>JARHVA010001138.1:457500-812500 GCA_037957365.1 Torreya grandis
AGCCACCAAAGTGACCAAGATTGACTTTGTGGATGCCTAGAAGGAATACGACAAAGACCCCGAGAGGGCAAAGAAAGTGATGAACTACAAATGGCTGAAGACCCCCAAGACCAACCTATCTAGATGGCCATGAAACTTTTCAAGGAGTGACTTCATCAAGGAAGTTGGTGACTTGATCACCCTTCTCAGTAGAGTACAAGGCCTCCCGTCTTCCTCACTATTCCATGAATGGATGTACTCACTCATTAAAATCATCCTCCAAGGCAAGCAGGTCATCTTTTGGGGAGAGAAGATCAGCAACACTCTCTATGAGCAGCTAACCAAGGTACAGACTTCTTACAAGTTTTATATGAATTTGTACCTTGTGTACATAGCTACCGTAATGCAAACTTTTTTGGATTTGACAACCGAAGGGGATAGAAAGACAACCCCAGTATACTCATTTTATCCCCAATTGACACTTCAAAGGTTAATTCATCATTTCAAAAGGATAAATGATGCCTTCTTCACCATATTTCTATGTCTCTTTGACCTTCAACTTGAGCAGAAGAGAGTATCAGATGAGGCTTAGACAGTGGTCAATGACTACGGCTGCATGTTCCTCCAATTTCCCACCTTCTACTATGTTTGAGTTGGATTTTTCCAAGGCTACCCCTATATTCTCCCCAGGTTCCCTTCAGATAGGTTGGTACTAATGGAATTTTGCTAATAATTGATTGTCATGCATACCAGACAAATGAAGCTAAAGAAACCAGGTTTCAAATTTCCAATCAAAATTGGCAGGTATTTTATTACAACAGCAGCCAAAGCCAAAGTCATGGAAATAGAAATGTAAATGGTCACCCTAAAGCAGTTCAAGAGAAGAGATAAATTTGATTACAAGGGAGTCAAGGACAAAATCAGGTAGAAAACTTAGTTCTATGAGCCCATGATTAAAGATATCTGGATCAACCTGAGGATAGCTAAAGAAATCAGAAAGATGGATTATTGTAGGCTGACCTTAGACTAGATTGAATATCTAGAGCTTGCAGAGATCCCCTCCAGTCTGGTCGATGATGGGAACATTGTCAATAGCAAATACTTGGTTGAAAAGGTTTCTGACTCCCCTCTTCCTCCAACTTAGTGGTCTAAGAAGGAACTAACTTCTCTGAGAAATAGATTTGAACTAATATTGGCTAACACCAATGATTGGTTAGCACCTAGAGGAATCAAACTGAAAGAATTTATAACGGGATTAGAGGCTGAGTACCAAGCAGAGATGAAGAAGAAGGTCAAAAACAAAACCAAGAACAAAAGTGATGCACCTTCCCCTTCTAGGCCTCATAAGCCTAGAATCATCTTTGTGTCTAAGAAACAAAAGACTACTGAAGAGCCTAAAGCGGTAGCTAAAGGAACTGAAGAATAGATCCCTCAGACACAAGCAACTCAGCCAATGGAAATAGATGACTGAATGACAAGATAGCCAAGCACTGAACCTCTACCTTCACAAGAAACATAACCACTCAAGAGTGTCTCTCCTTCTCCACCTTAGTCTCCTGTGGCACCCTCTTCTCCTATCTCTCTGATTAGTGTTCCCTCTTCTAGAGCCGCCTCTCCTTCTAGAGTCATATTTGGTGATTCTTAGGGCACTTTTGGAGGTTTTCCTCACTCCTCTGGGTCCATCCCAAGTTTTTCTTCTCCTTATTTTAATCTAGTGGAAAGTTTTACCCAAGAGCCAGAATCAGTAGTTGGCACAGTTTCGCCTATTACTCCCACTGTGACTACTGTCACCACTAGTAGTGTAGAAGCTACCACAGTAACACCAGCTGAGACACCTATTACCATAATAGGTACTTCTCTCCTGCCCTAGATGTCAGCATTCACCCCTAAAATAAAGAAGTTAGACATTTCTCCAGATGACTTCGACTTTGGCAAAATAGTGCCGGTGAAAGCTAAGGCTCTGAAGAGGCCAAATATCCTCTCCAAATTGATCAAAAAAAAAGACAAAAATTTCTAGAAATTGCTAAGCCTCCACAGGACACAACCCTTGAGGGTTTTGAAATAAGCAGCTATTCCATCTCTCATGTTGAACTTGGCAAAGTTACTCACGAAGGTGCGAAAAGTGACCTTCAGTCTACTATGGACATCATGGTCCAAAAATTTGACTGAGAGAAGGAGATGAAAGATTATTACAAGGCCAAGACAGAGCACCTAATAGTAGTAATAAGAAGGTTCACTCTTCCCCCTGAAGTGGCAACTCCGGAGGACTTCTCCATAGACGACCCTGCCATCCAAAAGGTAGAGAAGACTTACTTAAATGGAAAATTCCTGGAGGACTACGTTGAAAAAATGTATACTCAGGGAGTTTCCTTGCTATCAGAGGTTGCAGAAAAGATGGACAAGATGAAGAAATTAAGGGCAGAGTTAGATGACTTTATCTCTCTTATCTCTCAGGAGATTAGAAGTTCAGAAAAATATCTTGCCAAATGGAAGGAGATGAAAGATCTGAAGAAAAGCACCTTGATATCTATCAATGTCATCTCCAACAAAGACTCTTATGTTGAGATCAAGGAGTCATTGACTTTCAGGATCTAGGTACTCAAAGATTTAATTAAAGATCTCAAAGTTTTCAGGGATGCTGGTGAGAAGAGCGACATAAGTCTACTCAATAAACTAGAAGAATTGCCCTGAAATCTCACGTCTAAGGAAAATCAATTCCTCTCAGTAGGATAAATGATCCACAGTTTCAAAGAGATGATTCAAAGAGATTTTGAAGAGAAATCCTTCTCAATGTCCTTTGTGGATAATATTCTAAACACTCAGTTAACTTTGGAAAATTTAAAATCCAGGTTAACTGGTCATGCTAAGGCCATCACAACATTGAAGGATGCATTAATTAGAACTAGAATCATCTCCAAGAACACAGTTGTGCTAGACAACATAGGAATTCAAGCATCCATTACTATGTATGATGCTCATCTAAAGAAATCTGGCAGCAAGAACTAATTTTTTCCCCTCCTTTCTTCTTCTTTCTTTATGCACTTTTGTTTTGTGAAAAGTGCATGCAATTCTATAAAATGTAATTACATGTAAATATTTCAGAAAAATATCTCAAAGTCAAAGATGAGTCATCTTTGACCAAGATATTTTTGTATTTTATTATTTTCTAGTTTTTGAGGATTCTCTCCATATATATAGTGGAGACCTCATTTGTAAATAAGAGCTTGGAAAAATTAAGAGCAAACACTCTGCTGAAGTTGAAGCAATTTTTGAGACTTTGTGCTCAAACTTGTAAATCATATTTTGTTGAATGAATGAGAAGCAGTTTTAATTCAGACTTTGTATTGAAGTTATCTGTGTTGTCTAGGAAATAGTTTCTTATGTTCTCTTTCCTGGTGATCTCTTATTTATCTAATTTAATAAACAAAGTGTGTGTATTAATATTATCTGAGAACGCTTCGAAAAGGTAGAGGATAGACTTTGAGCTACTTTTATCTTTGAGATTTAGTCATCTTTTGTAGTTTCATGCGAAGACTTTGTGCTTCATTTCACTCTACGGCTACGTCTGTTCAAGATCGGTGAAGAAGACTACGGAAGATTTTGTGCTTGCGTAATTGTTCTTGTGGCCTTTTTTACTTTAGGTGATCTTTTTCTTCTCATTTAATACCATTTCTAAAAGAAGAGGAGTGTTGTTAGCTAAGGATCAGGAGGTCTCTCTTTTGTTCTTCATACATTACCTCTGAAAAAGAGAGGTAGATGTTGTTATACCATCCCATGTGTTATTTTCTGCTTAATTATATACATATATCCAACGCATATATATTTATAGGGAACCTCCCCTTGATGAGAGGAGAGATTTACTTCGTCCAGATTTTGTAAACCCATACTTTTCATGGTGTAAATCTCCCTATGCTGTGGTTGATATACCCATTTTGTCTTCAGTTAGTTGACGACAAAATATTCACCCAACAGTATGTATGTATGTATGTATGTATATATGTACATATACATATATATATATATATATATACACACACACACATACATATACATATATATATATATATATATATATATATATATATACATATATATATATATATATATATATATATATTTACAGATATACATACATATATACATATATATACATATATATATATGTATGTATGTATATGTGTGTGTGTGTGTGTGTATATATACGTATGTATGTATGTGTATGTATGTGTATATAGACACACACACACACACACACACACACACACACACACACACACACACACACACACACATAAAGAGAGAGATAGAGATAGATTGGAAGGAACATGTCCCCAACCTTGGAGCAAAGGTGAGTTGTCATTTCCTAGTTGCGATTAACCCAATCATTCTTATAACCTAGTGAAGTTGGGTGATAGAATCATGTCCAACCTAAAAATTTATAAATATTGAGTGATTTAGTCACCTCAAGCATACCTAAAATCAAACCAACTATTGCAATATATTATCTGAATAAATTCTATAAAATTTTGATTGGGGTATTAGCACATAAAAGTCCATGATGTGGTAACAGTCCATCAAATAATTTTGAAATCTAAAATTGATTTGGATTTTATTAAATTATGCCCAAATTACATATCATATGCACCTCAGATATGTCTCATGTTGAAACTATGTATAACAATCATATCAATGTATATAATTCTACCACAACTATCAGTTTAAATTATATGCTATGCATATTGTGTTTTGGCCAATTCAAAGAAATATGTATGTTTGGACAACATGCTTCTAAATCATGCCACCACTATCATCTATAGATGTTAAATACTAAATAAGTGTGGAGAACATGTTTCCAAATTATTCCCCCCACTAAATTTGAGAACTATGACAAGTGTGGATAACATGCCTCTATGACATGCCCCCTCTAAGGTGGGGGGAATATAGGAACTATTAGTTATCTCACCTCAAAGGATAAGATAATTTTATAATATGTGAATGGAACCTTATATCATTTAAAAGTGACATGTCTTTTTATATATAGTATTAAAGCATATATAACCAATGTGATCATGTGAAGGCCTAAGATGTATGATAAGGATCATGGAAACATTTAGATAGTAACAATAAAAGATCAATAAGAACACACATAAGATCACTCAAAATCAAGTCAAAAGGCAATGGTCAAAGGAGACTACAAATAGGGGCATGTTTAAATTCCACACAATCAAAGGAACATGACTTAGTCAAATGTCTATAAAATAAAGAATGACAAATTCAAATATCCATTCGACAAAAGATGACATATACAAATGTCAAGAAAACATGCATAGGCACGTGGATTGCAAGTAAAGAAGCATATTCAAATTATAAAATAAGGAATATAATAGCAAGGCAAGACACTCAAGGAACTTCCTAAAGTAAAGTATAAAAAACCAACATAAACATATCATCTTAGCCCATGGTTAAAATCTATTATAAAAATGTTAAGTGTATAGCATATGAAGTACCCTATGTAAGATTTAATCTTGAATAAAGGAATGTGTAAGTACATATGTAATCTCAAACATTATAATGAAATGTGGTCATTGAACCATATCACCTATGTGTAGCAATATTAAAGAAGTAGATACCCCCAATACCTACATGACATGAGTAGAGGGAAGGCCAAACATCTAAAATAATAATATATCATATATTTGTGTATGCATGTATCATAATCAAATAAAATTGTAACATACATGTGTGTATGTATAATTAATATAATATTCTATCCATCAACATGAAACTAACACATAGATACCAAAGAGCCAATATAACATGTAGGTGCCAATTTGTTTTTTAAATTTTTGAATTTTTTTTATTTTTTTGATATTTTTGAGATACTTTGAAGAGGAAAAATCAATATATGATGTAATCCAATGTATGATCATAGATATATCCTTATTATTAACATAGTGTAATAATCTTGTTAAATTGTTGAGGAGCATGTATATGTTTAATATATGTCACTATAGTATCAATGATGCTCTATATATTTAAAAATAGGACTCTATGATCAAGAAGTAGTAGTAGGAGTAATAGTAATAGGTGTTTTTTAAACCCATAATTTAGTTTTATATTGATTTTTTAGAATAACCATAATAGGAACATGTGTAGGTGCTCTAGATATATGAACATGGTGTGTAGTAGATGGGAATTCCATAGAATCAACTGTATCTTATGGGAATGGTCTCTCAAGTACTTGAAAAATAATAAAGGGTATTGGCCATTTCTTTCCCATTTTTAGTGAATGAGCCTTAGTAAACTTGGTAATTAACTACCTAGGTATAAGTTTCTCTGGTTCAATAGGATGCGTATATGAAATTCTATAAATTTTAACTTCTAATTAGCATGAATGTATTTAACACACCTATGTACTATAGAAGATACTTATCTATGTTTATGGATCTAAATTATTCCTAAGAACATATCAAAGATGCATGTGGAAGGTATAACTGAAAAGGTAGTAACCACATCTATGGGACTAGCCTATAAAGGTAGTTTAATCTTGCTAAGAACCTTTTGCGAGGTCCCATCAAATGTTGTAATTGATTTAGTACAAATATGCAAATAATTATGGGTATAACCCAAGTTTTTAAGTAATGTCATGGTATAAAAATTCTCAATTTCACCATTATCAATCATAAAATATGTATACGGTGTTTATCAAGGTATGTTCGTATGAATGAACAATGAAGATTGGAGCATCATCCTTAATCTCATTATAATTGAAATTAATAAAACATTGTTGACCATAGGATGTATATGTCCTTTATAATTACCAATAAACCCATTTAGTGTATTCTTATGATGTGATGGAGGGGGACATGCATTATATTCCATTTTCACTTTTAGTTCCTTCTTGGAATAGATTTGTAAAGGGTTGTTAAATATTTTATATTTGTGGTGATCACTAGGTTATGAACCTAATTCCTTTAGAGGATCTGCAAATTCAAGATTTTGGTCATCAATAAGATCTTGTGTTTTAAAGTACATCATTTGTTTTCAAAATTCCCTGATCCTTGATGATAATCAAAATAATCATTCACATTATATCCTTTGGGTAGAGATCGACTCATTTTAGCCTCAATAATAAATCTAGTAATTTTGGAAGTAATGAATCTAGGGAATCAGGTAAATGGGAGAATTTTCTCCTTGGTGCATGGGATAAAACAAGCCAATTATGATGTTGTGAAACTATGTTAACCATGGTGGTTGTTTCCCTTTTAGGCTCAGGAGTTTTTACCTTATGACTTATTTTGATTGTGAATTTGGTACTAGATGTAGATTCAGTTGGTGTTTTTGTTGCATACTTGAGATTATTTAATGAAATGAGATTAATTTAAAGGTCTTATATAATATGGCATAAGTCATCAAAATTATTAAAACTAATGGAATCATGTAAAGAAGCAAGCAAACTTTTCTTGAATATGTATTTCAACTCTTTATCTACCATAAGATTGGTTATTTTAGATAGCAATGTATTATATATATCTCAAGGAATATTTATTGATAACTTCAATGGTTCCATGTTTTATTTTAGAAAACATAACAAGGAAACCTTTTTAGAAATATTAATGTGAAAGTGTGCTAAAAACTGATCTACAAGTAATTTGAATGCTTTCACATATTAGAGAGGTAAATCATAGAACCACATCAAACCATAGTCCTTAAAGCTTTTTGAAAATAAATTTGGCAAATTTTTATCATTACATTCACATTCGAGGCATGCTACATAAAATGATTGAATAATCTACTTAGGATCACCTTTGCCATCATAAAATGAAAATTTTGGTATAACAAAATTAGTTGGAAAAGGGTCCAAATATATCTCAAGTACAAGAGGGATATGCAACAAATTTTGTAAATTAATAGTATGAGGGTATTTTAAATCATTTTGTTCAATTTTTTTAACCTTATCTTCCAATATCTTTATAACTTGAAGGAGTGTTTAAAATATATACCCAGTGGAGTTTAGATTAGTAATTTGAGTAGCTACTAAGGGGGATGTAAACATGGTTTGAGTAGTAATAGGCATTAAAATTGGTATGTATGTTTTAAAAAATGGTAATTCCATGGTAAATGTAGCAATAGTGATTTGGTTTTTAGAAAATATAGGTTTAAACACATAACCCATGGCCCCACTAGATGTATGTAGATTGATAGGTACAAAATCAGCTATACTACGTTCTAATAATTCACCATCACTAGGTGAGGAATCCTTATTTTGATCTTATTTAATTATTTCATCTCATGTAACATATAGAAATGCATACATTAAGATCTTTTGACTATTGAGATGAGTAATAAGTTCTTCTTTATCTTCTATTTAGAATCAAGTTTTTTTGCTAACATTTTCCATCGTTTCATATATGAAAATTTTATAATTTACAATAATGTACAACAAATGGGAAAATATAGAAATCAAATAACCCTAATATACATAGGGTTTGATACTCAAATATTAGTTTCATCAAATGGTTAACCTTAAAATGATAAGCTCTAGATAAGATGGGTTTACTTAGAGACTCATTAAATGGTTATATAGAAATGAATAATCACAAGGGTGATATTAAAATTTGTAGCAAGTCAATTGGGTGTTAAAGTCATATATAAACATACACTAAATTTATTATACTAAGAATGGGATACATATATAAATTACAACTAATCTATGTATGAAAATTACAAATAATTAATATACTTAGTTGGATCTAATGCAAACACTATGATGATCTATAATAGGTAAAAATTAAGATGGAAGATTATTCTATAATAGTAATTAGATTATATATCTAACACTTGTGGAGCTTTAGATACTAACATCAGCCTGGGATTGTTGTGTGGATACTACTATCTAGGTTTGACACAAGTGACATGTATGGAATATCTATTAGAAATATATTCGACTACATGGATGCTTATGTTTTTGACATCATCTTCACTCTAGTGTATTCAAATATGGGTCATGGACTATTGCTCCTCATGAATTTAAAAAACCCTAGTTCTTCATCTTCATGGTGAACCTGGGGAAAAATGGGTTAATGGACATATGGTGTTGAGATAACACAAAATACCCCTCTATCAGTCAGCTCTACCTACATATCAAATAATGTAAATAAGATAAGATATTGATGTAGTTATCCTCTAAATATTGGTTTGTGCGTGAATCATGTAATTTATGTAAATATAGTACAATAGTGACTTATCTTGTAACTTGGAAAATTAGGATATTAGATTGACCATTTAGTACTTCACTTCTATAGATGTGATTTCACTATGACTAATATGTAAATATGAAAAAATAATGAATATTTGATCAATTGAATTCTCTTTGAATGCTCTTTGGTGTGAACACTATGTCTTATTCTTATGTTTTTTATGAAATGAATGAGGGTTTCTCTTGTATTTATATAAATCCCTTTGGAGAAGTAAATCACATTAAATAACTTATGCCAACCATTAGGATACATTTAATTTGTAAAATAGGTGACTTTAGGGCACTGGACACTTGAATTGGGTCAAGATACTAGAGTGTCACTAGTGTCTATCCCAAATATTAGTGTTAAAGGAGCAAAAAGGTGCAGACATCCCATTTTGGACACAACTAGATTCTAACCAAAATTTAGACTAATTCCTACTAAACATTAAAAATTAAGCATATGAATCATAGAATGTCCCAATTTCAATTTTGCGTCACTCATCAAAGCTCAGAATAATTTTGAATCATCCCTATTTGGGACACTAGCTCATATGTAATAGTAACCTCTCACGGATTCATTTCTAGTCACCTTAAAACCTAGCAATTAGTAGTTTAGCCTATGGACCCATTAAGTGGGGCACTTGATCCAATATTAAAAGATATAAAATGCTAATGAAAAGGAATAATCTAATTAAACAATATTAAATGCTTAGTTGAATTATCCATTTGAAATTAAACAATATCTAAAAATAGAAAATTCTAAAAAATAAAATTTCAAGCCTTTTCATCATTGCCTTTATGAGTTGTCAAGCTCTTCCAAAATATCTCAAAATATCTAATTTGAGATCCATGCCTAGTAATTGAAAATCATAATTAAATGACAACTTTTAACTCAATTGGAGTTAGCCTCAACTCACCTAGGGTTAGTTTGAATTCATTACATGTGTAAACTCAATCTTAACTCAATTTGGGTAAAGGTGAAAGTTTGGATATTATAAATATAAGGCCATACCTATTGATCTCTAATATATCTTGGTATAACGTTATAATGCTCAAATAGATGCAAAAAAAACCTTTCAAGTATTTTTAACATGCCAAATTCATAAGCCAAGAATCCTAGCCAAGGTGCCAAGAAAAGGTGAACCAAATGAAGCTATATTGATGAAGATTTATTGATGAAAAAAATGAGTAAGCCACTTCAACGAGCCATTTATAGCTCCAAGGAAGTTAAAAAAGTGATTTATTTTGTTTTCTAGTTATGCCTTCATTTTTATGTTTATTACCTATGCTCTTCCTAGTGTCTAGGCTATATGTGTTAAGTGTTTAGTGTGTTATTTTTATTTGTTTTATTGGACTAACACAAGACTAACATCCCCTCTATGTATTCCTTGTTCACATGATGGCACACCCGATGGGACCCACACCCCACAAAGTTATTCCCAAGGCATTTTAGGATATCCTCCTAAAACTTTTCATGTCAAAATCCAAACTTCCTGACCAAAAAAGTGGAAATTAAAGGCTCATAGATGTTCTATAAGAAATCACAAATTTTCTCTGAATAATCACATTTTTGCTCTCTAGTATCATGATATTACAGTAATATCAAGACTTTATAGTCACAATATCACCTTAACTTATGATATATTTTACTATCATGATTTTATCCCTAAGTACCATGGTTTTCTACTAACTACTTCTATTTTGTAGGAAAAATTACAATATTGTAATATCACAACATTCTAGTCACAATATTGCCTGATACGTAGAGATATTACATGATAGGTGGTGATTTTGTGAGATAAGTAATTATATTTCCTAATCATAGTGGTTTTTTGAATAACTATTTTGTGTTATAGGGAGAGTTTTAATTTTGAATTAAGAGTAGTGATATTTTTCTAACTTTTGGGATATTGCTATAATAGTTATAATTTTCTGTTAACCCTCTATTTTGTAGGAACTTGCAGTTTTGTACTAATAGTTGTAGTTTTGTAGGAAACATGGTTTTGCACTTTGTGTAAAAAAATTTGAAACCTAAGAGCTAAAACTCAAAATTTGTTTACTCACTTATGTTTGAGTTATAAGCACAAGGACACCCTAACATCTATTGCAAGACCCAAAGTTTAAGAAAAAATGATTTTAAACACTCTCAGTTAAAAAATTCACATTTAATTTTTGTGTTTTAAAATATTTTTACATGAGTTGTTTTTTTTTAATTTTCAACATAATGACAAGGAGCTCAAACTTCATGAGATATTTCATTTGGTTCTATAAAAATGAACTCATGCATTAGTTAAATACTCAGAATATTTTTAATTTTTATGCTTATTTGTTGAAGTGTTTGTTTAAGAAAGATGATTATCACATGTATGCTCTCCCTCCATACCCTTTTGGAAATATGGGTGCTAAAAAATGATCACTTATTGCATTTTTTATTTTATCAAAAAGTGTGGAAGGAAAATCATTAAGGCCCTCTCCAAATCCAAATGATTTGGATGACCCTAAAATGACACTAAAGTCCTTCCACTTTATTTCTTTCATGTACTTTAGCTTGTGAGCAGGAGTTCATCACCTCCTCATGGGTTCTTTAGGGAAGCATTGATCCAAGAATTCATGTCCTGGCATCATTTCAACCCCACTTTATGGTGGTTTATATAAATTTATGGTGACCCATTATGATGCTTGTTTAATTAGTTAAACAAGCTCCATTAGTGATACTTGGCCTTGGACCATAGGGCTAACTTGAACATTACATTATACTAAGAAATTGATGGTTCTAGTGGTTGTGAAAATAATAAGACCTTTTCATAACAATCCAGTTAATGCAAATCTAAATGATATGTTACACCCTAGTGTTATCCACACATATGAGACCATTTAGAAACTAATGAAAATTTATAGTTTAGATAACCCCACTTGCTGTGAACATACTATTGATGTAGGGTGAGTAGCCCACAGTTTCATGTCATCATATAAACTATTGAGAGAAGAGGGGGCATAAAAACCCTACTTTTCATGCACTTTTACTTTTTTGATTAACAAATTAAAATATTCTCAAGATCAATTATACAGATCGAATTTGATAGTACAATGCCACCTTTTTAGTATTAGGATTTAGGATGTTATGTTCAGGTGTTTTTTTTCATCTTGTCCTCTTTACTTACATGGTCTTGTATTGAGTATATTTATTTGTCATGACACATATAAAATGAGTCATGTTTTCACATCACTCTTTTGTTTTAATAGGTGTTATGCACTACATTTGACATCACACCTTTGCCTTAAGGCATTTGTCAAAACTTTTGTGTGTATGTGTCACTTATTTGAAAGGTTCATCATTATGCTTCTCATTTCATTCTAAGTCTTGTGCCTTAGAGTCTTGAAACAAACCTTTTTTCATACTTTTAAAGGAAGATAGCATCATTACATTACTCAAATTATTTCAAAGACTTGTTGCCTTATGTTCAAATTGCAATTTTGAGGACATATTGGTCTATGCCTAGTACCTCGATGTAGTTTGTTCTTATCTACCTTGTTATCTATTTTGAGGAACCTAGTCTTATAAATTAGGTTCAAAATTAGCCTTGACAAGTTTAAATTAAAACATTGATTGATTTTTGCCTAGGCCTTGTGTAAGTATGTCTTAGGTATTTAACTTTCACTTTTGGATTGTGCAACTTAGACTAATTCCTTTATCAATTTTAACACTATTATTGTGCCTAAATTTGGGGATTGGTATATCTTCCATATGCCTAAGTTCCAATGTCATTTTTCCAAATGATCAATTGTATATTTAAATATCAATTCCTAGTTTGTGTTAAAGTGTTTTAAATTTTTTAGATTAAATCTCATGCTCCAAATCTAGATTTTTTGCCTTTTTCTAAAAAGAACTAGAAATTTTATCTTTTGTTTTGTTTCAAGTATATCTCTTTTGTTGTGTTTCCAAGAGTCCTATCATCTTACCTCTTTGTTTAGATGTAGTTTATTTTAAGCCTATATTTTTTTGCCTTGTTTCCAAAAGACCTAGCAACCTTTATTTCTTTAGACCTAGCTTAGACTTGTTTGAAACACCTTTTACCTAAGTTTGGAATTCTAATTTTTATTCATCCACTTGATCATTTGTATAATACATTTGATGTTTGACATTAGATGTCAGACTATTTTAACAAAATTTTATCATTGACCATTTTTGGAGAAGCAGGTCCGGTCCTTAGACCAAGTTATACCAAGTTGAAACCATTTACCTTTTTGACCATGTTTTTTAAGAGTTTATAAAACTATAGGCCTATTTTCTGAAAATGATAGTCACTGATTTGGATATGTAGCGTTACACTCATAATGAATCCATGTAAAATCTGTCTTATGATAACATGAGTACAAATGATGACTTTGTTAAAGATCCCTATGGTGATGATGTAGTTTTTGAGATGGATCTTTATCTTCCTTACACTACTTAATCTAGGGAATAGAATCAATATCCACTAGCCCATTATTTAGTTAGCACACCTCCATACTTGGAGCAAAACTAAGAGAAAATTACACAATATCTTTCTAGCATACCATCAGTTATAGAATGATCTTAATAACAATCATATTATGTTAGTATGACATCGACATATGATCCTTATTTTTTTTATCATCGCTTGCTTGTAAACAAAGAAGACGTTTTATTTAGAGCCATGAAGGTAGGGGCCAATTTTATAGTAGAATTCCCCCATGAATATTTACCTAGTCTAGTTATAGTTCCTCTCAACATGCCTTATACTCAAACCATTGAATAGGCTTTTATTAGCAATCCACAAGAACTCATGCCAATGTCACATCAATACCTAAATATTCTTGTAAAAGGAAAGGGCCTCATGGAAGACCACTTTATACAAATGTAACAATCATATCAAACCTATTTGAATCTAGCATGTAATTTTAATGCTATGACCATGTAAAATTCTCCACTCATAGATTTAGCTCCTTCAATAGGAGTATTAATTGAATTAACAAGTCAATAAAATTTTGACATAGATCCATTTACACACATCACTTCATTTAATAAAATATATAATTTCCCTTCTATTAAAAAAGTGACTACTAATTCTATGCAGAATAATGTACCAAACATAGTAGATAATATACAAGTGTCTTCTAATCTAGGACAAAGTGGTTAAGCGACACCAAAAAATAGTCCACAAATAATAAGTGCCTTTGGTTAATACCATGAGTGGTGCACATTATTAGGTGGAGGAAATCCTATTTCCCAACCATAATAGGTTACCTTTAATCCTTAACCAACTAATCCTTCAAGCATGCAACCATAAATATTAAGTAGTCAAGCACCCACTAGTGCTTTGCTTTGGCAAAAAGTGAAAAATGTTATTCCACCTCAAAAAGTGATGCGTAACATTCCATAATAATAAGCATAGTATAATATACCACCATAATTGAGGAAAAACATTCTTCCACCTCAATAGGGGATAATGAATGTTCCACCTCTACAGGTAGTGATAAACATAATTTTATATTTGTAAACCAACATGTCTTTGCAATCATACATATTGTCTACTCAATAATGCATGTTCATTGGTCAAAGACAAATGTGGAACATCCAAAAAAATTCTAATTCATAATAGGTGTTCATGAAATAAGGAAGAACCAATATCCAAAAAATACAAATTAGAAAATAATTTCCTTTCATTCAACATATGCCATAGATTCCACGATAGGACCTTGGTCTACAACAAGTTCCCCTTATTTAGCCAAGTTTGACTAGTCAGTGGATAGTTGGTATTAAGTCCCTACTCCACCTTAGTAGACATAGTACTTTACCCCAAGCTATATCATTCTATTGTAACTACAATTCTCTCAAAACTAAGGCTATATATTGAATCCAAACTAGAATATTGCATATCAATGTGTGTAATTTCAACAACTGCATCCCAATCTATGGATGCATATTCTTGGTCAGTTCATACATCAAACCAACATACCATACCTCCATTATACCCCATTTAAGTTAATCCACCTTTGACCTCCCAGCATCCATGTTAGCCAAATTTTCCATCTAGTTTCTTGGCACAAGATTTGAAGTAAATGAAAGATGCAATTTCTATCATTCAAGTAGGGAAATAGACCAAGAAGTTTAAGTTACATGGCAAGTGTTTATATCCATTCAACATTAAGTTTATGTAGATACCATTTCCTTTAGGGTATGAACCATTGAAATTTTATAAATAAAAGGGTGAAGGAGACCCTAAAGCCCATTTAATAGAAGTCTTTATTACTTTCCAACTAATGGCTTATAGTAACATTTACTTACTCCTCTTGTTTCCTTAAAGTCTAGTAGGATAGGCTTTAGAGTGGTTCCTCAAATTACCAAAGATTTTTTCATCTAATTTTGATGACCTCTCAAATAAATTTATGCATAATTTCTCTTATAATCATGAACATGATTTGCCCATAAAAACATGCCCCAGAGTGGTAGATAGAGATAATGATTCACCCAAATGTGGGTATAATCATTAGCACAATGAAAACATGTCCTACTTAGGTAGAAGAAATGATAATTATTTTACCAAAGGTGATTATAATCATTAACATCCAGATATGTTGAAACACAATTATTTATCCAAAAGTGGTTATAATCATCGGCACTATGGGTGGGATAATATGGCTAATCAGACCAAGGAGATTATCTACTAATATATATTCATATAGTAAGAATAAGTTGGTATAGAGGAGAAATATGAATTTAGCAAACCTACAAGTATGGAGATGCATGTCTTAACTAGAAATGATTATAATTCTTTCATGATTTAATTACTTTGTATGTGTGAAATGATTTGGTTAGATTGGAATTTTTCAAGTGACTAAGGATAAGTACCATAGCCTCATTAATTTTAAGATTTATCAATCTAATTTTTGTTTTATCACATGACGGTATGCATTATGATATAAAACACCATGATGACGTAGTTCAAATATGCATAAGGATTGACACACAATCCAATAAATAATTAAAAAAATTACACCAATGATAAAAACCATGATGACAATATTGATGTATAAATATGGATGGAATTAATTATAATATGTAAGGAATCACCTAATTAATGCATATATACTAAGTCAAGGCACACTAAAGGAAGCAAAAAAAAAAGGCAAGCAATCAAACAAACAAAAAGACAAAACACCAAAGAATGAAAAAGAAAGATAGAATAAAATGATGATAAAAAATGAAACAAGCATAAAATGGTTAATAATAATGTTAGCATAAATAAATAAAAAACAAGATGTCAAAAATTTCCCCTAGGTTATAGGTAAATAATAAAATACAATAATACAAACATTGACCATAAGTTATAGGAGACAATGAAATGAACAAACAAAATGAGGGGGAATAGAAGAAAAGAAAGGGGTAATTGAGATGACTCTAAATTCACTAGGAAAGTGGATGTTGCCTACATAATTTCATGGATTCAAGATCCAATATAAAATTAAGGTCAAATGTAGTTCTCCTAGGATATGGGATAGAAGAAGAATAATGAAAAGGAAACTTGATTGTGTCATAGAATAATAATGGGAATGGTTTTGAAAAATGGTGAGAACATGAGAAATGGTTGCTCATAAAATAGTGAGAGAATGTATGTGTAGGCCAATAAGGATGGGGAAAGTAAATGAAAAGTGGTTTGTTGTGAAGTAACTACGAATTAGAGAATCCTAAAGGAAAAGAAGTGGTTACCATGAATATTTTTAGGATTTTGAAGTATTTTACAACAAATCATCTCAACTTGATTTGAGAATTATGAGATACTAAATGGTACAACTCATAAAATGGTGAGAGGATTCAAACTTTAAATTGCTTTCAAAATGGCAAGAGAATGGCCAAATGGTGACTGAGTTGACCTCAACATAAATTTAGTATTGCCTACATAGTCTTATGATGGGACCTTAAGTCACTGTAGTTCTACCTTTTAGTGGAGGAATCTGACTAGGTAGCATTAAGTTTTAAAATTAGGTAAATGGAATAGTACAACATAGGAATGGAAAGGTGGGACTTTAAGGCATGATAAAGGTGTTGGTCTTAATTTACCCATAGGTAGTTATAATTAAGTAACAATGACATAGGCCAATGATACCAAAATTCCCAAAGGTGGTTATAATTACTAACATAGAGTGAAACACTAAGTTTCCCAAAGGTGATTATAATCAAGAACACTCGAAATGAATGATAAAACTACCAAACCATTGTCATATTGATCCAAGATACGCATGTGTCTAGAATACTAAATCAACTACAGGAATTTGATATGCATCATTTTGTTGAACGTGGTTGAAGAACTAATGGAAAGGAACCAAGGTCAAAGGTGTTAGGAGGGAGGTCAAAAACAACTTTGGTGAAAAGGGAAGGTATGGTAGAATGGTAAATAATATTGTAAAAATAATATCATAATATGGTAAAATGGAAATGGTCCTCATAGACAATAAATCAGATCTGTCAAGGGAAATAATACTTTAGGTGTATAATGTTCATTGGATCATCAAGTTTATATTCATCTAGTGTAGTGAGCCTATATGATCTGGAGTAATAATTTGTAATAATGATATATAGGACTATTAAATTGGGTTTAAACTTTCCTTTTTTATTCTTCTCAACTATGGTGTTATTTTAGTTTTCTTTGAGATCAAGATCACCAAGCCTAAATTATCTATGTTTGACCCATTGATTATAGTGGCCACATAGTATATTCTGGTATGCTTGAAGGTTGTTAATAGTAGCCATGCATTTTCTATCATGTAACTCTATCTCTTATAGGTGAGTTACTTGTTAATCTTCATCATCTAGGACATGTTTCAGTGAGATCCGTATAAAATGTAACTCGACCTCAATGGGAAGAATAGACTCGATGCCATAAACTAGGGAATATAGAGTGGGTCCTATTAGAGTATGGTAATTAATGCAATATGCCTAGAGGGTTCAAAAGATTTAGAGGTGCTAATACTGGCCAGCATCATTGAAAATATTTTAAAGGATATTTTCAATGGTTTCATTAGATGCTTCTACTTTGCCATTACCTTACGGGTAATATGTGGTAGAAAAATGTTGGGTGATATTGTATTTAGCACAAATAATTTTTACATCCTTATTTTTAAATGATCTACCATTATAAAATATAATATCATATGGGATACCATAGTGACAAATGAGATGATTAAAGATGAACTTGGAAAAATTGTTTTTCAATCACATAAGTGAGAGGTATAGCTTCAACCCACTTAGTGAAATATTTGGTAGTGATAAGAACATGTTTATGGTTAACAGATGAGGTAGGGTTAATATTCCTAATGAGATCGAGTCCCCATATGGCAAACAACTATGGTGTAAGAATGGATTTTAGTGTGTTGGCTAGGGCATGAATCAAATTGGCATTACTTTGACATTTGTTTCACCTTTTGACATGAATATTTGCATTTACATCCATAATTGGCCAATAATAGCTGGTACATAGGATTTTTTAGCTAGGATGGCCCCATTAGTATGGGCTCCACATACTCCTTCATAAACCTCCCTTAACATTAATGTTGATTCTATTGAATTTAAATAACAAAGAAGAGTTCCATCAAAGCTATAGTGATAAAAGGTTAGGCCAAGTAAGGTATAACATGAGGCTTGATGGGTAAATGCCTTTAATTATTTATGTGATAGGTCTAGTGGAATGATATGGTCATGTAGGTAAGTAAATAGGTCTAAATACCATATAGAGATAGGACCAAAAATATCACATATAATTATGATGGTTGAAGCTTAATGAGTAGGTGCTAAAAGATTTTGAATGAGGAATTGAAATTATTTTACCTTGTCAGTGTGACAGATCAAAAAACTGATGGTGGTAAGAGCATCTATTATCATGTTACTAGCCCTAGGTATGTGTTTAAATTATATATCGATCATCTTTTGTTTGAGAACATGGATCATAGCCTTGTAGGGAACTATCTTATCATATTTCATCTGAAAGTTATTTGTAACCTGATTAATGATTAATTAAGAATCACCATAAACTATGAGATGTTGAATATTCTATTTTACTACTTGGTAAAGCCTTATAATGAGTGTGTCATATTCATCTATGTTTTTAGTATTAAAAAATTGATATAAAATGATTTAGGGATTATATCCCCCTATGGTGTAATAAATAATAGGCCTACCCCTGATCCATGCAATGTGAATGAGCCATCAAAATACAACTTCCAGTGTTGCTCTTCAAGTGATGTTTCAATGAGGGAGGGTCACAATGGATTTATCTAGGAAATGAAACGTGATGGGTTTGGTATCTATAAGGGGAGATTCAACAAGGTAATCTAGAATTATCTATCCCTTTATAGCCTTTTGGTTGATGTATTATATATCAAACTTACTCATAAGCATGATCCATTTAGCCATGTAGCCTTGTAAAGTTATCTTGGATAGTAGATACTTGAGCAGATCTAGTTTTTAAATAACTATGGTTTTTTGGTTTAACATGTAATGTCATAGTTTTTGGGTTGTAAAGACCATATCTAAATAATCTTTTCCTATGGGCATGTAGGTGTGTTCATATGAAACCAATATACAAATTCTATAATACATGACATGTTCCTTTCCATTATCATCATGTTGATCTAGAGGTGCCCTAGGGATTTGTATGTGGTTGATAGATATATTAGGATTGACTTTCCTAACATTGGTTGTAATAAAATAGGTGGATTAGAAAGATATTACTTTAGACACTGAAAGGATTTTTGAAATTCTTCATTCCAATGAAATGTGACACCCTTCTTTAATAAGTGTGTAAATGGATGGAATTTGTTAGCTAACTATGATATGAAGCATTTGATAATCTAGATCTTGCCCTACAAACTATGGAGTTGTTTCAAAGTATAAGGTGGTGGCATCTTGGTAATGTCTTATAATTTCATAAGATCAACTTCAATACCTCGATGATAGATGATGAATCCTAACAATTTGCCTAGATTAACTCTAAAAACATACTTATTAGGATTAAGTATGACCTTGTATTCATATAGCCTCTCAAATATTTTTATAGTGTAGCTGGATGATCAACATGGGTCTTTGATTTACCCATTATGTCATCAACATAGTCTTCAATAATGTCATGCATCATATCATGAAATATGATGGTCATGGCTCTTTGGTATGTGGCCCCAAAATACTTGAGACCAAATTGTATAACTAAATAATAAAACATTCCACATAGAGTGGTGAATTTTGACTTATGTTGGTCTTCTAACATAATCTATATTTGGTTATATCCTAAAAATCCATCCATAAGTGAAATCATTTCATACCCCAGTGTGAAGTCAAAAATCATGTCAATGTTTGGTAGAGGAAAGTCATACTTAAGGTAGGCCTTATTTATATATCTAAAATTAGTTTACATTTTTATTCTTTTTGGCTTCTTACTAATTAGCACAATATTCAAAATCTAGTCTAAATAGTTGATTAGTCAAATGCATCTCACTTCTAAGATTTTTTCCAACTCTTTCTTTAGTAATACACCAATATGAGGATGCATCTTGCATAGTTTTTGCTTCACATATTTGGCATCAGATGTAAAATAAATTAGTTTAAAACCAAGGTAGGGTCCAAACCTAGCATTTTTAAATAAGCCTAGGCAGAGATGTCAAAAATTGTTGGACATTGTCATTGATTAAGGAGGAGATTGTTAAGCATTATAATTAAGTGTTTAGATTTGGTATTTAATGTTATCATTAATTTCAAAAGGTTCTTCCGAAGATGCATGGTTCTTTTATTTATGTCAATATAATATCATTAATGTCAAAGGTTCTTATGAATATGCTTAGTCAAGTAAGCCTTGAGGTATGTCTTTGATGATTTCTTATGCCAACATAGTGAGTGTTGTTTTTGTATGAAATTAGTAATGTGATTGAACTATTTGAAGAATGTTCTAATATCATTGAGATCAACATGAGTAAGTATAGGTCAGTATGCCAAGTTTTAAGCATCTTCTAATGCTTTATATAGACCTTGTAAGATGATATGTGTAGGTCACATGATGAGATGAGTGATATCTAAAGAAGAATTTGTATGCTTTGAAGATCTATGTAAGTAGTTTTGAAGATGCTCCAAATGAGCTATGAAGATGTGAATGCTCTAAATAATTCTTCACAGTGTTTAAGCATGAGATAGGTTTTTTGAGTTTTTACATGAGTTGTTAAGGACCTTGCAATTTATTATAAGTTTAGATCTAAAGATCTATATATTCTACTACAAAGTTCCTTAGTCAAGCTATAAATATATTTAAGAATATCTGAATATGCTCTATTGAAGCTATGAATAATTATGAGTGTATAAGTATGCTTGATCATACATAAGAAGCATTATAAAACATGAGATTTTCAATATAAAGCCTACATGATGGCAAGAAGATCAAATTCAAGACCTAATGTGACTAGTAGTTCAAATCCTAGAAAGCAAGTGAGAGATGGTGATTAGATGATGTATATGGATTAGTTTCTAAGACATGGATTAGTAGGTTAAATTTTACAAAGGTGATTCAAGTTGTTTTAAATATGTGTATGACTTGTTTCAAGTCATGGTTTTCAATAAAAGGCTTGAAAAAGTGTTTAAAGGTTTCTAGAGTGCACAAAATGAAGAGTTGTCTACTTGATAAGGTTTTTCAAGTGCTCATTAATGTGTGAAACATATACATGAGATTATAAGTTGTTCATAGTAAATTAGGAAGGGTTATATCTCAAATCTCTAAGAACTGGTTTTTGGAAAGAAGAACTAAGTTTTATGAATGATTGTTAAGATTGGAAGATAGTTTAAACCCTCAAATAACCCTAAAAATGAACCAATGTTGAATATCTTATCCTAAAGAGATCAAAATAGTTTGATATGGCTAGAAAATAAACTATAGGTTGAATTAAACTTTGACGGGAATCTATAGGTGTGATTGGTTTCTCAAATGAGTGAGCAACCCCTATAACAAAGTGTTTATCTTTCAAAGATTTGTTATAGTAGATAGAGTTGACCAAGTCAAATTTGCTAAGTGAATTGAGATTAAAGTGTGATATTTTTATTTTTTTTCATGAAGTTTTATGGATAGTTTCCATATCTTAGGTGTGAAAATTTGGTGATCCAAGTTTCCCAATCACTAATAGACCTCGTGGTGTAGATAGTAATAAAATTAGGAAAAAGTGAGAAGATGATTCTTGATGTGTTTTAATCTAAGGATGATGCATTGAATTACATGATGATGTTTTTTGGTACTTGAATAATCCATCCACAATTTTCATAATCTTGGAATTTAATAAGAGGTCAGAACAATGAAGCCAAAATGGCTTGTCTGACTGAGTAGAGTCTATGAGAGAGTAGATCAATAGATTGATCTGCAAGACCAATAGTTTCTATTAAATATTATGATCTATTTAGTAAAGATCACTCTAAGGATGTTACAAGATCTTGTTCATTAATTTAAATCCATTTAATGTGTTCAATTAGATGTTATATGTTCATGTTTTCTTGACTATCTTTTGAAGTCAGTTGATAGTTCTGAGTGAACATCTTGTAGAGAAGACATTGAGCATATTTACCATGAGTTAAAGCATCAAATGAATTTTATGATGAGACTAAGGTCATGAGGTTTATAAATATTTAATTTTTTCCATGTTTGTTTTCAAAAATTTATTATATACCTCATTTGTTCAAGACTATTTTTCTGTGTATGTATAGGGCTTTTATAAGCAGTGATTTGAGTAAGGGTTCAAGTGGTGGTTGGACATAAAAGGTGTTATGGAAATAAATTGAAGTTGGATAAGGTATATTGGAATGGAATATGATTCTTTCCTACCATTTTATATGTTTTTATATGCTTCAATAAAAATTAAATGGTAATATGTTGTTAAGAAGACCTATTAGGTCTCCTTTAAGCCTAAAAGAGGATTAAGGGCTAATTGATCCATGTTAGAATTAATGTATTGATTGATTAATGATTAAGTAATTTTATTTTAATATGATAATACCTAATTTATGGCCAACCTAAGAAGATAAGTATGTATCCAACTAAGAAGTATATGATCAAGTGACTTGTATAAAAGCAAGGCAAGTTAGGCTTATTTTTATGTGCTTAAAAAGAGAGCAGAAGAGGATAAGTGAATGATATAGATCATTGGTGAGTAGAAGGAGGTCATGTAGAACATTAGGTAAATTTCATGAATATCTAACATAGGTTTTGAATATGGGTAACAAGTTTAGAAGACCTAATCAATCCATGAAGAAGAATAATTGATCGAAGAGGGCTAGAGGCTAGTTTGAGAGGGATATAAGTGAATGAAGAGATGAAGGAGAAGATCATCATCTGTTGTATGAATAACAAGATTTTTTTAATGTGATAAAATAGTTATGTGGATAATTTATTTTTTATTCATGTAGGGTTTTGGATACTCCTTGTAAGTGGGTGTTTGCTAAAGTCCAGTTGAGTTGGTGCTAAACTAGTTGGGGTTAGTGCTCCATGTGAAGTGGGTGCTTCATTAAAGATTGTTGTTTGTATTATAGGACTATAGTCCATTTACTTTATCATTGGGTTTTATTCCCCTTAAGTATTCTCCATGTATATATTGTGTTCATATGTTTCATGCTCTTATGATTTGATGTTTATGCTTGTTAAGATACACATGCTTGTTCGAATGGTTCATGTATGATTAAGTGGAATTGAATGAAAAGTTTTGAAGACTAATTCACCCTATCCCCCTCTTATTCATCTCGTTTCCAACAAAAATTTCCCTAAAAAGGGATATAAATGCTACACATTCCTCCTCAATGAGGATGTACCTAATGAGAAGAGTCGTACCATCCTTCAAAATAGTTAGCAATGTTTTTAATTGGCCTACAACTTTAAAGTCATCTATTTGGATTGGTTCTTCAAGATCACCTAAAAATAGTTAATCAAATTCTCCCAATGGTATGGATGTCCATGTCATAAATACTTTTGGAAATTTTTGAATAAATCAATCAAAGGCATGTTATTTAGAATTGAATTCAAACCCAAAAGCAAGTTCATTATTGGTTGTCTCCTGAGCTATCTGTGAGGAAATATGAACAAACCTATCTAAGGGTGCCTAAAATAAGTTTTCACTAGAAGATTTTCCTTTCTCTTTACCTTTACCCTAGTCCAAATGTGCCTCAAAGAGATTTTCACTTTGGGACCTCAATGTTTTATTTATTTATTTGTGGATTAAGGTGTTCACCTATTCTCCAAAATAGGTTACAAGATCTAGTTTGATATAGAATCCTTGTTTGTGGTCTCTCAATGAAACATTATCTCTTAGGCTTAGTAAATCACAAAATACCTCATCATTCTAAAACTCATCGATAGGCATTGTGGATTCTTGTTAGTCTAAGGTTATAAGTTAAGGGTGATAAAGAGGAAGCATGTTACGTCTACTTACTAGGGTAATGGTAGAAATGGCATGGGTGATAAATAGGTTTGTATTGGTAAGGTCTTCATAAATGTTATGATTGAACTCTGATGAAAGGTAGTTGTTGTTTGAATGGTACTTGTTGTATAGTGGTACCTCTTGGTTGCACAAACACTTATTGTGAAGTAGATGTTTATTAGATGTTTGGCATTTGTATTTGACCAATAGACATATGTTATTAATTAAATAATGTTTGTGATTGTAAAGTTATTTTAGTTTATGACTGGAGAGGTAAATTTATCACTACCTATCAAGGTGGAACATTTTATGCCACCTATTAAGGTGGCATAGTGTTCTACCTCTGATACATTGGTATAGTAGACTTTGCCTATTATTTTGGAATGTTAGTCATTACTTGTTGAAGTGAAATGGAATTCATAAATTTTTATTAAGGTAAGCCACTATTTAGTACTTTATTACTTAATCTCTATGGTTGCATTATTGAAGAAGTAGTTAGTTGATGATTATAGGTAACCTAATGTGGTTAGGACATAGGATTTCCTTGCCCCAACTATTGTGAATGAATTTTGGTATTAACTAAAGGAACTTGTTATTACGGACTATTTTTTGGTCTAGTTAAACCACTTTGGCTAGATTGGAAGACATTTGCATGTTATCCACTATGTTTGGTACATTATTTGGTATAGAAGTCATAGTTACTTTTTCAATAGCTGGTGTTTCTACGCTAGATTTTCTCTTTCTACATTCAAAGAAGGAATTAAGAAACTAAGAGAAATGGTCAAGGCTTGTATGTACCTGGATATATTTATGCGCACCATAATCCAAACGAAGTGAGAACTCCTCTTTGGTTGTGGAGGAATGACACCTGCAAAAGAAAGAGACTAAGACAAAGAAGGTGTTAGATAAGGAGATGGTGGGCTGCCAAGCGAAAGCTTGATCCTAGAAGTAAAAGCTTAAGAGATGTCAACCCACTGATTAATAAAAAGATGTCTGATAAATAATAGAATAATAAAAGACTAAAAATGATAAAGATAGAATGAAAATTGGAAGCAAATGCTTACCTGAAAGATGATGTTGGCCTGGTCACAGTCGCTAGCATCGGTGGTCCTACTGGCGTCGGTTGTCAAGGCTGCCGACGTCGGTTAGTCTGCCGACGTCGGTGGGGGAAGTGACCGGCGTCAGTCGGGGCAGCAGTCTGTGGATGAGTTCTGGACAGGATTTTGGTCTGTGGATGGGTCTGAGAAAGAGTTGTGGTCTTGGTTGAATGGTCTGGGGGTCTGGGTCTGAGAGTTTGGTTTTGGTTAATAGTCTGTGCAGAGGTTTTGGGTAGAGTTGCAGGGTGATGGACAGAGTGTATGGTCAGACAGAGGACAGAGGCAGAGAAATGAGGATTCAGGTCTAGTCTGGTCTGGTGATAGGGAGTGCTGAATCTAGTTCATAATACTTAGAAGCAAATAACTAGAAAACACAATGAAAGTATAAGCAAAATACTTACCTATGACTGGCTTGAAGGAGTGTTGATGGTGCTATTGATTATGATGTTGATGAAGGCAGAGTCCCTGTTGTTGATGTAGAAAACTGATGCAGAGTCCCTGGAGAGTGATTCTTGATGTGTACCTACAGCCAAAGAGTTAGCAATGGAAGAGAGAGGAGCAAAAGATTGACGGATTGAAGGATTCAAGAGTCTGATGTGAGAGAGAGGTGAAGGGAGGATAATGGATGCAGAAAACTGTTATGAAGGTGGCCGACGCTGGCAATATCGCTGATGTTGGTCGACAGTTGACTGACGTCGGCGGATGGAAGGCAGGAAAAAGGCTAAAAATAGCCTTTCGTCCATTTTCCCAACTGCCAGGTCAGCGAGTTCGAGGAAGAAATGGTCGAAGGTGGCTAAATAGATGCGAGAGGTTAAAGGGGAGAAATTGGAATAGGAGTCTAAGCATTAAAATTGGCCATGTGGGGAATGAAGGGAATCCAAGAAGGGTATCCAAGGGTGGTGAGGTGGCAAGGGAGAGAGAGAAAAGGGATTTATTAATTTAAAATAAGATATTTATTTCAAATTAATAAAACATGGGTTAGGAGTGGTTAAGTGGATGAAGGGGACCAAAAGGGGGAGAAAGGACCAAGGGGTAGACATGATTTTGGTGTTTACATTTTCCCCTTTTTGTCTTGTGGGTTGCTCTAGATGAACTGCAAGACAAAAATAGGAGTTGATTGCCCCAGGTATGGGATAAGGTTGATTTCATCTTGTTGGTTGTTCAAGTGAACTGCAAGACAAAAATAAGAGGGTTGGGTTGCCTTGATTATGGATGAGGTATTCCCACTCAAAGCAGGAGTTGAGGGAAGGGAACCGAGAATCAGGTGCTGATTTGACAAAGAGTGGATGAAGATGGTGAAGATAGAGTGAGAACACTGCAAAAGTTGTGATTGCACGTGTACCACTTCACGGGATGGTCAGGTCAAAGTGTCGCAGGTCGAGGGTTGAGGAGTGCCAAAATTGAAATAATCAAGCCCCAGCATTTAGTCGTCTGCTGATTGGGTTATTCAATCTAAGTTGAAGCTCTAAATGGTCATTGTGTTCCAGGTATCCCAGGCTCAGGAAGTGCTCCCAGAAACACAAAAATGTCACAAGAAGTGTAGATCAAGCGGCTTGCGATCCTATACTTGTGAGGGTCAAAAATAGTCTATGCACAATTTTGCTAACCAATCATGAGGTAGCATACATGTAAAAACAACCAAGGCAAAATCACGTTGGAAGTGGTCGTAGTCAGAGGAGATGGTCATGATCTCCAAGGTCTTTGGTCAAGGTGGATGAATGGACGAAGGAATGGCCGAGCTAACCTTAGAAGACCCCATGTCAACTAAGTGCTACCTACATAGCCCCTGTTGGAAGGACCTCAGGCCAATGTAGTTCTCCCAAGAGGGAGGAAGAGGGTCGAAGGGATTGATTTTGGTCATGTGTTGAAATGATGAGGATAAGATGATGTTGCAGCCTTTTCCATATTGTGTGATGGTGTATTTTGAAACATTGGTCAAGAGGTCTTTCATCCCTAGCAATTTTCCATATGCGTGATGGATGTATGCTAAAAATGAATTGGGTCTATTTATGCTTCAGCAAGTAATGGTTTATGCTTAACATAAATTGTGTCTGGTCGATAGTCCCTATGTGTATTGTTGTCCATAGAAACTATGTGAATAGGCTGTGATGATGTATGATGTCATAATGGCATGTTGGTGGTCTGAAAAGAGAGTTGAGTTGAGTCGATTAGGTTTGACAAGTTATGAAGTTGAATGTGACCAAAGTGCAGAAGAAGTGAAAAGCATATTACTCATTCATTGACAAGGACCAGAATAATAACATAGATAGGGGTTGTTAGAACAAAAACCCTATTTATGCATTGCATCATTGACCATAGGTTGTGCTAGAGAGGTAATCGAATCACTTTGACATTAAAATGAGCTCAAAGTCCCTTGAGTAGGTGATGTGATAGGAGGAGAGGGTAACCCATTTTAGAGTAGGGATAACTTTGCCCCTTTTTATAGGAGACCCTGAGACAACTACAAGCCAAGTCCACAACCCATTTTTTTTTTTAAAGCGGACTGATCAATGCGGGAAGTCCACATAAAGATATCACTTTGCTTGGTGGTGGTCATTTGTGAAGCTGATCGATGTGGGAAGCTTCTAAGAAAGTGTTGTTTATAGCAAGATTTAGTCATAGCCATCCTTCGAGGGAGTGGTCTATATTTTGCTTTATATATAAGGGCTTTTGAATAGCTGTCCTTCGAGGGAGCAGTCTATTAGCTATAACAATGATAGTACAGCTGTCCTTCGAGGGAGCAGTCTACTTTTTGATTTGATTGTGACCTTGGATATTTTGACATCTTGATTTATTTTTGACAGAATGTTAAGTCATGGACAAGACTATAGAAAGTCAAAGGCTCCCTTTTATTAGGACAAAGCATCCCTACGTCATAAAAGGGTTATAGAGGATTTGTTAAGGGAAAAAGGGTGGAAAGGATTGAGGATTAAAAGGACAGGGATTGCTCAAGGGACGAGCTCAAGTTAAATGTCAAGTGGATGAGTACTCGACTAATAGTAGAATGGTCGTAGATGCAAGGCATTAAGGGGCTCAGGTTCTAGTCGGCCTTCAAGAGAAGACAGATGATAAGTCCCTGATCCATACTTATGTGTGATGATATAAGGTCCAAACCAATTAGGAGCAAATTTGCCACATTTACTCCGTTCCATATTGGTCACATGTTGGTTCTCTTTGAGGATGAGGTCTCCGATATTAAAATCTTATTCTCTTAGATTTTTGTTATCAGCTCGTTTGAGGTGATTTTGATAGACATGGAGATGGTTGAGGGAAACAAGATGACGTTCGTCGAGTAACTCAAGTTGAGCTAAATGATCTTGATGAAATTCATCGTTAGAAAGAATGTCATGCAGAGAAATGCAAAGAGATGGGATCTGTACTTCAAGAGGTAGGACAGCCTCTGTTCTATACACTAGAGAGAAAGGGGTAGCACCTATAGAGGTTTGGATGCTAGTACGGTAGGCCCACAAAGTGAAGGGAACATGAATGTGCCAGTCCCTTCCTGTGTCATTGACCACCTTCATGAGAATTTTAGTTAGGATTTTTTTAGAAGCCTCGGCTTGCCCATTTGCTTGTGGGTAGTAAGGTGAAGAAAAACTGAGTTTAATGCCAAAGGAGTCACAAAGTTTCTGGATAGTTTTGTTTTTAAATGACTTTCCGTTATCGGTGATGATTTTGTGAGGTACACCGAAACGACATATGATATGGGTGTTGATGAAGTCGACAATCTTGTCATCTTTTGTGGAGACGAGAGGAATAGCTTCCACCCATTTAGTGAAATATTCAGTGGTGGTGATGATGGACTGATGACGAAGAGATGAATGAGGGTTAATCTTGCCGATGAGATCTAAGCCCCATTGTGAAAAAGGCCAAAAATCTTGAGCAACTTGTAAGGCATGGCTAGGGAGATGAAGCAAGTTGGCATGCTGCTAACACTTGATGCAACGCCGAACATAATCGCTACAGTCTTGATAAAGAGTGGGCCAATATTAACCCAGGTGAAGGATGCGCTTGGAAACTGAGTTACCACTGAAGTGTCTGCCACAAATCCCATCATGGGCTTGTTTAACAGCATGAGAGGCTTTAGTGGAGCTTAAACAGTGAAGAAGAAGGCCGTCAAAACCTCGTTTGTAGAGAAGGCCCCCTAGCATGGTATAGCGAGCGGTGCACTTGATGAAATCCCACCGTGCATTACTAGAGAGGTTGGGAGGAATGAGAGAATGAGCCAAGTAGTCCACAAGTTGTTTATACCATACATCTTGTGAACTAGAGTCTATGGTGTGGATGAGGTTAATGTCAGTGGAAATGTATGAAGGCAATAGCACACGATGTACCATGACATAAAGTCTTGATGAGGATGATGAAGAAGGAATATGCGAGGCAAGGGAAGCCATGGTGTTAGAAAACTTATTCATAGATCGAGGAATAGTCTGCAATAAGTGATGGTCGAAAGATGCTAGAAGGGTGTCAACACGGTGCTTGTACCTTTGTAAAATCTTGTTTTTACAAAGATATGAGCCATTAATTTGATTGATGACAAGTTGTGAGTCGCCGAAGATGTTGATAGTCTTGATGCTTAAAGAAAGGGTAGTTTGAAGTCCCAAAATTAAGGCTTCGTATTTGGCCATATTATTGGTACATTCAAAGTCGAGTTTGAAAGACAGGGGCATGGGCTCACCCTCATGTGGGATGAGGATGACCCCCACACCTCCACTGAGTTGACATTTGGAGCCGTCAAAGAACATCGTCATTTGGTAGAATGTGTCATCAGTTGAGAGAGTGGCGATAGATTCATCAAGAAACTCACACTGAGAAGGTTGATTGTCGGGAAGAGGGGCATCTGCTAGTTGGTCAGCGATTGTTTACCCCTTTATAGATTTTTGTTCGATAAATTCCAAGTCAAACTCAGCAAGAAGCATGAGCCAATGAGCCATACGCTAGTTTTGGTATGGCTTGGAATGCATGTATTTAAGAGGATCAGTGTGAGTGATGACAAAGGTTTTGTGATTGAGAAGATAGTGACAAAGCTTGGTAGTGGTAAATACTAATGCCAAATAGAGTTTCTCAGTATGAGTATACCGAGTTTCATAGTCAATAAGTGTTCGGCTTATGTAGTAGACTGCTTGCTCATAGTGTTGCTCATCTCAGTGCGCGATCATGGCACCTAACGAATGGTTGGTTGCTGAGATGTAGAGGTAGAAGGGTTGGTCATCTTTAGGTGGAATGAGGACTGGTGGAGAGACCAAATAGCTTTTAAGGGCTTCAAATGCCTTTTGACAGTCCTTATCCCATTTAAAGGAGACGTCCTTCTTGAGGAGATGATGAAAAGGTTGGCAGTGGTCAGAAAGTTGCAAAATGAAGCAACGGATGGACTGGAGCTTCCCTTGCAAACTACGAAGCTGCTTGAGATTGGTCGGAGGTGGCATTTCGAGGATAGCACAGATTTTGGCAAGATCTATCTCGATGCCACAGAAGGAAATGATGAAGCCAAGGAGCTTGCCTGAGAGGACCCCAAAGATGCATTTCTTGGGATTAAGGCAGACATTATACTGAAGAAGGTGAGAGAAAATGATCTTGAGGATAGTCAAATGGTTGCGATGAAGCTTAGACTTACCAAGCAAGTCATCTACATAGTCCTCCATGATTTTATGGAGGAGATTTTGAAAAATGTAAGTCATAGCACGTTGATAAGTGGCACCTACATTTTTGAGGCCAAAAGGCATGACCCGATAGCAGAAAGTCCCCCATGGGGTGATAAAGGTAGTCTTGTGCTGATCTTCTGGTGCAATCAGGATTTGGTTATATCCTGAAAACCCATCCATGAGTGATAACATCTCATGACCGGCCATGAGATCAACAAGTTGGTCAATGTTAGGAAGAGGGAAGTCGTCCTTGGGACAAGCCAGGTTGAGGTCGCAATAGTCTGTACAAATTTGGATCCCCCCAGTTGCTTTGGTAACGCGAACGATGTTTGATACCCACTACAGATAATCAATGGGTTGGATGAAAGAGACAGAGAGAAGACATTAAAGCTCCTCTTTGACAAGAAGTGCAACATGAGGATGTATTTTGTGAAGCTTTTGCCTAACAGGCTTAGCCTCAGGGTTTGTGATGATGTTATGAATGACAATGTTAGGGTCGATTCCAGGCATGTCACCGTAAGTCCAAGCAAAGGCCTTGCTATTGTCTAAAAGAAATGTGGTATAGTCGATCTTCTCCTGGGCATCTAAAGACTGACCAATCTTTAAGATGTGAGGAACATCAGAAGATGGAAGGTTAATGTCAATGGTCGATTCATTTAACATAACCTGCATTTCAGAAGGGAGGGAACGCTGAATAAAAGAGTCATCAGCACCCATATAGGTAAGAATGACATCATCGTTTATGCAGTGGATAGTGTTGATGGTTGTTGTTTCATCATCTATCATATTAGGATAAACGAGAGGGAGAGACTTGGAAACCCTGTTGAGTTGATAGGTTAGGGGTTCCAGGCGGATGGTGTTTATGCAAAAAAAAACTAGGAGGGATGGAAACCACCAACTCCATAGGTGAGGATGGAAGAATAGGCGAGTCTAGAAGGGATTGGTCGATGGTGGGTTCATGGCAAAGGTTTGTGGAAGCCTCAGTGGGGTTGTGATATCCCAGGCCATATCGTTTCTTGGCATTGTCATCATTGAGTGTCTTGATGGGCTGATAGGAGCCCTGCTCATAGCGCCCAAAACCAAAACCCTTCCATGCACACCTATAAAGGTAAGTGTGTGCAAAGGTGGGATTGCCAAGAAATGATAAGTCTGATGTGAAAGGTTGAGGTGAAGAAAGAGGATTGCCATCATTAGGAGCTTGATCAAACCCCCCATAGACAAGGTTGGTTCGGAGCTGAGGATGACCATAAGGCATGATCATCCCGATTCGATGGTCGTAGCTGGGGCTGTGGTGAAGGCATCCATACTCTTGCGGAGTTTGGAACATGTCTGGGGTCAACAAGTGATATTCCCCAAGTGATAGTTTTTGAAAGATATCATCCATGGAGTTTTTGGTTGTCACTTGAGAGGGTGATGTGATGGCAACCGCCGGTTGCGAACTAGTTGAAGCTTTCACGAATGGAGGCGGTGCTGGGGTTGATGGTTTGATAGGAATGAGGACATAATTTGGATGGTAGGTTGTGTTACAAGTCTTGAAAGGGGATGGGTCGGCAAGAATGACATGGACTTGTCTGTCATGTTCAAATTTGACACAATGGTGAAGTGTTGAAGGGACGCAAGCCATGGCGCGGATCCAGGGTCATCCTAATAGCATGTTATATTGGAATTCTCCTTCAATGATGTATAAGAGCTCTAGGATTGTGCGTGGACCAACGCAAATATGGAGGACAATAGTGCCAATAGTGTTAGCGGTGGTGTCATTAAAGGATCTAAGGATTGTGTCGGTCTTCGATACGCAATTCTTGGGAAGAGCCAATTGATTAAAGGCGTGGGTAGAAATAATATTAATGATAGCACCTCCATCAATCATAACACACTTAATACGTGTCTGATCAACGTAGGCTGTGATGAAAAGAGCAACGTCCTGATCTTCCAAGGTAGTGGTAGGAATTTTAGAATCACTGAAAGTGAAAGAGGCGACAGGGGATAAAGAATGGACTAGGGCGGCTAGTGGTTGAGGGTCTTCAGGTTGGACCTCCACTGCTTGTAAGGCTTTGATGAGGGCTTGTTGATGCTGAGGTGAGGTTTGGATGAGGTCATAAAGGGACATCTTCACAGGCGTCTGGTGAAGCTGTTTCAACATGGAGTCATGAATCGGCCTGAAAGAGGAAGAAGAAGAAGAAGGCTGAGATGCACCAAGGATGGAAATTTTAGGCTTGGGCGGTTGAGGTGGCTTGACAAAAGGGTAGGTCTAAGGAATGGCAGCTTTTTCTTTTGCCTTATCCTTTTGTGACCTAGTGGTTATGTGGATAGCATTGATTTCAAAGATAGGAGGTGAAGAAGGTGGAGGGATCTGCTGGTGAGATGTTGATGTGGTTGAAGAGGTTAGATGGGAAGGGGTCGAGGGTCGGTCAATAGTGTCCTCAAGGAGAAGAATGTCCTTCTCCATATAGTGGCGAATGATGGCCTGGAGGGCATAGCAAGTCTCGGTATCATGTCCTGGCGTATGATGGTATAAGCAAATCTTCGTATCGTCGAACTAGGAGGGCTTAGACCTGAGAGGTTGGAAAGGCCTGATGGGTGGAAGGGTTATGCTGGAAGTCTACAAAAGTTGGCATAATATCAAAGTGTATGAACCTACTAAGGGGTCCGTGCTTGTTAATGCATGAATCACTGGTGACTTTTGCTTGGGAGGTGTTGAAGAAGGCTTCTGTACCACCTTTTGGGTTGGTGGTGCGGCCACATGTGAAGACGACACTTTCTTTGTGAGAGGTGCCAAATTTTTTAGAGGAGGTAGACTTGTGGTTGGCGAAGGAAGTAAGGGAGGTAATTTGTTTTGGTTAAGGGTCAGAGTAGGGAGCACCCCGATTAGGGTAGAAGGATGAGGGCCTAAAATGGAGGGTAATGTTGACGGTGGAGGAGGGGTTCGCTTCTGTGGTCTGGCAGTCTTCTTCAACTTGATTGGAAGACTACTATTGGTTGAGGTCTGGTCTAAGTCCACTTTCACTTGCAGGTGAGTGAGGGTAGAGACAGGGCGAATGCCGAGTGACTTGATCAATTTAGATGGGGTAGATACGGGTTTAGAAGTGGGAGTCTGGTCTTTGTTGAGAGTCTTGAGAGATTCTGCCTTAGGAGGATTGGCAGCATGAGACGAGATGGCACGGGGATGTTGAAGAGCTTTAAGAAGTTCCCACAATCCCTGATGTTCCACTTTCCTTGAAGGGAGAAGTTTGATTTTCTCCACTAGTCAGGAAAATGGTTGAGAAGATGTTAGATGAGGTTTGAGTTCTTGAGAAGATGTTGACAGTTGTGGGATCGAAGATGAGATCGGTGTAGCAGTAGTCTCAGACTCAAAATGTGTGGGAGTCATAACTGGATTGTTGTTGGTCGAAGAAGATGGAGAATCAGGTTCTTCTCTTGGTGGAGAAGGAACTGGAGAATGTGGCTCCTCAAGCAGGTAAAGGGCAGGGATGATGGTGCCCTCCACTTGCAGTCGAGGAGTAGGAAGGGTCAGGTCCTCCATAGGTAGCAGGAAGGAGGATGGTGAGACCGGTGGTGTCGGTAAGGTTGAGGCATCCTCTAAGATGAGAGAGATTGATGGAGAACTAACCGGGGAAAGAGGTTCGTCCACACGTGATGGACTAACCTCTTGAGGTTGGTCGGGGATGAAGGGCGAGACTGCATTGACTGTTTGAATGTTGTGTTCATGAGTGTTGTCAATCAAGGTCTGGACATTGTTTTGGGTTGGTAGATGATTGGGGAATGGTTACTTGAAGATGTTGATGCCCTGATTAGGAGGTGCATTGGGATTGTCTAAGACGAGGTCACCCTTTTCAAGCATATCTTGGATTATGTTTTTAAAGGTCTTACAGTTACCTGTGTCATGACCTTTGACACGGTGGTAATTATAGAAGTCATTTTCCCTATACCACGCAGGGATGGCGTGTGAGGGATCAAATTGTGGAGGTGGTCAGATCTGGGGGAGATTGAGAACCCCCTGTCTAACAAGTTTTTCTAGCATAGACGCATATGATTCTCTGAGAGGAGTATACTATCGTTGTACGTATCTCTGTTGGAATTGGCGGGTGGTGCTCTGAGATGTGGATGGCTCAGGCTGATTGGTTGAAGAAGACAAAGGTCTAACGACCACAGCGTTAGCTGAACTTTAGACTTAGGATTGGATGATGAAGGTTTAGAAGAAGAGGAGTCATTGGTTTTGGAGTTGGGATTCTTGCTCTGCAACTTGACTTTATTCTCCTCGATGGCACGTAATTCAAGTTTGTGGGCCATTGTGAAGGCTTCGTCGAAGGTGCGAAAGGTCTGAACCCGTAAGGTGGAAGAAATATGTTTGGCACAGGCTTGGGAGAAAAGTTTAATAAGTTTGGGTTGGGGTAAGGAAAAGGAGAGTTGATTGATGAGGCCTCTCTAGCGAGCAATGAAGTCATCTATGGATTCATCCTCGAATTGGTAGATAGAATAGAGGTCTATGATTGAGACCTTCTTGGTAATGTTGATGGAGAAGTGATCAAGAAAGAGCTAGGCTAGCTGTGTAAATGTGAAGAGGGAATGGCTGGCAAGAGAGCTATACTAGTCAAGCGTAGCACTAGAGAGAGACATAGGAAAAGTACGTAAAAGCAATGCATCATCATGGGAAATAAGGTAACAGGCATGTCTGAATGCTCATAAGTGTTGTTATGGGTCTTCCTTGCTTTGAGAGTGAGAAAACTTAGAAAGCTCCCATTGACTGGGGTATGGCCTGATCAGGATAGAAGGATGAATGGGCTCATTGTAAATTTGCTCATATGAGAGAGCATTGCGTGAGCCAAAAATGGAGGTCTCTAGGCTCGACATTTTGTCCATCAACATTTTGATGATATCTGCTAATAGATTGGCAGGTGGAGTGCCCCCTAGATTATAAGGTGCTTGAAAAATATTAAGAGGGGCATATGACATGGTTGGTTGCATTTGTGTAGATGCAACATATGGGTAGCTAGTTATTGGGGTGAAAGTTGAAGCCAAGGGCACTTGTGTTATGGGGTTGGTAGGCACAAGTTGGATAGGGGCTATCAAAGATGGATGAGGAGTGGCCACACTTGTTGAAGGGTAGACAGTTACTCTTGTGTTGATAGGTGCAAGAGTAGGGGGGATAGAGACCACTAAGTTTTGGAAAGGTGTAGGATTTGGTTGAGTAGTTTGAGGTTGAGGGGGTATCAGAACCCCCATGGAGGTAGGTCTAGAGGGAGAGGCTAAATTTTGAAGGTAGGACACAGTTGGGTTATTAGTTGAGGTGTTGGCTTGATTGTCTATAGGTTGAGTGGTAGATGTTGTTGATGTGATCGTTGTCTCGACGAAGGAAGTCGGCATCCAATGGATTGGGTTTCCTAGGGAGTCTCACGTTTGGCTATGTGCGAGATAGTGCTACAAGGCTTTGACATTGAGGTCCAAGAATCGTGCAAAATCTTGGTCCCCTTCTGTGATGATAGGAGTCTGGGGCAGGGTCGAGCGAGTAAGAGTTCTTTCAGTCTCTGAGTGGAACTCCATTATAGGACTGGTTATGGATGGTGAAGGTGGAAGCGGTTGTTGCCTCGCATGGTTAAGAAGAGCCTTGGTTTGACTATGTGTCAAAACCATTCAAGGCAAGAAAAGGTCAGGTTTCAGAAAACTATGTTTTTTTAGTTTCATAAACTCAGAATGGGATTTTGATAGAAAAAGGGGCGGGTTTTAAGGTTGCTATTTTGAAAAAGAGGAACTGTGATAGAGACCGATGATGGTTAAAAAACTGATGTCGGTGAGAAAGATGGCCGATGTCAGTCAGATAACCGATGCCGGAGATAAAAGGTGGCCGACGTCGGTCAGATAACCGATGTCAGAGATAAAAGATGGTCGACGTCGGTCAGATAACCGATGCCAATGACTATGTTTTCCAGAAACTAAAAAGACTTGAGAGTTTTTGGAAATCAAAGAAAAAGAATGTCCTCACTAGCTCAAACAGGCAGACAAGAATAGAAAAGATGAAGAACACAAGCAGAGCCTAAGCGTTAAATCCCTAAAAATAAATTATTAAGCTCGTGTGGCTTATGCCTTAAAGTGATGTTTAGGGAGGTTGGCTGTTAGAAGGGTCCTAGAAGAGGTAGTCTAAAGATGGTTTCAAGTATGTTTAGGCGCTCAAAAGTCTGTGTTAGGTTCGGTACGTGGCCTGGTGCTAAGGAGCAAGCTCCCCTCACTTCACGAGCCCAGTGATGAGTTGGTCTCGCTTAGCCAAAATATACCTTGCCTAGAGATTATCCTCCGCCAGAGAACGGAGTGGGCTTTCCCCTTGGTGGTGAAATCCAAGTGGGATTGCCGAGATGGGGTAAGGTATCCGCTGGGTGATGAAATCCCAGTCGGGCCTTGTCTCAAGTATGTTTGATGTTTAATTTAGTGCATGTGGTTTGGTTGTGTAACATCAAGTGATCTACGATTAATTTAATATGCATTTATTAATTACTAAGTGTGGACTAAGAAATTGAAGCAAACAGAAATGCAATGCAACGTATTTTAATGCCCAAGTCGAAATGTTAAGTTTGGATGAAAAACAAGTTGAGAAAGGGTTTGAAGGATATGACTTTTGACTAGTCTAGAAATGCAAGAAAATAAAGAAAAGTTCATTTTATTCCTGCTTATGATGTCTTTTAAAAAATAAGAAAGAGGTGAAGAGGGAGAAACCTAATGCACCTAAATGAAAAAAGAAGGAAAGGAACCCAAGGAAGGCCCTAAGGGTCCCACCGGGCGTGCCAGAATGTTTCTACGCTAGATTTTTGCTTTCTACATTCAAAGAAGGAATTGAGAAACTGAGAGAAATGGTCAAGGCTTGTATGTACCTAGATATAGTTGTGCACACTGTAATCCAAATGAAGTGAGAACTCCTCTTTGGTTGTGGAGGAATGACACCTGCAAAAGAAAGAGACTAAGACAAAGAAGGTGTTAGATAAGGAGATGGTGGGTTGACAAGCGAAAGCTTGATCCCAGAAGCAAAAGCTTAATAGATGTCAACCCAATGATTAATAAAAAGATGTCTGATAAATAATAGAATAATAAAAGACTAAAAATGATAAAGATAGAATGAAAATTGGAAGCAAATGCTTACCTGAAAGATGCTGTTGGCCTGGTCATAGTCATTGGCATCGGTGGTCCTACCGGTGTCGGTTGTCAAGGCTGCCGACGTCGGTTAGTCTACCGACGTCGGTGGGGGAAGTGACCGGCGTCGGTCGGGGCAGCAGTTTGTGGACGAGTTCTGGACAGGATTTTGGTCTATGGACGGGTCTGAGATAGAGTTTTGGTCTTGGTTGAATGGTCTGGGGGTCTGGGTTCGAGAGTTTGGTTTTGGTTAATAGTCTGTGCAAAGGTTTTGGGTAGAGTTGCAGGGCGATGGACAGAGTGTATGGTCAAACAGAGGACAGAGGCAGAGAAATGAAGATTCGGGTCTAGTCTAGTCTGGTGATAGGGAGTGCTGAATCTAGTTCATAATACTTAGAAGCAAATAACTAGAAAACACAATGAAAGTACAATAAAAATACTTACCTATGACTGGATTGAAGGAGTGCTGATGGTGTTGTTGATTATGATGTTGATGAAGGCAGTGTCCCTGTTGTTGATGTAGAAAACTGATGCAGAGTCCTTGGAGAGTGATTCTTGATGTGTACCTATAGCCAAAGAGTTAGCAGTGGAAGAGAGAGGAGCGAAAGATTGACGGATTGAAGGATTCAAGAGTCTGATGTGAGAGAGAGGTGAAGGGAGGATAACGGATGCAGAAAACCGTTATGAAGGCGGTTGACGTCGGCAATATCATCGATGTTGGTCGACAGTTGATCGACATCAGCAGATGGAAGGCAGGAAAAAGGCTAAAAATAGCCTTTCATCTGTTTTCCCAACTGTCGGGTCAGCGAGTCCGAGGAAGAAATGGTCGAAGGTGGCTAAATGGACGCGAGAGGTTAAAGGGGAGAAATTGGAATAGGAGTCTAAGCATTAAAATTGGCCATGTGGGGAATGAAGGGAATCCAAGAAGGGTATCCAAGGGTGGTGAGGTGGCAAGGGAGAGAGAGAAATGGGATTTATTAATTTAAAATAAGATATTTATTTCAAATTAATAAAACATGAGTTAGGAGTGGTTAAGTGGACGAAGGGGACCAAAAGGGGGAGAAAGGACCAAGGGGTAGACACAATTTCGGTGTCTACAGCTGGGATCTTGTATATGTCTCTAACTGAAGTGTTTTGTGAAAATGGGTTTATACCCAAGTTATCTTGACCTATATAATCCATTAATAACCCTATTTAATTATTTAATTCTATGATTTAAGTGTTTGACATGGCCATGTTATTAAAATTACAAGCTAGATTCAAATAGGTTTGATATGTTTGTTGTATGTGTATACAGTGTTCCTCTATGAGGACCTTTGTTTTGAAAATCATATTTTCATCTTGATATGGCATCAACACAAGTGATTGAGGATTATTATAATAGGTATGTTCAATGGTTTGGGTATAAGGCATGTTTAAAGGCACTCTAACTAAACTAGGAAAATTTTCATGGGGGAAGTCTACTAGAATCTTGGCCCCTAACTCTGACTAAAGCCTCATATTTGTTTTCAAGAAAGTGATGATCAGATAAATAAGGGTCATACATCAATTTAATAGAGATATAATACATTTTTTTATCTTGTTCGACAATTGATGGTATACTAGTAAGATATTGTGTAGTTTGCTCTTGGTCTTGCTCTAAATATGGAAGCATGTTTAGTAAATAATAGGCTAATAGATCTTGAATTTGTACCCTAGATTTATTAGTGTAAGGAGGATAAGGATCCATCTCACAAACCATAGCATCACCATAGGGGTATTAAACAAAGTCATCTTATGTAACTGTTGTCACCAAATCTTGCACACTAGAAGAGGGTGTTCAAGCATCTTCTAGATTTGGGAAACATGGGAGTACTTATAAGTATGTGGGTGTACCATGAAAGTAAGCCTCTACATTTAAGGGTTACCTCCCTTAATGTATCTTTCAATGATTATCACCTAAATTAGCGCTTTCTTATGGGAAAAGAGTTATAAATTTGCATGAAATAAACCTACTCTAAAGGGGTGATACACCAAGATGATTTCCACATGACTAGCATACTCATATCATAATGAAACAAGGCATATAAACTAGCTTTAAAGTCTTAAAAGATTCTAACATCAATCTTTAAAAATAGAGGTAAGATATATGGAGCAACACAAGGTAAATGAACCAGATGATAGAATGCACACTCTAAAAACAATAGTATACTTGAAAGGAGCCTGACATACTTGACTACACTCTATATGACATGTTAGAATATAAAAATGAAATGATAAGGTAAGCAAGGATATAGTATTATCACCAGCTCCAACATACATCACTTCACACACTTAGACAAATATTCATGAACTCAAAACCAGACTTGCATTAATGTTTAATGGAAAAATACAATGTCATTTTAGTAGGGCTTCATCATACATGGTGTGGTATTATTTTACAATAGCCAAAATGGATACTAATTATAGAATTTGAGAGAGAAGCGAGAAGGTAAAATTCCAAGATTCATAATAAAATGTTTCATACTAAGAAAAGGAGTTATACATGTAGGAGAATGAAGTCTAAGATGGACCATGCAAGGTCTGATAAGACAAATGTCCCTCTAAGGCATGAAACTCATGAAATGTGGTGTATAACTCCTTTTACTTTCTTAGAAAACTATCTTCATCATTTAGCCCTTGTTGTCATGCCCCACCATTGAATGGGGAGTCTCATGATTGCACTGAGAGTGAGGCATCCATTATATGCCTAATGAGATTAGTGTATATACTAGTATAAAGAGATCCCTCTCATTCTAGGATTGATGTTCATCATGAACCCTACATTACTATGTTAAGCCCATTTCATGTGATTTCCTTGTAATGTATGGTTTATGAGGTGGTTTGGACTAATATTTAATGGTGAAATACAAATTTGAATTATTTTCTTTGGTAACCCAAATCGTATTTTGATCTCATGTTTATATATTTGCATGCTTGGGTCCACAAAACATTTTAATATGACATATTTGTCTATATGGCATCTCCTTGTCATTGTGTTTATTTAATTTTAAAATATTACCATTGACACTTTAGACATGTGTATTCATCTCATGTCCCCTTAAACCTGATCAAATTTACTCCATCAATCTCCTCATGACCTTTTGGCCTTGACTTTCAATGTTGGTCATTGATCTTTGATCCAAGATTCTGAGATTGTGACACTTGGCATCTCTGCATGCCTTATATGGACCCTACTATCAGTCTCCATTCAATTAACACTCTTATGCCATGCATTTTCCTTACATGTAATTTGGTCTTATTGACTTATTAAATTGATTCACACTGTTGATCTCCATTTGCATAGTTAATGTGCACTATTGATCTTTGATCTACATGAGAAAATGCATGCCATTGATCTTTGATATGAGATTTCATGATTATGACACTTGGAAGTTACACGTTTAATTTTTACCTAAGTCTTATGAAAGTCTATAAATTGATACAATTATGAATTCAACTATAAAACATAGTTACATAGTCTATCTTATACAAGGGTATACATGGTTTGAAAGTATATTAGCTTCAATTTAATGGTCTCATATTATTTATTATTGGTTCTATCATCAGTCAATACCATCCTCTAATACCACTACCAAGACATGAAAATAATGTAAGTGGTGGAAACCTACTTGCAACATAGAAAGGTGTCTTTACTTGTATATTAAGATGCTTGGCCTATCAAAACATTTTGAAACATGAAACCAAGCATGAATAACATGAGTTAAATATTTCCATTTCATTTTAATTAAATTCCATCATTTGGATTATATGGACTTTCCCATATAGTAAAGAAACCTATAGAGTATGGAGTTTAACAAGTAGAAAAACATAGTCAACCTGTAAAGGATGATTTGTAAAGAAAAAGTGACCAATCCATACACTCTAAGCATGAAATTGAATATTATTTAGTTTAATATTACCCACCAAATTCATTTGACCTAGAAGTGTTCTTACTGATTGTACTAACCAAAAACCTATTGATTAGTTTTGCATGCTTAGAAGGGTGATGAAGGAGTAGAATAGTTTTGTACCATTTTTAGCACTTCCAAATATTATCAAACATTTATATGAGTATAAGTAAGTTTTATATTCATATAAAAATGTTTCCACACATTTCACACTCCTTTATAGGCTATAGACCTTTTAAACTCCTTCTTTTGGACCTATTTTATTGGTTTTTATTTATCACCTTCAAGTTTTTAGTTAAAAATGACATGTCTGATGGATAATAACATATTGGACATTTAATAGGAGTTTTTAACACATGGAAACAACTCAAAAATATACCACTTGCATTTAATGCTCATTTATGGCCCCTAAGTGACTCAAATTGACATAAGGACTAATTAGACTATGACCAAGGCTAAAATGACATAAAATCTCATATAATTAATTATTACACACACTATAACATTATATTATACCCCTATATAAGATTTTTACTATAGGAGGGTTGACCCATTTTGACTTGTGGTCAAAATGATCAACATTCTTGGTGATTTCCTAAAGGTGGGATGCTTTCTATGCCATGACTAGTAGCCTATTCATGTCCATTAGGCCATGGAGTCACATTTACACCAGATTTGACACACAAATTTCCTTTAAAAAACACAAAACACAATGTAAAGACACACTCAAAAGAAACACACAGGTGTTCAATTAGAAAACTTAGGGAATATAACACAATTGAAAGAAAAGTCACACCTAACCTAATATTTACAAGACTAACCTTTAATTCCTCAATATCAAGGTTTAAAATGTATCTCATTCATAAGGATAGGCAGCTCTTCTCCATTCATCCTTTCTAATTGGAAATATTTTGTTTGTTTTCACTTGATGATGACATATGATCCACTGCATAAAGTGTCAAATTTTGTATGTCCTAGTTTTTCTCTATATTCATCCCATTTCAACACTATGTCACCTTATTGAAATGTTATTTGGGTTTCCTTCTTATCAAAATACTTCTTCATTAGTATTTTTTGATGTTCCATAGCTTGATGAGCTCTATCTCTAGTCTCTTACAACTCCATTAATTCTGCTAATGTTACCTCCATTGGAGTGTTCTTAGGCAACTCTAATTGATGTGCCAACTCTAATTTAGGTATCTCTTGTGATATAGACATCTAACCCCCCTTCCATAGATAAAAATAAAATGATAATTCCGTATTTCCCTCTTGGGAGTTATCTTATCAGCCCATAGGGCTATCTTCAATTTAGTATGCCAAGCCCTTTGATTATCTTCCAAAGTCTTCTTGATGATTCTGATTAGATTCTTATTCGTAGACTTAGCCAACCTGTTACTTTTGATCAAATTATTTTTATTTAACTTAGCCAACCCATTACCTTGAGGGTAATAATCAAATGAGGTTCTGAAGTATATGTCATTACTATTTTCCCAATCAGTTATCTTAACACCCATAAATACATGTGCATTATCTAAACTAATGATATAATGGGTACCAGACCTTGTTATGATACTCTCATATAGCTACAATATATCATTTTCATTAGATTATTTCAATTCCACCACTTCAACCCACATTTTAAAGTATTCAGTTGTTGTGAGTATCCATTTGTGATCAATACTTGATGGGGGGTTTATCATGCCAATGAAATCAAGACCCCATTTCATGAAAGGTTGATCTACTTGGATAGGCTTCAAAGTAAGGGCTAAAAGCATATATTTTCCTAAAAATAAATCACATTGTACACATCTTCTCATCTAAGCATAACAATCATTGAAGAGTCTAGGCCAGTAATATCCTACACTCATGATCTTGGTAGATGTGGTTCTTGGAGAGAAATGACCTCCTATTATCCCATCATGAAACTTCTCAAGAAACACTCCAAATATATCATTATTAATACATCTTAATAGCACACCATTAGTGTCTATTCTAAAAATCACACCATCTATAAGACAAAAGGGAATAACTTGTAATATAAAATATATCTTTCTTTATATATTCATATCTTTAGGATACTCATCACTTTGAATAAATATGATAACATCTTGTGTCTAAATTTGTAGAGGCAAGGAACTAGTTGGTTGGGAAAAATCATAATTAAATAGAGCCTCTTCCTTTGACCCATGGAGATGTGAAGTTAGATATTCACAAATGGATTTACCCCTTACAAACTTTGTCACTTTGATATCAACATCATATTCCATTACTTTAGTAATCCACCCTGACCTCTTTTCACTAAGGCCTTTACTCAAGATCAACTCTTTGGTACTAGGATGATAAACCATAACATGAATCCTATTGTTTGAAACCATATAATAAATTTATTTAGTCCTCTTACAATAGTAAGGACTTGTTTGTTTACAAATGTGTACTTGATCCACACCTTCATCATTTTTTTGCATTAGCATGACTGACATAATATGAAGGTTAGAAAATGAATAAAATATGAAGTCTTTATCAAAATTATGGGATATTGTGTAATTTATTTCTTAGTGGCTTCAAAAAATTTCTTACCTTCCTTAGTCCAAGAAAAAACTTGATTTTTCTTGAGAATGGTTATGATAGGTTTCACCAAAGATGCAAAACTAGGTATGAATCTCCTTATAAAATTTATCTTATCTAAGAAATTTTTGATACTTTTCTTATTTATGGGAAATGATAGGCCTATAATAGCCTCTATTATTTTAGGATCAATAGTCAAACCATCTTTAGAAACATTATGTCCTAAGAGCTTACCTTCATGAACAACAAAGATGCATTTTTTTGGATTAAGAGATACTCCATACTACCTACATATTTCAAAAACTTTTCTCAAGTGTTTCATATTTTAATTAACATATTTATAAAAAAATTTATATCATCTAGATAAACCAACAACATCTCATTAATCAAACCTTTGAAGGCCAGTCCATTTCTGTTTGAAATGTAGCACCAACATTTTACAAACCAAAGGGAATATTTATATGAACAAAAGTCCCCCATTTTGTGGTGAATTTTGTCTTTAAACTAATCATCCTCATTAACTATAATTTTATTATAACCTGAATATCCATCTAGGAGAGAAAAATGTTGAGACCTTGAAACCATTTACAAAATCTACTCCATTGAGGGTAAAGGATAGTGACCTTTGAGTGACACTCTATTAAGATCTTCAAAGTCCACACAAAGTCTTATCTCCCCATTATTATTTATAATAGGTAAAATATTAGCCACCCATGTTGAATGTTTGATAGGAAAGATAATTTTCGATTCAAGGAGTTTGGTAAGCTCTAACTTCATAAGTTATTCAACCTTGGGGTTGATGGGCCTTTATTTTTACCTAACCGGTTTAACTCTAGGTTCCAATTAAATGGTATGGTGTGATAGGATAGGATCAAATAATTTTATATATTTATACTAATATTCAAATATGTCATGAAAATCTCTACACAAATCAATTAATGCTTTCTTTTCCAATGTGGAACATACCTTGCCTAGTTTGAGAAGTTTATCTTTGAAAATATAGACTCTTTCATAGTTATCCTATTTTGTAGAAATACTCACTTTTTCCTTCTTATTTTGAACATATTAATTTAATATATTTTATAAGGTCACCCAGCCCTTAGGTATCTTGTTTATTCTTAGTTGCACAATATGATCATCAAATTATTCTTGGAGTCTCTTTTGAATTCTTGAGGAAAACTCAACCTCATTTTATAAGAAGTATGCAATGTGTTTATCACTATAAAACACTTGTCAAGATACTTAATTAATAGGTATGGAATATTTGATAATGATATTAATGTTATATTGTTTTCCCTCTTCTTTTATGTTAGTTGGTGTATCAAATTGAGCTCCTATGGCAGCTAGTCTATCAGCATGATTATTTTCCTCCCTTGGGACTGATTGTATGTGAATGCATTGAATTTTTAAGGAAAATACCATACCCTATGATTATATGAATTAATAAAATGATTATTATTAGTAAATACATTTATAATTTGATGAAAAAATGATTCACTATCTCCATATACTTGCAAGTTCTTGATTCCTTTTTTCCTTGCCCATTGAAAGCCATGAATTAAACCTTCATACTTAGCCACATTGAAAGTACAACTAAAATGGAAACTATATGAAGCATAGTATTTTTATTTGGATGAGGAGAAAAACATGACACCATATCCTTCACCAATTTTACTTATTTAACCATAAAAAAAATATTTTCCACATTTCATCATCCTCCCCTCCTTTGGCAAGTAAAGGTGTTGGTATTCTTTCTTCATGTATACAATACACTCCTAAATAGTTTCCTCCATGAAAGCATAAGGATAATGATAATAAGTGTTAGCAACATATTAATCAAAAAAAAAAATCATAAATTCCTTAAATCTTAGAGGAAATACCATCATCTATAATAGAATCCTTTTCCTCATGGACAACACAATTCAACTTAGAACTTATTTCAATATAGGGATCAATATGAAACCTTACAAGAGGCTATGTTATAATGATCTCCATGGTCCCATACCTTATCCTAAAGGAAAATAAGGACCAATAATCAGAGATAAATCTACCTATCTTGGTTGTAAAATCTCTTGAAAGATAGATTACAAAGAGAGCTGGGAGGTCAATAACAACTATGTCTTGAAAAATAGGAAAACTAGGACAATCATATAAGAAAACCTGTAAGTATTTTATCAGTCCTACTATTTTATTAGGTGTACCATATAATTTAATAATTCCTTTCCTATGAGGCTCATAACTAACTTATTAGCTACAACTTTGGGCATGACTAAAGTAGAAGCTCCACTATCAACTATATAATTATGTACCAACTTGTCACCCACAATGAAAGTGAGGTAGATGGTGGAGGTTTCTAAGATTTATTAGATGGTTAAATAATGTTTTTTGAGGAATTTTTAAGGAAAACATGACTATTAATTTTAATTTAAGGTGAGGGACTAGTGGGAATAGTAGACAACTACTTTTGTAATAACTCTTTTTGGCCAAGCATGTGGAGGACATCCCATAAAGATATTGATGCTTTGGTAATTTTCAAATAATCCACTATGTTTATGGAATTATCAATCACATCTTCTCAAGTCCTTATAGGCAAGTAATTTGTTGAAAATTGAGGAATAAAATCACCTTGAGTAGACCTTACTACATTTTGACTTGATGGAGGTGTAGGTGTGTTTTGGATTGCCTTGATTGCAACCATGCTTTGTTTCCTTGGAGGAAGATTATATGAGATTTTATGCATGTTATTGTCACCTTATAAATTATTTATCTTAGCTTTGGTTTTGTATACAATATAAATTCCTTGATTGAGCATAAAAGTGTCATCAACTAGGAAGTTGGTGAATATTTCTCCTTGAGGCTATCCACCTTCATTTGTTTTCATCATGACTTCATATTCAACTGATATAAGAGGAGTGAATCCTAATTTAAAAAAATTAGATTGATTTACATTCTCATTTTCATCCATAAATTGGATTTATTCCCAATCCTCTTCTTGCACTAAGTTATTATGCACCAGTAGCATCTGCCTTGCATGAGTAGTAGAATTGGGATTATACACATTAGAAAATCTATTGAAGTTAGGTTTTATTTAACCTCTACTTCTTCCATATTTTTGACCATATTTTTGTTGATAGGGATAATTATTTTGATAGGCACATTTTTTCATTCTCTCTTGCCTGATTTTAGCTCTTAACATTTAAATTTCTGCATCTTTATCAATGACATTATCTTTGTTCTTAGGAGTAGCTCTAGGCTTGGTATTAGAATTGGAAACATGGGCCACACTTGGAATATTATAAGTATGGGAAAATTGAGAAATATAAATATCAGGAGGTAACCTTATAGTTTGAATGAGACCATTTTTATCTTTGATGGCAATTTCATATACTTTGGGAAGAGTGGAACCACCCATGGATTGAAGCATGATAGTAATTTTAGTATCAATAGATCTCAAGTAGGTAGGGAACACAAAATTAGTATGTGGCCTCATGGGAGGAGGAAATCTATACCAAGTCTTTTGAAACCTCTCATTGAATTCATGCATTATTTCCTTGGATCCTCTTTTGATTAAATTGAGCTGATGTATGAAAGAGGCATGGTCACTTTCATCTTCAAATATATAATTCAACAATACTCCAAAATCATCCCATAATGTGATTCATATACTAGGAAAAGTCCTATACCAATCAAAAACTTTCCCTCTAAGGGACATGGTAAGGATTCTAATGTAAATGCTCTCTTAAGTGACATTTTTGAAACTAAAAATAATCAAGATATCCCTAATGTGATCACTAGGTGTAACATGACTCTCACCATTGAATTTAGGCACACTCTTTGTGGCATCAAGGGGAATAACATCATATGATTGTAGTGAATTATATTTTTAGTATTGAAGGAAAGAAAAGCATGTTGTTTAGCCATGTTTTCTTCAAGATATTAAATATCTTCAACTTCCTCACTCTCTTCATCTATTTTAATATAAAAATCTTATTGTTCATTTAAAGGAAGATTAGGATGAGGGTATTAAAATTCAAGAGGAAGTTCAGGCTGAATAGGTGGATTGTTAGGATTGAAAACTCTACCAGATAATGACCTAGTAAGAACCATGAAGTATGAGAGAAATTTTATGACAAAACAATCTCCTTGAACCATAATTTACCTTGATGTAATCACCAAATGTTGAGTATCACACCAATTTGTAGCGGATGATGTCAAGACCAACATTCATCTTGACAAGTTGTCTTGAAGATAATTGTCCCACCAGGCATGCCAAAACTATTATCAAAAAATATTGCACCATAGAAGAGGATGTTCTAGCCTCTTCTATATTTTTTCAACATGTAAATACTTATAGGTATGTGGGTGTACCTATGGTGGAAGTAAGCCTCTATATTTAAGGGATAACTCTGTAGATGTATTTTTCAATTCTTATCACCTAAAATAGTGCTTACTTGTATAAAAAGAGTTATAAATTTTCATGAAATGAACCTAATCTAAGGGTTTCATACATTATTATGATTTACACATGACCATCATACTCCTATCATAATGAAACAAGGCATACAAACTAGCTTCAAAGTCCCAAAAGATTCTAACACCAAATTTTTAACATAGAAGTGAGATGTATGAAAGTAACATAAGGTTAACGAACCAAAGGGAAGAATGCACACTCTAATAAAAATAGTACACTAGAAAGGAGCCTAACATACTAACTACACTGTATATGACCTATTAGAATAGGAAGTATTGCATAAAAATAAAATAATAAGGCAAGCCAGGATAGAGTATTATCACCAACTCCACCATACATCACTTTGAAAACTTAGACAAATATTCATGAACTCAAAACTAGACTTGCATTAATGTTCAAATTAAAAATACAATGTCATCCTAGTAAGCCTTCACCATACATTATGTGGTATTATTTTACAATAGTCAAAATGGTTGCTACTTATATAATTTGAGAGAGAAGTGAGAAGAGAGAAGTTAAAGAGTCAAAATAACATGTGTCATGATGATAAAATGAGTTATACATGAAGGAGAATGAAGTGTGAGATAGACCATGCAATGTATGATAATAAAAATGTCCTTCCAAGGCATGAAACTCATGAAACATAACATAGAACTTTTACTTACTCAAAAAAATATCTTCATCATTTGGCCCTTTTTGGAATGCCTCACCACTGAATGGCGATAGATCTCATGATTTCACTGAGAGGGAGGTATCCGTTGTGTGCCTAATGAGATCATTTATATAGACCAATATAAAGACATCCCTATCATTCTAGGATCGATGTTCATCATGAATTCTCCATGACTATGTTGAACCCATTGCATGTGATTTCTTAGGAATGCAAGGTTTATGAGGTGGTCTTGACTGAGTTTTAATGGTGGCATATAAATTTGAAGTATTTTCTTTTATAACCCAAATCATATTTTGACCTTGTGTTTATACATTCATATACTTGGGTCTACAAAATCTTTTGATTTATATCTATCTATGTGGCATCTCCTTACCATGATATTTATTTAATTTTAAAATATTACCATTATCACTTTAAACATTTGTATTCATCTCATGTCCCCCAAAAGTTGATCAAATACACTCTGTCAATCTCCTCAGGAGTCTCTTGGCCTTAACTTTTAACATTGGTCATTGATCTTTGATTTGGGCTTCCAATATTATGGCACATAGAAACCCCATGTGCCTTATATAGACCTTGCTATTAGTCTCCATCCATTTAATACTCTTACACCATATGTCAACCTTATGTGCAATATGGGCTTATTGACTTATTCATTTGATTCACACCATTGATCTCCATCTACATGGTTGACATGCACCACAATATTTGATTTGCATGATCAAATGCACATCATTGATATTTGATCAAAGATTCTAATATTGTGACACTTTTCATCACCGTGTTTAATTCATACCTAAGCCTTATGAAAGTCTATAACTTGATGAAATTATGAATTTAACCCCAGAACATAGTTGCATAGTCTATCTTATATAATGGTATACATGGTGTGAAATTTTATTGAATTCACTTAAAGTGATTCATATACATTATGATCAATGACATCATCACTCAATACCATCCTTTGATACCACTACCAAGACATGAAAACACTAGAAGTGGTGGAAACCTCCCTGCAACACAAAAAGGTGTCTTTACCGACAACTTGAGATGATTTGCCTATATAAACACTTTGAACATGAAACCAAGAATGGCAAAAAATTTAAATATTTCCATGTCCTATTGAGTCAATTCCATTAGTTGTATTGTATAGACTTGCTAATACAAGAAATAAACCTATAAGGTATGGGGTTTAACAAGCAGAAAAACATAGTCAATTTGTAAAGGATTATTCATGAAGCAAAAGGGACAAATACCTAAAATATAAGAATTAAATTAAATATAAATTATTTTATTATCATCCCCCTAAATTCATTTGAATTAGAATTCTTCTTACTGATCATATCAACCAAAAAACTGTTGACTGGTTTTGCATGTCTAAAAGGGTGATGAAGGAGCAAAATGGTTTTGGACCATTTTTAGCAATTAAAAATATTATAAAATCTTAATATTAGTATATTTAAGTTTAATATTCATACCAAAAATTTTCCACACATGTCACACACCCCTATAGGTTGTACACCTTTGAAACTCCTTCTTTTGGACCTATTTTCTTGGTTTTTAGTTATCACCTACAAGTTTTTAGTTAAAAACTAACATGTATAATAAGTATTGACATATTGGAAAATTAATATGAGTTTCAACACATGGGCATAACTCAAAATTGTACTAATTGCATTTAATGCTCATTTATGGCCCCTAAGTAACTCAAAATGACATAAGGACTAATTAGATTATGACCAAGGCTAAAATGACATAAAATCACATATAATTAGCTATGACACATCCTATAACATTATATTGTAGCCCTATATATATTTTTAACTATAGGGGGGTTGACCCATTTTGACTTGTGGTCAAAATGATCAATAATAACCACATTATAATAACTTGGATTGTACATGGCTCCACTATGAGTGTAACAGGACATACCCTGAGTACTTGGACTTTATTCATTTTAAAATTTGTAATATTTCAAACCTCTTAATTTTTAGTTAACAATTAGGTGTCATGTGCTTAAATGTTTTTGCACGTTATCATGAGGCATGTGGTTTTTTTTGGAGTTTTTGCATTTCTCTTTGCACACCTCCTCCTCTGTCTCTATTTGGGTATTCTTGTCTTCCCTCATATTGAACCTCATTTCTTGGTTTGGTGGTCACTTATTCCTCTCCATAACCACATTATCATAACCTATATTTCACATGGATCCATAATGATTATAATGAGATATATCCAAATCACTTATTATAATTTTTATGAAGAAGGCCTAGAGTTCTACAAAATCTTAAAATAAAAACAAGATCCAAAGGACAAATGGTCCAAACTTGGTCTAACTTGGTCTAAGGAATGGATTTGTATCTCTAAAAATTTTAGTGACAAAACTTTGTCTAAAATATTATAACATAAAATGTCTAATGTCAAATGTCTTACACAAAAATGTCAAGTGGATGAAAAAAATGAATGCCAAATTTAGGGTAAAAAGTGTTTCAAATAAGTCTAATCTAGGTCTAAATAGAAAAACATTACTACATATTATAGAAAAAAAGTCACAAAATATATGATAAAAATAGGTGTTGTTATGTCTTTTGGGAACAAGGTACAAAAGCTAGACTTTAAACAAAACAATGTCTAAAAGGCAAGAGATTTAATTGAACAAAATTGAAGCACTTTGACACAAACTAGGCATTAGTATTTCAAACATAGACCTTATCATTGGAAAAATACATGGAAATCTAGGAACATGGAATATAGACCATTTACCCATATATAAGCACACAAATAGTCTTCAAATCGATCACAAAATTAGTCTAAGTTACACAAAACAAAAGTGAAAGGTAAATGTCTAGGCAAAAATTATGTGAGGCCTAGGTAAAAACCAATCAATGTTTTGATCTGAACCTATCAATACTAATTACAAACTCAATTTATAAGGATATGTTCCTCAAAATAAATAATAAGCTAGACAATAATGAACATCATGATGGTACTAGGCATAGATCTAAAAGGTACACATGATTTTGATTTTGCAATTTAAACACAAGAAAACAAGTCTTTAGAATAGTTTGAGTAGTGTAACAATTTTATCATGATCTAAAGATATGCTAGATAGTTTTTTTCAATACTCTAAGTCACAATACATGAAATTAAACTGGTAATGTAATGACAGCCTTTTCAAAAAAGTGACACACGGTCAAAAGGTTGACAAAAGACTAAGGCAAATGTGTGATGTCAAATGGAGAGTGTAATGCTTCTTCAAACAAATGATTAATGTGTAAATAACACTCATTTTAGATGTGGTATGATGAAACAAATAATTTTTAGACTCAATACCATGAAATAAAAAAATGACAAAATGACAAAAACACCTAAGTGTAATGTCCTAAGTCTTAAATATGACAAGATTGCATCATACTGTCGAATTCCATCTATATAATTACTCTTGAGAGGATTTTAAGTTGTTGATTCAAAAATTAAAATTGCATGAAAAAAGGGTTTTAAGGCTCCCTTTTATCTCAAAAAATTGTACTATAACATGTAACTTTAGGATATTCACCCTACATCAACAGTATGTCCACAATAAGTTGGGTTGTCTAAATTATCATTTTTTTCTCATTTATAAATAGTCTCATATGTGTGGAAAACACTAGGTCATAATCACATCATTTGGATCCACATCAACCAACTTGTTTTGAAAAGGTCTAGTCCTTTTCACAACCACTACATCTATCAATTACTCAGTGTAATGTGATGTCCAAGTTACCCCTATGTTTCAAAGTTGAGTACCACTAGTGGAGCTTGTTTTAACAACTCAAAATAAGTGTCCCAATGGGTAACCCTCAATTTATATACCCCATTGTGGAGTGGGGATTAAATTATGTAAGAAGATGAATTATCATGTCAATGCTTCACTAGAGAACCCATGGGGTTAATGAACTCCCTCCCATAATCTAAAATGCATGAAATAAAGATAAGTGGAAGGACTTTAGGGTCATTTTGGGGTCACCCAAGTGATATAAATTTTGGGGAGGGCCTTAGTGACTTTCCTTCCATTATTTTGGACCAAAGAGATAGCTATAAGGAATGGGCATTTTTTATCACCCAAGTTCCCTAAAGGGGATAGGGGAGATCATACATGAAACTCTCATTTTGATAAAAAGACACTTCAACAAACAAGCATAAAAATGAAACTCTTATGAACTATTTAACTAAGGTGAGAGTTCATTTTTATAACACCAAAATGAAATATGTGATGAATTTTTATCCCTTTTTTGTGTTGAAAACTTTGAAAGACAAAAATGACTTCAAACAAAAATATTTCTAAAACACCAAATTCAAATGTGATTTTTCATAACTTAGAGTGTTTAAAACCATTTTCTCTTGGACTTTTGGTCCTACAAAATATGTTAGGGGGTCCTTGTGCTTAGAATTAAAACATGAGTGGAAAAATTACTTTTTAATTATCACTCTCGAGTTTCCAAAATTTTACATAGAGTGAAAAACCAGATAAACATAGAGAAATAATTCCATATTTCCTATAAAACCATGATTATTAGCACAATATAACTACTTACCTATAAAATAGAGTATTAATGTAAAATCACTACTATTAAAGCAATATTACTAAAATAAAGACAATAATGTAGAAGTTAGGAAAAAATCATAACTTTACCCTAAAATCACAAAATAGTTAGTCAAACCATGGTAGCTCGACATAATATCATAAAATTTAACACAAAATTGTAGAAATTATGGTGATATCGCTATTTGAAATATTGTGAGTTTTCCTATAACATAAAATAGTCAGTAAAAACATAACAATAAAGGATAAAACCATGAATGTTAGTGCAAAATCATGACTGTAAATTATCAATATTATGTAATATCATGATTCCAAAGAGTAATAATGTGACTACACCAAACAACTTCATGATTTCCTAAATAAGTCCTTGAGCCTTCAATTTTAACTTGTTTTGATCAACAAGTTGGAATTTTGACATGAAAATTATTAGGAGGATGTCCTAAAATCTCTTGGAAATAAATTTTTAGGTTATGGGTCCTACTGAGCATGCCATGATGTGAATAGTGAATATGTAGAGGTGAGGTTAGTCTTGTGTTAGTCCAATAAAATAAATCAAAATAACACACTAAAATACTAACACCTCCAACTTATACACTAGGGAGAGCATATTTAATAAGAATAAATGAAAGAACAACTAGAACAAAAAAGAAAACATTCTTTTACCTTACTTGGATCTCCAAATGGCTTACTCAGTTTATGCATCAAGAAGTCTTTGAAAATTACACTTGCTTAGCTTCTCTCCTTAGCACCTTAGCTTCACTGATTGGCTTAGCTTGGCTTATAAATTTGGCATGGTAACATTACTTTCATGAAGATTATGGATTAAATCCTACATAGTAACTCTACACTATCAAAGATTAGAAATGAATAGGTATGGACTTATATTTATAACCTTAAAATTTAACTCTCACCCAAGGTGATTTAAGGTTTATTTTAAACATAGAATGATCAAACCAACCCTATGTGAGTTGAGGCTAAATATATTTGAGTTAAAAATTATCATGTAATTATGATTTTTAATTACTAGGCATGGCTCTAAAATTAGATTTTTTGAGATATTTTGGAAGATCTTGATAACTCATAAAAGTAATGATGAAAAGGCTTGATATTTTGAATTTTAGAATTTCCACTTTATATATTCATTAATTTCAAATGGATAATTCAAATAATCATTTAATATTGTTTATTTATATAATTCATTTTGATTAGCATTTTATCTCTTTTAATATTTGATCAAGTTCCTTAATGGGTCTATATGCCAAACTGACAGTTGTTATGTTATAAGGTGATTATAGACAAATTTATGAGAGGTTATTATTTCATATGGGATAGCATCCCAAATAGGGATGATTTAACATGATTTTAGGCATTGATGAATGATGCATAGATGAAATTAGGATTTTTAGTCATTCCTAAGCTTAATTTTTAGTGGTTTGTAAGAATGAGTTTGAATTCTAATAGGAAGCCATTTGTGGTCATAATTACGTGTCTACATTACCCTAAGGGTATTCTTTATCTAGAATGGAATAGAGAGAATGAGTTATGTGAATACCATCATATTCATGGACATAATCTACACTATCATGTGAAAATCAAAAACCTCATTGAAAATATGTTGGAAAATGGGGAGATTACATTGAATAATAAAACATCTACATCCAATCAAAACCTAGGTATATATTAAAACCCTTTTTTGAAACATAACAATAACAATAACAATAAACAACACCAATAATGAAGGATAAAACAACAATAATAATAACATAAACAACTAAGACAATAATAGTAATATTAACAACAACAAAAATAATAACATCAACCAAATGGGAGGAACCAAGGCTAGAATGACTCCAAAAACCAACATACTTACAACATAGTTTCACATGATTACAACAAAGTTGTATGTCATATAGTGGGAGGTCACATTTTCACCATCATCATTAATCTTAGATTGAGTGGTAATAGAACAGGACCATTGCTAAATAATTCTAATCAATCTACTTATGTTATTAATCTGTCCTTGACTTGGGAACACAAACAAGCACAATAACAAGTAAGGATTACTATATTGGTAACTTATATTTATAACTCATAATACCCCATGACCATAACCAAGTGCATTGACAATCATGAGATATCCTATCCAGCCCATTGCCATCATCATTATTTAGTAATAACGGTCATGTACCCAGTCTTGATTGTGTAATCACAACTCAAAAATTAAATATTACCATTCTTAAATGACAAAATTTTTCCAATGAACTCATCCAACCCACTATGCTTGCTAAGAACAATCCATATACCACTATTAAGGAAAAATCATATGACATTTTGGAAAAACTTCAAAATACACTTGCACAAATTTTGATTTTAGATTTGTTACGTACATTTACTATCCATAAAAAACATCCTAATAGAGCTCCCAGACTGATCTCAAGTTCCAAATGGCATAACCCTAGAAAAATTCTAAGATTTGGTTGGACATCTAGCTCCAAGCCAATAATTTACCTTTGACCAAATTGATATATCATCCCTTGGCCCTCTCCATAAAAATCCCTTGTATATTGAAGTTGTCACCACATGGCACAAAGTCAAATGTGTCCTCATAAATAATAAATCAACCTTGAATATTGTGTCTCTAAATCTCTAAAAGCATCTCAAATATAAAATAACTAATTTATAGCTAGAAATAATTACTATCAATGCCTATGACAATGAAGATCCAAAATCACAAGGCACCATAATATTGCTAGTTATCATTGGGACCTTTATCCATGATACACTTTATCATGTGTTATACCTTGACCTTTCTTACAATTTTCTCTTGGGTAGGCCTTAGATAAATGAAATTCATACAATCCCTTTGACATTATTCCAGTGTCTTAAGTTCTCAAACTCTAGCATGGAGGTCACTATCAATAGATATTTGTAGCCTTATGAACATTGTAAACATTTGGAGAATGATTATGAAAGTTATAACTATCACTTTGGCCTAGACTTGGTTCCCAAAAAGGACAAAGACAAAGAAATACTTGTCAAATTTCTTGAGGCCAATTGTATAGACCCAGATATCCTTGATTCATCTTCACACATACCTCTTCTTACAATGTTAAATCATTTTACCATCTTATCCAATGGCCTAAGAGAGTATCTAAACCATGACACATTTCACATTGCCAAAATTACATAAAATCCCAAGTCCTATGGAAGACCTAAATCCAATCCATCTTACATGAAATGGCAAGGAATGGAAAGGGAAAACTTCATTGTCTCGTTTCTATCATTTTTACACAAGACACAGCCAATAAGAGGGCCCACTTGCCAATGATGAATCTTGGTTGTACAATGATAAGTTTCTTAATTGTTACAAAAATACCAGATATCCCATCCCTAATAGGATCATGGAGAATCAAGCATATGAAGGAGGAGGCCTCAAGCCAAATCAATAGGGAACTCTTGAACCAATTTTTATAAACTAGTATAAAATAAATTATAGGATTGGATTAAAACTACTTAGGGGTGACCCCACATATCTTATTTGTGTTCTAATGCCAACATCTAGTGATGATGATGTTGGAAGCAAAGTAGAGTCCAATCATAACATTTATGAAGACCTTTTCAATACCAACCTATTTTCCCCACATGCCATTTATATCATTACCCTAATTATCTAACATAATTCACTTCCTCTATATCACCCTCAACTTATAGCATGGGACCAAAAAGAATCCATAGTTCATGTAGATGAGTTTGAGAATGATGAGGCATTTTATGATTTTATAGGCCAAAGAGATAATGTTATGTTGGGAAACCATAAACAAGGGTTCTCTATCAAATTGGATCGCATAGCCTATTTTAGATAATGGGTAAACACCCTTATCCAAAAATAAAAGATTAAAACATTGAGGCCCCAAAGTGAAAACCTCTTTGAGGTGATTTTAGACTAGGGTAAAAGTAAAGAGAAAAGCCAATATTTTGGTGAATTTTTTTTTTAGGTACCATTAGATGGGGGTATTAACATTTTCCTCAAATAAAGCTCAGGAGACCACCAATGACAAACTTACTTTTGGGTATGATCTTAGTTCAACAAAATAACATGCCTTTGATCAAATTGACAAAGAATTTCCTACAATTTTTGTAACATGGCCATCCCTACCATTGGGATATTAAGATTCATCTTTCTTAGTAGAGCTTGAAGAACCAGTCTAACTAGAGGACTTTGTAGTTGTATACCAATTCAAATCATTGCCAACCATTTTGGAGGATGATTCAAGTCTCTTAGTATAATATACTATATAAGTCAACATAATCACTTAAAATGACCCAAAATAGATCAAATTAATCACATCCCTCACTAAAGAGGAAATTGAAGTTTTTACAACCCTTCTAAGGGAATTTGTTAACATATTCACTTTGGCGTATTCAGACATGACAGGTTTAGACCCTACCTTAGTTCTACACCACCTTGTTGTACATCTTGATGCCAAACTTGTAAAATATAAAATACATAAGATGCATCCTCATATTTTTGTATTTGTAGAGAGAGAGTTTTGAAACCTCTTATAAGTGAGATACATCTAATCAATTGACTATTCAAATTGGATCTTGAATTTTGTGCCTATTAGTAAAAACCCTAAAAGAATCAGAATCTACATTGATTTTAGGGATATAAACAAGCCTACCCTAAGGAATACTTTCCTCTACCAAATATTGACATGATAGTTGAATCCACCATAGGGTATGAAATGATTTTACTTATGGATGGATTTTTAGGGTATAATCAGTTATGGATTGCATTGAAAGGCCAACACAATATAACATTCACCGCTCCATGGGGAACATTTTATTATTAGGTTAAGCCATTTAGTCTCAATAATGTTAGGGACACATAACAAAGATTCATGACCATCATATTTCATGATATGATGCATTGCATTATTGAAGACTATGTCCATGACATATTACGTAAATCAAAGACGTGTTAATCATCTAGTTGCACTGTAAAGAATATTTGAGAGACTTTGTGAATACAAGGTTAGAATCAATACTAAAAAGTTCATTTTTGATGTCACTTCAATAAAAATTTAAGGCTTCATTATCTCTCATCGAGGCACTAAAGTTGATCCTACCAAAGTACAAGCCATTACTAAGATGCCACCTCCTTCTAATTTGAAGTAGCTCTATAGTTTACAAGGTAAATTTAAATCTATCAGGTGATTCATTTCATAATTATCCAATAAATACCATCCATTTACACACCTACTTAATAAGGGTGTTACATTTATTTGGGATGAAGAATGCCAAAAAACATTTCAACACCTATAAGAATACCTTACCAATCTACCTATTTTGTTACCGTGAATGCTATGAAATTCATTTCTACTATACCTATCTACCACAAACAAATCCCTAGGATCATTTCTAGATCAACATGATGACCATGGAAAAGAACATGTTGTGTACTATTTAATTTGTACATTATTCATTTATTAACGCGACTATATGTCTATAGAAAAATCCTATTTAGCTATGAGGGACCATTTCAAATAATTTAGACTTATTACTAGTCCAACACCAAAAATAACAATTAGAAATAAGTATAGATTATTAAAAAAAAATGTTTTAAATTCTCATCAGTGTAATATATGGGAAATATATCCAAATTATTACCATACTCTGAGTCTAGTTTATTTCAAATATATGAAAATCATTCTATTTTTAACATTCACTCTAGTCCATTTTGGTGGACATAATTCTAGATTGTATGAAATGGTCCTTTATGGTCTTTATATCATAGAAACTATTGTAGTACATGATTAATAACAAGACCATAGTTGTTTACAAAGTAGATCCACTCAATTATCTATTATCTAATATAGTTTTACAAGGCCACATATATAAATGGATCATGATTCTAAGTGAGTTTGAGATTTAGTATATCAACTAGAAATATATAAAGGGACAAGTACTTACAAATCATCTTGTTGAATCTCCCCTTGTAGATACCAAACCCCTTAGTTTTAAATTCCTTGATGATTCCATCATGACCATCATTGAAACATCTCCTAAAGAGTATTACTGGAATCTATACTATGATGGATCATTCACATCATATGGATCAGAGGTAAGCCCATTATTTATCACACCAGAGGGGGATCTTATCCCTAAATCATTTTGTATTAGCTTTCCTTATACTAATAATATGGTTGAATATGAAGCACTAATTACAGGGCTTTATCAAGTAGTATAATAGAATATTTATCATCTCAAGATTTATGGTGATTCTCAATTAATCATAAATCATGTTAAAGACCATTTTTAGACCAAAAATGACAATATGGTGTCATATAAGGTTATGATCGACACTCTCAACTAACATATTGAAAACATACATTTTTAATACATACCAAGGTCCAGTAATAGGATAATAGATGTCATGACAAACATTAGTTCTTTGATTCATCACATAAAAAAGGCAAATGAATATCAATTCATCATTAAAAATTTTCTATTGCCTACTCATGAACCTTCGACTGTTACAATGATTTGTGATAGTATTGGTCCCATATCTATATTATATTCAAACCTTTTTAACTACCTCCATGACCATATCATTCTACTTGATATATCACACAAAAATAAAGGTCCTTTACACATCATGCCTCATGATATACCTTACTTGGACCAACCCTTTACCACCATAGCTTTGATGGAACTCTACTTCATTATTTAAGTTTTATAGAATCAACATTAACATTATGAAATTTAATGAAGGAGTATGTGGATCCCACACAATTAGGGCTATCCTAGCCAAAAACTCATAAATACTGGCTATTATTGGCCAACTATAGAAGTAAATGTAGTTACTTATGTTAAAATGTGGAACAAATCTCAACATCAACATAATATGATTCATGCCCTAACTAAAACACTAGTATCAATGTTTACACCATGGCCATTTACAACATGGGGACTTAATATCATTATGAAGATTAACCCAACCTCATCTAATGGTCATAAAAACATCCATACCCCTACTGAATATTTCACTAAGTGGATTGAAGATATACCCATCACTTATGTGACTAGAAAACAAATTTTGAAGTTCATCTTCAATCATCTAATTTATTGCTATGGTATCCCATCTAACATTATATATGATAATGGTAGATAATTTAAGAACAAGGATGTCAAAATGATTTGTGCCAAGTAAAATATCACCCAAAATTTTTCTATTGTATATTATCCACAAGGTAATGGCTAAGAAGAGGCATCCACTAAAACCATTGACAACATATTTAAAAATATTATCAATGATGTTGGCCATGATTGGCACCTCTAAATCTTCTACACCCTTTGGGCATACTACACTAATTATCATACTCCAACAAGAGTCACTTCATATTCCTTAGTTTATGGCATTGAAGCCATTCTTCCAATTGAATTCATTTTACCTTATTTGCATATCTCATTGAAACATGCCCTAGATGATGAATATTATAGAGTAGCTTGCCTACAAGAGCTAGATTTACTTGATGAAAAATGCATGGCCACAGTCAATATCCTTCAAGCATACCAAAAAAAACTCTTTGGCTACTATAATCAGTGAGTCAAACATAGATAATTCAAGCTTGGTGATTTTGTTCTCAAAGAAAACCAAAAGAACATCATGGTCAAGAAGAAGAAGAAGAAGGACGAGTTCAAATCCAATTAGATAGGCCCCTATATCATTGTTCCAATTATGGATTCATATCATACAATATTGCTATACCAGTCAAAGATGAGCTTGATGAACTGATGAAAATCATACACCTTAAGCACTACTTTACTTGAGGGACTTGAAGTATTGTTTATGAGTCACATTTAACATTGTACCATATCATCATCTTTTGTGTACCATACCATATATTATGTACCATACCCTCCCTATTTAACACAATTTTTTTTACCCTCCTTACTGACCCCTTTGACTTTGGTTATGTTCCATTGGTTCTTTGGGAACCTTTAGCAAGGGGATTTAGATCAAGTTCAGTAGTTGATTTAGTATTCTAGACAAAGGTAGTATTTTCAACCCATGTGATAATGGTTTGGAAGTTTTATCCTTCATTTGTTATTTCATTTCATTATGATTATTTTTATTATAAACACATATATGAAAATTAGTGTCTCACCCCATCCTACTAATTATAACTGCCTTTGGGAAAATTAATATCATTAACCTTTGTGATTATTTCCTAATTATAACCAACTATGGGAAAATTAGGAATAAAACTTTTACCATATCATTTTCATATCATATTTCCATTACTATTTTTTTTATTATACCATTTTCCTAATTTGAGAACTTTCTACCACCTAGTTGAATCCTTCACTGTAAGGTAGGACTATAGTGACTTAAGGTCCTAATGGGACTATGTAGGTAGAACTCAATTCATGTTGAGGTCAGCTCAGTCACCCTTTTGCCACACTCTCACCATTTTTGAAGTTATACCTTTGAGTATCTCATAATTCTCAATTGAGTAAAGATGCTTTAAAACACCTAAACATTTATAAAAGATCTATAAAATCCTAAACGTCACAAAATCATGAAAATTAGCTTTGAATTTCTATGCAAGATATAAATCCATCAAATTTTTTGATATAAGCCATAAGTTTTTTAGTTTATTTCTAGACCAAATTGGTCTCTTTCCTCCCATTTTTGGGATAACTACATCGCCCTAAGGATTACATGGACTATGTATGTAGTACTTGGATTAGCTTGGCCACACCTACCTTTCCTTTCAACCACTTATTTGATTTAAGGATCTTGGGACTCCTAGATATTTCAAAAGTAACCACTCATCATTTGTTTTTCCATGTCCTTATTGTCATCAAGGCTTATCTTCTCACTATTTTTCAAGTTTATATTATGTGCATTATGTATTTGATTATGATACATTAATGATAACTAGGTTTTATCGTATGTTCTCAATATTTTACAAGATCATTCCCATATTTCCTCTACAACATCAATCATGTTTTCCCTCTAATAATTTTCTTCTATATCATATATTGGGAGAATTTCATTTATCCTAAAGTTCATGTTAGACCCTATTTTCATGGAACTATGTAGGTAATGCCCACTTAGTGCATTTGGAGTTAGCTCAACTACTCCATCCCTTTCTTCTACCCCCCATTTTTTTTGTTTATTTCATTGTCTCCTATGGCCTATGATAAAACTTGTGTCATTTTTATTTATATTCTATTTGTGATAACATTGTGCTTAACCATTATTTGTGTTTATTTCATGTTGTTTGGATTATTTTGTTCACTTTCTATTTTGTTATATTTTTTATTTGTTGGTTATTTTTCTTCCTATTTGTTTTTTTTGTTTGACTATTTGTTTGCTTTCATTATTGTGCCTTAACTTAGTATATTTTCATTCATTAGTTGATTCCTTGTGCATTATACTTAAGTCCATATATATTCATTTGTCAACATTATCATCATGGTTTTTATCATTAGTGTATTTTTTCAATTGTTTATTATATTACATGTCAATCTTTATGCATGTTCTAGCTATGTTATCATGGTGTTTTATATCATGATGCATACCATCATGTTCTACAACAAAAATTATCTCAATAAATCTTATAATCAATGATGTTGCAGTAATTCTCCTTGGTCACCTAACAAACTTCTTGATCCATCCAAATCATTTCCTAGATATAGAGTAATTAAATCATGATTGAATTTTAACCCTTGTTAGTTAGGATGTGTATCTCGACACTAGCATGTTGCCCAAATTCACCTTTCTCTTCTATACTAGCTTACTCTTACTCTATCAATATGGATTTAGTTAGTAAGCCCCCTTACCAATTTTCCATATTATCCCACTTATAGTACTAATGATTATAATTGCCTTTGGACAAATCATTGTGTTTTAATCCAAATTGTCATGCCAATGATTACAACTTCTTTTGGGAAAATCATTACCATTCTCTTCCCAACTGGGACATTTTTCATTATGCTAATTATTATAACTACCTTTAGGTAAATCATTATTACTATCCACCTAACTGGGGCATGTTTTTGTTATGACAATGATTATAATTATGTTTAGTCAAATCATTATTTTAATTCTACTAAGGATTATAACTATCTTTGGGAAAATCATTCTCTTGTTAGCTTTTCCTTTGGCTAATTATTATAATCACCTTTAGGAAAATCAATATCTCTTTATCTAGCTATGTTGATGATTATAACCACCTTTGGGTAAATCATCCCCTTTTTATCTGCTCAACTAGGGTATCTCACTATAATACTAATTATAACTACCTTTGGATAAATCAGTCTTTTCCACCCCCTTTCACCTTTTTGGTCTAATCTATTTCCTTCTTTTGAGGTATTGATCGTTGACTTTATTTATCGACTTCTCCCTCAAGGAGGAATCCAAAGCTCATATATTACCTATTAGGCTATTAGGCATACATGACCTTTTTATTCTTTGATAATACATTACTATTATTATAAATTGAAACATCTTCCCAAATAGGGGGAACTATAGATACCCCATTCTAGCCACAACTAGCTTCTGATCAGGCTTCAGACTATTTCTTGTCAAGCATTACAAATTAAGCATAGGAATCACTTAACATCCTAATTTCATCCATGCATCATTCATCAAATTTAAAAATCATGTTGAGGAATCCCTATTTTGGGTACTATCTTGTATACAGTAATAACCTCTCATGGATTCATCCCTAGTCACCTTACAACCTAGAAACTAGTAGTTTGGCCTATGGACCCATTAAATGGGGCACTTGATCAAATCTTAAAGGATATCAAATGCTAATGAAAATGAATAATCTAATTAAACATAAATATATGCTTATTTTAATTATCTATTTTAAATTAATAGATATCTAAAAATAGAAAATTCCAAAAATAAAAAATCAAGCCTTTTCATCATTACCTTTATTATTTTTCAAGATCTTCCAAAATATATCAAAACATTTAATTTGAAAGCCATGTATGGTAATTAAAAATCATAATTACATGATAACTTCTAACTCAACTAGAGTTAGCCTCAACTCACCTAGGGTGATTTTTAACTCATTCCATGCTTAAACTCAACCTTAACTCACCTTAGGTAAGTGTTAATTTTTTGAGGCTATAAATACAAGGTCTTACATATTGATCTCTATGTTATCTTAGTATAATGTTATAATTCTCAAATATATGAAAAATAAACCTTTTTATTAGTGTTACCATGCCAAATTCATAAGCCAAGTAACCAAGCCAAGGTGCCAATAAAAGGTGAAGCAAATGAAATTCCATTGATGAAGATTTATTGATGCACAAAGTGATCAAGCCACTCCAACAAGCCATTTGGAGATTTGAAGAAGGTAAAAGAGTGATATCTTTTGTGTTCTAGTTTTGATTTCATTTTTATGTTTATTACTTATGTTCTCCCTATTGTCTAGGCTAAAGGTATTAAGTGTTTAGTATGTTATGTTGATTTGTTTTATTAGACTAACACAAGAATAACCCCCCATCTATGTATTCCTTGTTCACAAAAAGTAGGTATAGGTTCTAAACTTATATAAATGGAAGATAATTATTTTTTAAGCATTCTAGGAAAGATAGAAGGCCATGGTCATCAACATAAGATTGGTTAGACTAAGATATAGGCCAAGGGGCATAAAGTAGAATAGATGTGAGACTGTTAGAAGTGGGAAAGGTCTAGAACTAAGAGGAAAAACTAATGTCTTCAAAGTGTACAAGAATAAGGTTCTATATAATCCATAAATATCATCTACACCATTAATTAGGGTTACCTACTTACATCATCATGATTCGATCCAGTATCACTTCCATCATGATTTTTATATTAATAACATTAAATACATTTGACAATATAATATGAATTAAATAATTATACATTAGTGGTTATTTTTATTGATGAAAATTTACACATAAGTTGATTTCATGTCAAATAGAATCCAATCCAATTGTACATAACATAATCAATTAAAATTAAAAATAATATACTGAGTGTAATAAGTTGACAATCCCACAATTCCATATAGAAATAATATACAATATCTAAAACATGCTATTAATATGGTATAATTTTACAATGTCAACATAAATGAAAAATGATTATCAATAATTGATTTAAAACTTAAACAAGCTATTCTCATTTCAACAAAAATGCTTACACTTTCATAAAGACAACTTAATAAATTTCATGAGGATTTACATTGCCTCAACCTTGTTTCACCAACCAAAAATCATACTTATATTTATTTAATGAAATTATTTTTTAAAATAATTAAAGACTAAGTGACAAGTCTCTTCTTTATTTACTTGACTTTCACAACTAGGAGTCACCTTGTACTTTTTTCTCTTAGTCATTTATGATTTTTTTCCTAAAATGTCCACAAACTTATTTCAATAATTGAATATAAAAATAAACATGTATATTTATCATCTAAATTCAATAATAAGATTATCCTCAAGGATTTATTTTAAGAGATGTAAGTCCTAGTATGCAATGAAACCATCCAAAAAGATAATTTGTCATTATATAATAATATTAATAAAACTTGTTATAGCTAACATACACATTGTATTTTATTCTTCAACATGATATATATCAATATATATACCTTAACAAAGTTTTTAATTGGTTCTAAAAACTTTTCCTTGAACTTTTATACACAATAAATAATGATTAATTATGAATTACAATACCAATATAAAGAGAACATCAAGTATATTACCTCTATAAGTTACATTCAATAATTTTAATTGCCTAGGTTAATAGAAATATAATAATCATCCAACATGTTATAGTTACAATCACTGAGAGTGGGGGGTGAATTAGTGATGTAATAAATTCAATTCCAAATCCAAAACTTCAAACTTTTAGCCACTCAACATAAGCATTTATGAAGCATATAAACTAGATATTGTAAATAACAAAGGAAACTATGCAAGATCAAATCATATAACACATGGATTATGTGGGAAACCCTCATGGGGAATAAAACCCACTCTCAATCCTAAAAAAACATGGACTAAATTCCTATAATATATCATAAACAAGATAATTTAGTGAAACACCCACTTCAAAAGGAGCACCAACCCCTAAGCATGGACAAACACTCACTTGCCCTTAGATGTTGAGTACCCAAATAAAAACTATGATATAAATACCTCCATAAACATAATTTAATTTCAATTTTATGGATAAAAAATGAATAAAAACTCTCTTTAACCCTTCAAACTTACTCAAGCCTTCACACACAAGTGATGCATCCAAAACAACCTTTTGGATCACTCTACACCTTTTTTCTCATCTTCAATCTTCAAACCTAAAAGAACACTATTACAAAATAAAAAATATGACCACTACATCACACACATATTATTCATACTACACTACTCTTAAATCCATCCACCAATCATACTCACACTTCTCTTTTCTTCACTTGTCAATTCTAGAAACTTTCATCTTTGTTTATGCTCGTTATAGAGCCTTCATGATCACTACTTTCATGGTCGGCCATAATACATACCTTAATCATTAAGGATTATATCACACTTATAATAAGATCAAAATCACATCCATGTATCATCCATGTCTTTGATAGATCACCCTTAAGCAACAACACCTTTCAATTAGGCCTAAGTAGCCCTTTTAGGTCTATGGAGACCTATTCATCTTTTTAACACTTCACCAAGTAAAAATAGAAATACATTACTCTTTCAAACAACATATTTCCTTACCACATGACCCCTAAGATACCCTCAAGTTATTTAATTCATAGCTACACACCTCTACATATGCATAACCTATCAACCATATGCCTTGTAAATGAAAACACCATGAATGAACAAAAATTTAATCTTTCAAGCAATGGTTCATACTGAAGATGGATTGATCAAACCTCCAAAATCCATACAGATGATCCTTAGGGAAAAAAAACATACTCCAATTGATAATTCACTATGAAACATCCTAACACTATAATAAAAACTCAAATATCCTTCTTGAGTCACTTGCAAAAGAAAGTCAAACCCTTAGTCAACTTTGAACTATAATAAATACAAATATACGACTAGTGAAACCTCCAAATAATTTTTACTATATTAAAATTAAATTTATCTACCAATTTTATTTTTAATGCATCATCATATTCATCCATCATCAATAGTTATAAACAAAAATTTTTAGACTGGTTTTCCTTTGTAAATTCAAATATTTGAATTCCAACAGTCACTTTTTAATGTAAATTTGACTATGAAAACTAGTGAAATATGCTTGAGAGAGAAAATTTTAACCAAAATAACATTTTATATACATCATTTCAAGACTTTAAATTTGAAAAACATGTTATAAGCAAAAAACTTAATTAACCCATGTGGTCCCTTTCTTCTAACACCTTCACACGTGTGAATGTTGATGTCATCAATCTACTTAGTAAATTATGCCAAGACGACTAAGATAACCTCAACCTTAAAAATTATACTTAGATGGGTTCCTTTCACTTTAAAAATTACACAAATCACTCTTTACACCTCATATGACCCATCAAACATGTTCAACATATCACCAACATCCATCATCTTGCCTAACCGAATAAACACTACAAGTTCCATGCATGCTTACTAAGGCACACTTTGTCATTGAGAACCATGCATACATATAAACTCATGGACACTCTTGACCACCTTAGGTAAATCAATGAAAAAACATAAAAATCCCCCCTTTTTCATTTATGTCAACACTTGTAAATGTTTTTAAAGACAACAACAAAGCTATGCACATACTCTTTCTCCCTCTGCAAGAACATTATCCTCCTTTGACACAGTGACAAATTGGGATTCCCTAATGATCTTGAGGACATATAATTTTTTTCAAATCCAAAAAATTAAAGGGATATCCCCTAATAAATTATATAAATCTCCCCCTATCACTGTGCATATCATTCCATATCATGACTACCTCAAGTCTACTCATTAACTATACTCTTCTTTGACTTTGCACTGCTATATGAATAATAAATGAATGACATAAATAAAATAGGAGTGATAACACCTTGAAAAAAACTTAAAGGGACTCCCCCTAAGTCACCTAAAATTAGGCACCCCTTGATCACCTTCATACCATCTCCAACCATGATGAAATTTCATAGTTACTTGCATATTTTATCTCACAAACCACTCATAAAATGAAGAGTGTACATTCAATCTCTTTCTCAAACACATATGATGCATAAAACCAACTAAAAAACATATTCAAGGATATCCATACCTTTGTATTTTGAATAAAATGACCAAAAATCATTCTTGACACTAGCCTTGCCTAGAAGCCTAGTAGCTCTACATAAAGCTTATAGAGTCCATAAATTTATGTGCATTCACACTCATGAATTAAAATTTCATATTTTTAATACACTAATATTCCCCATCATACATGAAAATAATCATCATCCAACTCTTCCTCTATACTATAGCTCTATCATAAACTAACCTACCAATTAGTCCTCTATTTGCACAAAATCTCAACCATAAGACAAACTATACACTTTCAGATGATTGTAAATAACTTTATAAGAACTCATTTGGATATTTAAACTGATTAGGTAGACTCATGGAAGCTCACTAACCCATATGGTGCAAAAACAAGGGTGTCAAAAATAAATAAGGTCAACTTACCATCTTCTAGTCGACACCAACTTTTGAAACTTATCTCACACTTGGAGGTCACTAATACACAATATTAGACCAATTTTTGATGCTTGAGTCCTTTGGGAACCTATATAACCATGAAATGGTTTTGATCTGCTAGCCTTTAAATAAGGACTATCATACATGAGAATCATAAAAAATCTTAAACTTTCCCTCAAGAGACCTCCAAAGACTAAAACCACCTAGATCATACATATATGAGGTTATCACACCTTTATATGCCACAAAGTCATTAAATACTCATAAATCTTGTTTTGACACCTAAAAACCTCATGACTATGCCTATAAACCCTATATATACACTTGTCATTATGGGAAAAAAAACACCTTCAATTGATCATGGGAGTCTTCTAACATCTCCATAGCACCTTTTTCACATAGAAATATCAAGTCTAACTATCCTCCATGGTTGGCCTCATAGAACTCAAATACACCAATTTTGGAAGATGAGCACTCACTAGGTAGTGAATACTGAGAAAAATGGTCAAACTATAGTAATTTTCATGAAAGCTTCATGTGACAAATCCAATACATGAAGCCCCATGGATTGCACTTAGACACATCCTCTTTACACTCCATATAAACCTTATCTTCATTATTCATGATTTGACCTTCTAAACCAAGCATCAAAATTTGACTAAAACTTGCCTTTAGGACTAATGTCCTTGAATATATTTCTTGAATCTTTTTATCACAAAAATATGGAGTAAGCTCATGAAATTATTGCTTCCCCTTAACCAATGACCTTATATGGTTAATACAAGTCTTGGTAACATAATATAATCAGTTATTATCATAATGGCATTGGTCTTATAGACTAATCAACAACTTGATATACCTTTGTACTGATTATAGCCTATTACACATCACCTAGATCACACACACTTACTTTTACATATGAAATATGTTTCTTAAGAAGCATAGGTAGAGACACCCACTTGTCATAGAGAGACTAAAAGTCCCAACACTCGGGATACTCCCACATCTCCATGCTCTAACATGGATTATATTCCTTCCTTATCATCAAATTAACTTTGAATTAATCCTTAACTTCATTATTTATTTTAGACTTGGAATCTTGCTTGATTCTTTTATCTACTTGAGTAGATAAGACTTGTTCTTTGACACTTGAAATTGTACCTTGTTCTATCATGACAAATAATCCATTTTGAACATGTTTTTAATTCACCTCCTTGGGTCTCCATTCATTATGGATCCTTTTCTTCTTATATTTACTAGAATTCTCCTTAACATGATTAATCCTTTGATTTGTCATCACTATCTTCTCATTCTTCTTATATTTTAAACATATTCATGGAACCTTGGGCTTGACTTATCATTTGAGACTTTTTGACTACTCAATAGGTCATTAAGATCAACTATGATTTTCTCAAATTTATGATATGTTTTAAGCTTTCTCATGGATTGATTTACTTTCAACTACAAGGACTCCATCTTTGATTTATATTTGACACAATCTTCATCCTTACTCTTTACCTCTTCATCAAGGGTACAAAACTTAGTTTAATGGTGTTGAGTGATCTCATCATGCTCTTTGACTTCATTACTCAATATTTCTTAAAAGAATCCAATTTGTTCCTCACAAGTCTTGATCAAGGATGCTTTCTTTCTATTCTTTCCTTTTATAATCTTCAAATCTTCTAAGTTGTTTATATATTTGACTTCAAAGGTGACTTTCTCATCTTCTTCCTTTGATCTATCTCCACCAAAGAGATCTCTGCCCAAAGAACATTCTCCTTCACCATCTTCAAGATCCATGAACAATGTCTCCTTATCCTCATCATGAGATGAATCATCATTGTTTGATGTGTTTCCTTATTATTTAGTAGATGAGTCACTATCTTCTTCATGGTACTTACTTCCTTTATATGACTCCTTGCCATTTCTCTTATTGAAGAACTATTTATACTTACTAGGACTATCAAATTTATTTTAATCATCCTCATGAGATTCCTTATGAGCTTATTTATGTTTAGACTTGCCTTTATCTTGGCACTTAGCTGCAAAATGAAAAAAATTACCACATGGAAAACATTTAAAATGAAGCTTCCCTTCATATTTATTTGATCTTACATTCAATTTTTTTACAGTCATGGCTTCAAGTTGATCTTCATTAAGATAAATATATTCAAGACGTAACTTGATCTTCTTACCTTTTATCTCCTTGATAACCTTGAAGTTTTCTTCCTTATTTGGTGGTTTGTCCTCATTGACTCTCATCTCATAGGTAGTAAGGATGTCATGTAATTCATCCATCTATATCAAAAAAATCTGAGTCAAAATTAGGAGTGAGAGACCTTAAAACCTTTTGTCTATAATATCTTATCTAATATCCTATCCAAGTCCTCTAATCATGTTCACCACCTCTTCAACCCTTAGAAGATAGGATGACACCATATCTTCTCCCTTCATTTTGAGACCCTCAAATTACCTTCGTTAAGTCTATAATTTAGCCAATTTAACCTTTGAATACACTTCTTAGATGATCTATATGTTTTCCTAGATTTCTTTGGTAGACTTACAATGGATCACCTTAGTAAACTCAACCTCTAATAGGACACAAATGATATAATTCATAGCTTTATAATTGTTCTCACTCAACATCTTGTCAGTTGCACTAGTTGGAGGAGTAAGGGGTGTAGAATACCCATCCATAATAGATTGCCAAATGTCAAAACCTAGAGACATGATGTAGGTCTTCATCCTTTTACTCAAAAAAACATGGTTGGATCTATTGAACAATGGTGCTTACTTAGTATATAAACCTCCTTAAATTTGATGACTAGCCATTATACCTTTGATCATAATCAAGTGGTTAAACTTACAAAGAAGGTGTAGTTATGATACCAATTGTTAGAGGTATAATCATTGAGGGTGGGGGGGGGGGGGTGAATCAATGATGCAAGTAATTAAATTCCAAATTCAAAACTTAAAACTCTTAGCCACTCAACATAAGCATTCATGAATCATATAAACTATTTATTACAAAGAACAAAGGAAAATATGCAAGATCAAAGAATATAAAACATGGATTATGTGGTAAATCCCACTCTCAATCCTATAAACACATGGAATATAGTCCTATAAGACATCATAAACATGATACTTTAGTGAAGCACCCACTTCACTAGGAGCACCAACCCCTAAGCATGGATAAACACTCACTTACCATTAGATGTTGAGCACCCACACAACACTTATAGACACCTAAAACTAGCCACCAATAACATCCAATTAGGATTTTGGCCAATTTACACCCAAAATGTACAATTTGGTGTACAAACACTAAAACACACAAAATGATGTGAAAATGACATATTCAAGTGTTTATTTTGGCTAAGGTATCCCTAAATGGGCTAATGTAATTTATGGGCTAGCTAATTTTGATCAGTTTATTTTGAGTCAAAATGCCAAATTTGTACTTGGGTGCTCTAGATTGCTCTTCCCTATCAAATATTTTGCACAAGACTTGTGATTTTGTTATTTTTTATTGGAAACATCCTAAATGGGAATATGATTCCAATTCATCTGACATCAACTTCCATTTCTAATCTAGTCAAAATTTGGACCAATAACAAGACATTCTGATCAATTTGAGTAATTTGTGCATAATCTGCTTAATCATTCTTAAGAGCTAATTAACCCAAATCAAGGAATAAATAATAATTCTATGGAAAATTATTGAATAATTGTTTTTATAATTGAATATTTAATATTTTCATCATCAAGTGACCTCATTTATTATGAAGACATCCCTAAGACATAAATACCATAAATATCAGGATTCATGCCTCCCATGCCTCATCAATGCCTTCCATGATGCCCCCTATGCCTCTTAATTTCCCATTATTCTAATGTCATGATGAGAATAATTACAAACTTATTTCCAAAAATTAAATTAATCCTCAACTACACATCTCAATCTTGAGATGGATGGTTCAGGTTGATTTTGATCATTCTTAAAACTCTATAAGTAGGAAGCCTCACAACATCATTTCTAAACTATTTTGGTGAAAATTCATAATGTAAAAATATCTTTAAGAAGCCATTGAAACTAGTTCTACCATTCCAAATTGATTCCAAGCCAAGCTAAGCCATAAGCCAAAGGTGCTAAGGAGAAGAGGAGCCCAAGCCTCCTTTGATGAATACTTCATGAGCACAAGCTGAGAAAGCCACTACTACAAAGTCATTTGGAGCATCTAAGGAAGGTGAAGGAACTCTTGTATTTGATTCCTTACTTTCTATTTGTGTTTGTCATTTGATTTTGTTAACTAAGCTCTCCCTTGTGTCTAGACCAAGAGATGTAATGATATTAGTGTGTTTATTTCATTTTATTTTCATTTTGGAATTAACACCATACTAACCATCCTCTCTTGAGTCAAATTCCTAGATCACAACACCTATGAAATCAATACCTCTAGAACTCTAATTTCCTTTCAATCTAATGGACAAAAAATGAATACCAACTCTCTTCAACCCTTCACATTTCCTCAATCCTGCACACACAAAAAATGTATCTAAAATAACCTTTTGGATTAATATACACCTTTCCACTCATCCTCAATATTTAACCCTGAAAGATCACTATTACAACAATATAAATATGACCACTAGGTCACACACATATTCCTCACACTACTCTACTCTTAAATCCATCCACCAATCACACTCACATGTCTCTTTTTTCGCTTGTCAACTCTAGAAACCTTCATCTTTGTTTATGCTCTTTATGGAGCCTTCTTGGTCAGCCATAAGACATACCTTAACTCTTAAATATTCTATAACACTTAGAATAATATCAACACCATTTCCATAGGTCATCCATATCTTTGATAGATCACTCTTAAGCAATAATACCTTTCAATTAGGCCTAAGTAGCCCTTTTAGGTCTATAGAGAACTATTCATATTTTTAACACTTCACCAAGAAAACATATAAACATAAGACTACTTCAAATCACATAGGTCCTATCCATATGAACCCTAAGACACCCTTAAGTGATTAAATTCATCACTACACACATCTACATATGCAAAACCTATCAACCATTTGCCTTGTACATGAAAACATCATTAACAAATAAAAAGTCAATCTTTCAAGAAATGGTTCATAATGAAGATGGATTTATCAAACATCAAAAATACTTATCGATTATCCTCATGGAGTTTAAAACATTTTCAATATATAATTCACCATGAAACATCTAAACAGTATCAATAAAAACTCAAACATCCTTCTCAGGTCACTTACAAAATAAAGTCAAACCCTCAGTCAAATTTAAACTACAATAAATGCAAATCTATGACCAATCAAACCTCCAAATCATTTTCCCTAGATTTCCCTTGAAGTTACCTACCACTTTTATTTTTACTCCATCATAAAATTCATCCATCATCAAAAGTTATAAAAAAAAACTAGACTGGTTTTCCTTTGTAAATTCAAATATTTGAATTCTAACAGTCACTTTTTAATGCAAATTTGACTATGGAAACTAGTGAAATCTACCTGGGGAGCAACTTTGAACCACCATAACTTTTGATAAACATTATTTCTAGACCTAAAATTTGAAACATATGTTCTAGGCACAAAAATTATTATACCCATGTGACCACTTTCTTCTGAGACCTTCACATGTGAAAATTCTTACATCATCAATCTTATAACTCAAAAAATTCTACCAAGATGACTAGGATAACCTAGACCTTCAAAATACTACTCAGATGGATTCCTTTCACTTTCACAACTACACAAAGAAATATTTACCCATCATATGACCCCTCAAACATGTTCAACATATCACCAACATCCATCATCTTGCCTAACCAAACAAACACTGTAAGGTCCATGCATGCTTAATAAGACACACTTTGTCATTGAGAACCATGCATACATGTCAACTCATGGACACCTTAGGGCAATCATTGAAAACACCTCAACACAATGTACCTTATCAATCAATAGGATTAGTTTTTCATCCATTTAAGTATCATAACAAATGAATACAAGTTAACAATAATCAACTTAATAATATTTATTAAACTAAGACACCATTAAAAAAGTACTAAAATTATCCTTTGATCATTAGAGAACTGATTGTAATCACCAAATCAAGGTAACCTATCCAATTTTCAATTATAAAATGAAAATAAGTATTGAACAAAAACTTCAGTGTTAATAACCTAAAAGTTACATCAATTACCTATTATCTTTCATATAAAATTCATACTTACAATAAAATAGAGAAATTATATCCATATTTTACATTAGAAACAAAAACTATGTTTCAGACACTTTTTATCTATTAATATAATTAACTTATTAATTTATAGTTTTTAATAACATAGCATTCTACTAAAGAATAAGTTTAAAATAATGTATGTTATTATATACATTACAAAGAGACATTGATTTAAATAATGTGTTTCACTAAATATCAACATAATAGGAAACCAATTTTCAATAAGAATACAAGCACTCAAAGCAACTTCCATAAGAAAAATGCAAATTCCCACCCTTGTAGCCTAATGTTCCCCCATTCATGGACATAAACCACTTAATCCATCAATTGGATGTGGAGTTTAATATTAGGGTATTATATAAAGGTGATGAATAATGAATATTATTTACTTTAGAAATTAGAACCATATAAGAATGAAAATTAGTAGAGTATAAGATAAGTACATGAAATAAAAGTACTTATGATTATCTTTATCATTATTTCTCAACATGTGAGTAGATCTATTTGAATCCCGCATGTCAACAATGATTTTCATATATGTTACTTCAAATGTGAGATTCATACATACATACATACATACATACATACATACATATATACATACATACATATATACATACATACATACATACATGCATACATATATATATACATACATGCATACATACATACATACACACACACACACACACACACACACACACACACACACACACACACACACACACACACACACACACACACACACACACACACACACACACACACACATAGATATATATGTATGTATGTATGTATGTATGTATTTATGTATATAGACACACACACACACACACAAACCCCATGAAAATATTTTAATGATCAAATAGCAAAAAATATATTCACAACTAATTGTATACTCAAAACTTATCCATAATAAGTAGACATCAAATAGCCCCAAATCAAATTGACACTAAAAAATCATAATAGAATCACATGAAAAAGAGTCATAGGTAAGTCAACACTAAAATAATAATATTTAAAATAAGATTTCATATAATATCTATTAATAAAATGCAACTAATTTACCATATAAATAAAGAACTTAGTTTGAACTTCAAATGAACCCTATTTTCCAAAAAACCATTTGAATCAAAACATGGAGTTATCAAAACCCTAAAAAACACAAAATGGACACCTACAACAAGCACATAGTCTCAAAAAAATTATAATTCAAAAATTGATAGCTTTCAAAAGTTTGAAACAACCATAATAATTAAAACATGGCATAATATCAAATGGTAATTAAATAATCAAAAACACTATTATTTAAATCAATAAAAAACCAAATAGTCTAATCAAATAAGCCTATGACTTAACCAACTCACTCTAATGACCCATACAACCATATTCCATAGTTATACCAAACACTTAATGAAACTACACAAGTTTAGTACCAAAACTTTACAATAAGCCAAGGAAAAACCAAACTCAAAATGTTACAAAAAGAGTATATTCTACCATGAGTTGATTATAACATTATGGGTTCATTTTGAAGTCTAAAAAATTCATCATGAACTTATAATGGTTCATTAATAATTTTTATACTCCATTCCCATCTCTAACATAGAAAAAATATTATTCTTTACTCATCATAAAATAAAAATGGAAACTAATTAATTGTTAATCACACCCAAAAATTGTAGAATAAAACCATGGTCTTTGAGAAAATGGGAACTTCTTATCTATTTCCATCTAGCTATGCCATTTTGAACTATTCTAACTGTCATTAAAGCCCACATTGGTCTTGTATTCTTTTTATGAATAACTAAGAGTGAATCCTAATAAATAACCTTCATTCTCACCCAAAATTCAATTAAAAAACTAAACTTAACATCTCACTAGTCCCACTAGTCCTTCAATGTCCTTCACTAAATGTTTTGATAGAGTTTAGGTAGAGTTTGGTAGAATTAGCTCACCACACAAAAAAAATACCCAAAATAAAATGACTTAAATCTACTAGATGGGGTTTACTTTTGGATTTAGGTCATCATAACTTAATTCCTAATAGGTTCAAAACTAAAGTCCTCATAATATAATAAAAAACAAATTCAAATAACTAATGAGGACCCCATGACCTAGTCATAGTCCCTTCTAAACAAGGCAAATTCCTACTCACCATAATGATTGAACAACATGTCAAAGCTATAAAAATTACATGAAATAGAGACAATTTTAAGATTAGTCTCCTTAACCTCTAATAAAGAGAACAAACCCACAATTACTTATTATAGTAAACATGAAGTCATATCAAAAGACTAAATCATAGCCAAATAATAAACATAAACAACTTTGTTAATAAACCAAATAGATAATCAAATAAAATGATAAAAAATGATTAAAAAAAAGATTATTAAAATCTTTCATATCAAATATCAATAACTTAATGTTTCCATTTTTTTAACATCTACTACTGAATACCACTATATAAACCAAAATTACATCACACATGCATGTAACTCCCTATGTTGAAAACCCCCCCCTGAGCCCCTTTTCAATAATACTAATTATCCTCCATAACCCATGCTTTTACCCCTCACACATTTAATTAATTAAAAATATTTAAAGTTAATTAAAAACCACTCATGCCACCTTACCTAGCCACCTCATCTTAAGACTAATTCTTACCCTCTGAGTCACCTCAAGACTTATTCCCCTTATTCTAACTACCCATGAATTTTTCTCACCTCAAAAATAAATTCTTAACCAACTATGTCCTTCTTAACATCCCATTTCTACTATTTTATAACAAATACCACACTTGGCATGAGAAACAATAGAAAATAGGCTAAAAATAGTACTTTTACCTATTCTCATGCTGTTAACGATGGTCAACCCATGGTCAATATCAGTGGGATCATCGATGTTGGTTATTTAATCTAAACTCCAAACTAATGTATAGGTGAGAAAAAATCAAGAAAACTCATTCTTATTTACATACAAGCTTTTGGCATTCAATTTTCCATGTCTCAGCTTATTGTTACCTTATATAAGTCAATCCAAATCAGGAACCAAGCTCTTTATAACTAGAATCACACTTATTTTATCTATTTAAGGAAATGTTTTGGAAATCCTTATAGGATCCATACATTTGGAACTTATCATTCAATCACCTTTATAGGTAAGTACATCACTTATTATGTAAGTCTTTAAGTATTTACTTTACAATCACTTTATATTTACTATTTATTATTTTACACATTCCTGACTGAACCCCTATGAAGGAGTTATAAAGCTTCTCCACTTATTTCTCTTTGTTCCAACATACTAAAACTCTGACTAGATTGATCCAAACAATAATCTCTCTCTCTCACAACTCTCCCTAAACTTCCAAATAACCAAAACCATTTCCTAGACCTAGAAAAGCCTTTTACAAGCTCTTAGGCAATTATTGCCCCTACCAACATTGGTCACTTAGTTAATATCAATCATACTTCCTCACTAACCTTGGCATCATAACCGATATTGATCACACTTTCTCACTGACGTCAACAGCCTAACCAACATTGGAAACTATGGATTTATAGTAACCCTTCTAAAATTTGCCCAACCAACTTCCAAAATACAAACTATAAATACCACCTGCACTTTGTTACTCTCTACTACACTTAGGTTGTGAATAATGGTAACATAATCTCTCTTTTACTCTTTTTTTTCCTCTCTCTTTTTTATTTATTACTCTTTTATTTCTCAAAAGTGTACTATCATCTCTAAGGAAGTTTGACACTTCCTAGATCAAGTGTGAGTTTGGCAGCCCACTCATATATCTACTAACATATATTTTATGGTAGTGTTTGGTTACTTGCAGGTAGTCCTCCCTAGCCAAAGAAGAGTGATCATAACATATAGATACAGTGTACAAACCAATTTTGGTTCATTCTAATCACTTATCCCTATCCTTCTTCTTTATTTTTCTTTAGACTTGAAATAGACATAATTTGAATGAAACAACGACATGTAACCTAGCTCATTTTTCTTGTTAATGCAACCATCAAAATGAGTCATCAATAGTATTTGAATGGAAATGTTAATATCAAATATTAAAATTAATTCAAAATTGAATTTATATAAATAAATTTTATAATAAATTGGATTTAATTATCCATGTGATAACTTAAACATGTCTAGTACACATCTTAAGATCATAATATCTCAAAATAGAGTCTCAATAATGTTCAAGTAACAATTCAATAGAAACTAAAAAATCTATGTAACATGCTAAATAATAATCAAAAGTGAAACCAAAATTGTCATAGAAATAAATTAGAAAACACATAACTGGGGTCATGAAAATGTGATAGACATCAAACTCAGCTAAAAATACATCCAAATGAACAATATGTGTAGTAGTCACCAAATTCCCTTGATATTGCATAGATTGGTACTTTATATTTGAGTGCATATAAAATCAACACATTTTAGTGTATCTAATTAGAACATATATAAATATAACATAAGTGTGCAAAAGATAATAATAAATACAACCCTCATAAAACTATAGAGGATCAATTTTAAAGGGTTATAGAATAATGTAAATGTATAGATCTCAAAAAAATGTGCACTTTAAAAAATGGTGCTTGAAAAAATGCTATAAGCTAAAAGTTATATGAGATTGAAATTCTTACAAAAAAATTCACCTTGAAAAATGAAGATTTTTGGCTTTCAAAAAATTGAATCAACTTTTCATGGAAATTGGTTCAATGTGACCAAGGGATAAACTCCCATATGATCAGGGACTAAGGATTAAGATGATCTACAAAAAACCTTCCTCTAAATGTAGTAAATATCCATTAGGTTTTTGGGAAAACCTATTAAACCCAGAAAACATTTTCCTCTTTGAGAAATAGATGGGACAAATATGCATAAAATATAAAAATTACCTTCAAACCCTCCAAAATGGTCCAAACATTGACTATAATGAAACTTATCATTTTTATAGCCATTCTTAGGGTTTTGAAATTATACAAATCCAATGGCACTATCTATTTTTCATTTGGAGACTTTGGCACTTCAATTTTCATAGATTTATATGAAACCCCACCAAACCCTTGAAAATAACTAAGATCGTGAAGAACTATTTCAGATTAATTTCTGCTCATTTCTTAACTTGGAATCAAGTAATGAAACTAGTAATAGGATGTGTAGAAGAATACCTGATAAAGTATGTGCATGATCTAGATGATGATGGGAACTCCTCTTTGGGTTGGAAGGAATAGCCTATAGATAAAAAAGACACTAGAAAAAGGGGTTATTAGATGGATGGTTGAGTGGACTTCTTAGTGTGACCTAGATCCAAGAAGCGTATGCTTTTTAATAGGTTGTCAATCCATTGTTTATAACAATTAAGTTGATGTAGATGAAAAGAAAGAGTACTTATATTTAATAACTAAAAAGTAAACGCATGTAAGATGAGATGAAAGTAAATTGCTTATTAAACAAAATGACTAAATATATCAAAAATGGGTTAATACTCATGCTCAAATAATAGAGGTCGAATTCATTAAATCAAAAATCTCATTTTGAATAGGCAAGAATGAAAAAAATAAAGTTTGGTTGGGGTCAAAGGGGTGAAAATAACTTACTACTATTTTGGCCATAGTGACCATCGATGGGTGAACTATCAATGGCTGGGATGATCATCAATGGTTGGATGATCATTGATGGTTGAGATGACTATCGATAGTTGTATTGACTGTTAGTAGTTGCCTATAAAATTTTGGAACTATTAAAAAAATCAATGGTAGACTGGGTAATTGGTCAAATGAAGGGATGTTATATATTTGAAGGATGAAAGATAAGATAAGGATAGGTTTGAATAGGATAGGGAGGTTATAAATGAAATAGATAAAATAAAACAAGCATGAGATACCTATAACCTGATGGTGGAAGGCTAAAGCAATTTGGCTAGAGTGATAGTAATTTGGCCTTTGAAAGTGATTTTGATAGAGGTTGAACTCTATTGATTTTTCTTAATTTTTGAATGCATGTTGGATACCTGTATGCACTATAGCTTGGATACAGATTGTTATATTTATAGATATTTTTCTCCTCATACTTCTCTCCTTTTATAAGATGAAGTTGATAAATTTGTAGGAGGAAGTTTCTAATTGTGATGGAGGATAAAGTTACCATTTATGATGATTTAAAGCTTGTTGGCATTGCATAAATAAAGTTTCTAAATATATCCATGCTTATCTCATACAAATGGTAATATTTTTAAAGTAGGATTAGAGGACTTGACCATCTATGGTCAACCTAACCATCAACAGTTAGGATAACCATTTGTGGTCAAGGTTCTAGAGGAAAATAAGGTAAAAGTGGGTGGATTAAAAAGTTAAGTTAGAGGAGTTAAGCTAGGGGGTTCAAGTTAGTAAATTAATAAATGGGATAAATTAACTAGCCTCAAGGTCAAGTAGGAGTTCAATGTGTTGTGACATCTAAAATTGTGTAGTTTTTAAGTGTCTACATTTTTCCCCTTTTTATTATGTGGCTTTGAATTAACAATCTATAAAACAAAAATAGATGGATTACTAGTTATGGTTTGATTGCCCCGACTATGGGAAGAGACATTCTCCCTTAAATTGATAGTTGATGAGGTGAAAATGAAATCAAGTTAGGATTTGATAAAGTGGTAAATGGTGAGTCATAAGGTAGGTGACACAAAAGGGTTGGGCATTTGAAATATAAACATGTGAAAAAAATGTGACTAAGTGTGATAGTTAAGATTGTGAAAAGATAAAAGTTGCCAATGTTGGTAAAAATAAGCTCAAGTTTTAGGTAGACCTATGGTAGGGTAACTGGTCCAAAACATCAGTCATAGCTAATTAGGTCAGTCATATCAAGTCTACTAGATAGGGTCGATGTTCATCATAGGTTTCTAAGGTAGGAAGTGATCCCTTGAAAAACATAAATGGGTAGGTCATGCACAAGGTGGTGTAAAGTTCAAAAGTTCAACATTGGAAGGTTGGTCAGTGCAGTCACAAGAACTAAGGCAAGGTCATCATAAAACATGAAAATATTTAGGTCAAAACAACCAACATCAAGGTGTATGTGGTCAAATGGGTTAGTTGGAGAAGGGTAATTTCCAAAAGTTAAATTTTGGTTGAGTGGAGATTAGGGGATCTCCCAAAAAGTTAGCACCTAGGTAGTGTTATTTAAAAATATTGAAAAGGTTGAGACCCCAACTGTTAATGGTTAAGTTTTTCCCCAAGGTTAACTATCGATAGTTACCTTGATCATCAATGGTTATATAAAACCCTAAAAATTGAGGATAAAAAAAGTAAAAATGAAAATCATTCTTATCTGTTGACATTTGGTAATTTATGTTATGGTGGATTTATGTGTTTTTTTATTTGTGCATTGGAGCCTATCGAGGTGAAGTGTTAGAAGTGGTTGATTGTGTGTTTGAGACTGAGTAAAGGTTGATTCAATGGAGGGTGGTCAAAGGTATTACCAAGTGGTGGGATGAGGGCTCTGACCATGTCAACGATCGTGGAACAAGGTAGGCTATGCATTAAATTTGATAAGGTAGGTATATATGTGGTTGAGTTTGAATTTGCATTAGAGTAGCTATGGATGATAGGGATAGGGTTAGGGTTTTTAACTAATTTAGGGAAAATAATGGCATAGGTTAGGATTTTATTGATTTTTGGGAAAATTAATGGGGGAAATTTATAGGGGAAGGTCTTTTGAGTTGGAATTGGGTTATAGGATAGGTCTATGTAGGTGAATGTTTGACATTTAAGTGTGTTATATAGGTTGGGAGAGGTTTAGGGTTTTAGTGGCACTATCGATGGTCACACATAGTGATCATTGATGGTTTAACTCAACCACCAGTAATCAAGCTTCAAGGGTAAAAGAGGCCTAACAAATCATTGATGGTGGCATGAACTGTTGATGGTCGAAGGATTTAGAGAAGATGAGGTAAAAAGTTGTGTTTAAATGTTTTAAATTTGTAAATTTGTGAAATGTTGGATATTGAAAGTGGTTGTTAAATGTTTTAAAGTGTTTAAAAGTCAAAGTGTGAAATGAATTATTATAAAAAGATAAAGTGGATGAATTTGTTAAAAGGTTTGAATTCATGGAAAGTGTTAGAGGTGGAAGGTTCTGTTAAAGTGTTTAACAAAAGTATGAGAAGGTTGTTATTGTTTGAAATTTTTATATTTGGGAAAATTTGTAAATGTTAAAATGTTTAAACTTAGGTTGAAATGTTCATGAAAATATTTGGAAAGAGGTTAAATAGGTGGTTAAAGTTTTGGAAAGGGTGTAAAGCATGGGAAAAGATGTTTATAGTGAAGGAAGGTTTAGGTTGAAAGGTTTAGATAAGGATTGTGGGTAGGGTTTTAGTAAATAAAAGTGATTAAGTTTTTAGCCATTATAATTGGTTTAGATTGAAAGGTTTAGATAAGGATGGTGGGTAGGGTTTTAGCAAATATAAGTGATATGTTAGTGTAGGTGTCGGATAAAGGTATAGGTTGGTGTGAGAGGTGTGAGATGTAAGTAGGGTGGATTTAATTGGGTTGGGTTATAATAGTTGGAATAGAGATAGTTATTGGTGATCGAAGTAGCCATTAATATATGTAAAGGTAGAGGGTAATTTTGAGTGTTAGAGGTAAATGTAATGGGTAGATTGAAATAAGGGTAGATGTAATGGGTAGATTGAAATAGGTTGAAAAATATAGGTGTAGGGTGGTACTTAGTTAGATGTGTAAAACTAAGTAGCCATTGCTAACATGAGTGTTATGCAGGCATACAATCAGATATAGATGAGGGACCAGTTCCCTCAAATTTTTGATGAGATTTGAGACATGATGATTACAGAGGAGTGGAGACATATGGAGACCATTAGACTAGGCACGATGATTCATTACTGGTACCTACCATAATATGTGGGTATGATTATGGCCCTCATCGAGAGATGGGACCCAACCATAAAGACATTTTTGTTATTGATGAGGGAGATGATGATTATCTTGGAGGACATTTAGCATATCACACAACTACCTATTTGTGGGGATCCAATATACTATATAAAGAGTGAGGATATTGAATATCATATGGATTTGATGTATGGGGTAGATCAAGTACATGCATGGTTTTACTCAGGTGGATTCATATATAGAGCCCTGTACTATAGGGCTCTTGTAGATTGATGCCTACTCATGATGATGATGGTCGTGTCTTACTTCATGATGCCTACTTTAAGTAGTGGTTGCTTCCCATATAGTTTATTAGGTATTTTGGTAGAGATGCTACTAGGGAGGACTATTTTTGAGTGGGTCCCAGTCCTATTAGTGTAGATTTATAAAGAGCTCTGGGCCTTATGGGCTCATAGATGATACAAGATTAGCATCAAGTTCATGATCTAGTTTTGGGGTTATGAGCACATTCTATTATTGAGGCTAGTGGGGGCACCTTGGGATGGATTTAGATAGGATCCATTTCTAGTTGGTTTTACTATATGGAGAGGAAATTATGAATTGATAGGTGTAGGTGGTAGAGAATGAGACATTGAGTGGTTTCAAGATGCCTTGGAGGGTTTGGTGGTAGGTGACATAGTGTGGAGGCCATATGTAGGTTGGCCTAGGTGGCCAAGATATAGCTACCACACATTATTCTTATAGAGAGGGTGTTAGATTTATAGGAGATGGGATGGCAAGATATAGCTTATCCCATTCAAGCAAGTGTGGAGATAGTTTGGACTTGTTCAAGGGATCCCACCATATTTTCCTATATATAAGAGGAAGGATGAAGATTTCTTACTCCCAAAACCACAGCCATAGGATTTAGTTTTGGACCATGAGGAGCTATTGGCAAGAGTTGAGATAGATGATGTAGGTATTGAAAATGGCTATACAGCATGGTACTATGCTTGATATGTAGTGACTAATTTTGGATAGGGTGATGGGGGGTAGCAACCCATGGATGTGGATCTTGATGGGGCATCAACATAGGATGGATAGGTTATAGTGGCACCGGTAGTAGCATAGGCCCAGATTACTAGATTATAAGGATAGGTGGCTATTTTATAGGGTCAAATCATCTCCTTATAGGGTCAGGTGGCTACCTTGATTGGAGAGTGAGATCAGATGATGATCTCTCTTGGGTTAGTGACACATGAGAGGGATTCATTGAGATAGAGGGTAAGAGTGGCCATAATTGTATCAAGAGGACCACCTGATACAATTTTGAGGACATAGTACTTAGCCACCATTAAGGAGCTGATATATTATAAAGTGATAGTGCTAGTGTAATTTCTACTAAAGATGAGATATAGAGAGTATAGGGCTAGTTTAATATGTATTCTATCTATAAATACTCCAAGATAGTGGGCCTCAATAGTGGGGTAGGTAGGGATATCAATGGGATCACCACTAGATGGTAGTATAGGTGCAGATGGGGCTAGTGGTAGTGGTTTCCCAAGGGCCTGATAGAGGAGAGTATATGATGTATATGTTCTTGATTTTGATAACAACCTACGTGTTAATGATGTGAGATGTATATGAGAGAGAGAGAGAGAGAGAGAGAGATTTGATACATTATTCCATGTTTTATGGTGTATTATTCATTAACATTGATGATTTTGATTATGATGTATATGTTGATTATGGTTATATAGATGAGGATTATGATCATGATGATATAGATGTTGATTATGTTTATGATATAGATGTTGATTGTGTTTAGTTAGGATTATTGATGATGTTGATTATATTTATGATGATATAGATGTAAATTATGGTTAGGATGTGGTTATGATGATGTGGATTATGGATTAGATGTTGAATACTTGACACTTATGAGATTCTGGCATGTTGACCTAAGCATGTGATGAGTTTTATTAATGTGCATGTTTTTGGAATTTGATGTACATGATTATGAATGAGTAATTATTTTGTTTATGACATGATTATAGATATTCTATAAATGATGTGATTAGACTATGGTTAATGTTATGCATAGATGTTTATGCTTTATTCTTTGGATGGATATGATATATATGATCATGGATGGTTTTGATTATTGTCATATAAAGATGTTGTTTATGATATTATTATGGATATGTGATTGATGATGGCATAGATGATGTATATATGATCATGCTAAAGAAAATGATGACATAGTTTATAGATGTGACATGGTTTTTATTTGGTAGATATGATGTGACTCATGGATAATGTTTATGGTAAATGGTAGATGTCATGGTTTATGTTATTTGTTGATATGATGTTTTAATATGGTTATGAATGTGGTTTATTTATGGTTCATTAGTTTTAATGTTTGGGAATGTGCATGATGTATGTTTTGATATGATTAAATGGTATGATGTTCATGCCCCATGGTCTATAAGGTGATATGTAGATGTGTAGTTTAGGCATATGATGACATGTTAATGGAGAATATGGTTTTTTTTGTGTTTTGATAGATATGATGTTTAAGATTATGGATGATTTATGTGATGATAAGACAAGGGAATTAAAATGTGTTTGTGATTTTGAATTTAATATATTGTTTGTGTTTGGTGATTATATTATGGATGATGTGTTTGTTCATGGTCATGATCATGGATAGGATGGTTTGGATTAGGGTTTTGGATGATATGGTTTATGATATGAGTGATGATGTGATTGATGTTTGGGTGTATAGATAGGATGTATATGGATTAGTGTGGTAGATTAATGGTTTTACTATTTATATATGATATGGATTAATGGAGATGTAATGAAGACACATAAAGTAAGTGTAGATAGAAAATAAAATGTGGGAAAGGGATAAGAATTATGAGACACATGTATACATGAACTAATAATGATAGGGTAAGAAAAAAGAATGAAGTGTTCATTGACAGAGGCCTAAAAAAATTGAAGGTGGATGCAAGTTAATGAAAATAATCCTTTTGAATGTTTTGCATGAGCATGCTTTGATTGAAAAAGAAGTTATAATGATTACTTTGTGTCAAATAAACTCATAGTCCCTTTATTTTAGAGAGTTTAAGAAGGGAAAGTAGGTGATAGGTAGATGGTTGAATGGGAAATAGGTAATATGATAACTTGATGTGGGTTAGCTTGTTTCTTCTATAGGTGATCAAAGAACTATAATAGATAAGTCCATGCCTTAATATAATATGTAGACTGATAAATGTGTGAAGACTAATAATACCATATGTAAAAGATAATTATGGCTTAATTTATTTGATTTTTACATAGTGTTATTTATTACTTTTGTTTTTTGGATAGGTTGGTGAGGTTATTCAATGCAAGAAGATTCAAATGTTTGTGTTTGAAAAACTTAATGTAGCCATCCTTCAAGGGGTGGTCTAAAAGTTGGACTTTTATAGCTATCCTTTAAGGGGATTAGTATATCTTTAATAAATTCAATTATTAGGCAGCTATTATTTAAGGGATCAATCTACAAAGCTAGAGATATGGACCTAAGTGATATTTTGTTAGCCCAATTTGATGTTGAATGTTAGGTTTACACATTTACAAGTATATTTAGGATTAGATGGATACCTTTAAGAGGAAAGACTTCTAGCACAAAAGGATAATGATGGATGAGTAAAAGTGGTTTGAAAGACAACTAATCATGGGATTCCATCTGATTAGAGACAAAAAGTATCCATGAGAACCATTCCATGGGTAAAACTAGGGTATCCATGCTTAGGATGAGGCTATAACTGTTATGGATAATACCATGGTCCCATGTTATAATCAATTATCCCTAAGAGGAATAGGGATAGGTAGGTGAAGGGAAGTGAAAATCTCATAAACCAAGTGACAAGCTTAAGTTAGACATAAAGGCAAGTTTGATCCTTATTTTAATAACAAAAAAGATGTAGATGGGAAGCATTGAGAAGCTCAAGTTCTAGTTTGCCTTCAAGAGAAGATAAATGATAAGCTCCTAATCCATACTTATGGGTTATGATGTAGGGTCTAATCTAATTGAAAATAAACTTACCTCTTTTTATTTTTTCCATATTATTTACATGTTGGTTTTCCTTAAGGATGAGGTCTCCAATATTGAATTCATACTCTTTCCAGTGTTTGTTATATGTGTGCTTGATTCATTCCTGATATACATGAAGATGATTAAGCACTAAAAGGTGATGTTAATCAAGGAGTTTAAGTTGTGAGAGACATTCCTAATGATAATCAATCTTAGAAAGGATCCCGTGCAAAGATATGCACAGAGAGAGAGAGAGAGAGAGAGAGAGAGAGAGAGAGAGAGAGAGAGAGAGAGAGAGAGAGAGAGAGAGAGAGAGAGAGAGAGAGAGATTTTTTAGAATTTGAAGGGCAAGACTGCCTCTATTCCAAAGATGAGATAAAAAGGGGTTTCACCCATAGAGGTTTAAATACTAGTGTGATAGGCCCATAAAGTGAAGGGAATGTGCAAATTCCAAGCCTAACTTAAAGCACTTACTACTTTTGTTAGCATTTTATTGAGGATTTTGTTAGAGGCTTTCACCTTCCCATTTGTTTATGGGTGATAGGGTGAGGAAAACTTAACTTGATGCCAAAATCATTGTAAAGATTTAGAATTTATTATTCTTAAAATATTTACCAATGTCAGTGATGATCTTATGAGGAACACCAAAGCGATAGATGATATGGTGATTGATGAAATAAATAATCTTTTTAGCTTAGGTTGAGATAAGAGGAATGGCCTCCACCCACTTTGTGAAATATTTAGTGGTGGTAATGATGGATTGGTGTCATTGTGAAGAATGAGGATTGATTTCTCAATAAGATTGAGACCCCATTATGAGAAGGGCCAATAGTATTTGGATACTCAAAGGCCATGGGACAATGTGTGATTTAAATTAGCATGTTGTTGACATTTGACACACTTATTTACATAATCACAATAGTCTTGGTTGAGGGTGGGATAGTAATAACCAAGGTGAAGGATACATTTAGTGACAACTAGGCCACTAAAATGTCCCCCAAATATTCTATCATTTATTTCTTTGATAGCATGGGAAGCTTCATGACTATATAGACAATAGAGAAGGAGGATATCAAAGCCATGTTTATAAAGGATTCCCTCTAATATGGTGTAATGAGAGTTACTCTGATCAAAGGATCTTTGGGCATTCTTTGAAAGGATGGGAGGAACAATGCTAAGGTTAAGGTAGTTAAAAGTTTGGTCATACCAAATGTTAGAAGGAGATGCTTCCACACTGTAAATGATAGGAAGGTTAGAAATGATAAATGAGGGTGCAATAAATCAATGGATGGTGAAAAATAGTTTAGATTCAGCTAATTGAGATGGGATTTGGGAAGTAATGGAAGCCATCATGTTCATGAATTTATTGGTGGATCAAGGAACTGACTGGAAAAGGTAATGATCAAATGCTGCTAAGAGTATTTGATGAGTTTTTTTTACTTCAATAATACATAATTTTTACATTGGTAGGATCCATTGACCTGATTGATGACCAATTAAGAGTCACCAAAGATACTAATTTTTTTTACTCCCAAAGATAGAGTGGTTTGGAGACCTATGACTAGGGCTTCATACTCAGCCATATTGTTGGTGCATTTGAAGTCAAGTTTAAAGGAAAGGGGAAGAGGTTCACCATCAAGGGGGATGAGAATAAATTTATCACCCCCACCACCTTAGCAATTTTGAGCCATAAAAAAACATGGTCATTTGGTAGGTGGGTTCCTCTTGAGAAATAGTTGTGATGGACTCATCTAGAAAAGCAAGAGGAAATAATTGATTGTCTGGTAGAAGAGCTTTGGCTTGTTAATTAACAATGAGTTACCCTTAATGGACTTTTGTTGGAAGAAATCAACATCAAACTCATCTAGGAGCATGAGCCACTTAGCCATACATTGTTTTTTGTATGGTTTAGAGTACATATACTTGAGTGAGTCAGTGTTGATGATAAAATTGGTTTTGTGATTAAGAAGGTAGTGATAGAGTTTGGAGGCCATAAAGACCAAGGTGATGAAAAGTTTCTCAAGATGAGTATACCAAGTCTCATATTCTATAAGTGTGTGGCTAATATAGTAGATGGCTTTCTCAGGATGAGTATACCAAGTCTCATATTCTATAAGTGTGTGGCTAATATAGTAGATGGCTTGCTCCTTATTTTGTTCATCATGATGAATGAGCATTGCCCCTAAGGAATGGTTCATGGTGGATATATAAAGGTATAAGGGTTGGTCTTCCCTAGGAGAGATGAGGAAAGGTGAAGAGAGAAGGTACTTCTTGATGGAATCAAAGGCTTGTTGATAGTATTTGGTCCACTTAAAAGAGGTGTACTTCTTGAGGATATGGTGAAAGGGTTGACATATATCTGATAATTGGGAGATGAAGATAAAAAAGGATTGGAACTTCCCTTATAGGCTATAGAGTTGTTTAAGGTTGGTGGGAGGAGACATCTCCAAGATCACTATGACTTTATTGGGGTCTATTTTGATTCCTCAAAGTGAGATGATAAAGCCCAAAAGTTTTCTAGATAAGACCCCAAAAATACATTTCTTAGGGTTGATCTTGACTTGATAATGGATTAGTCGATTAAATAAGATTGCAAGAATGGCTAGGTGATTTTTGTAATGTTTGGATTTCCCAAGGAGATCATCCACATAGTCCTCTATAATTTTATGGATGAGATCATGAAATATGTAGGTCATGGCACATTGATAGGTTGATCTAGTGTTATTTAGACTAAAAGGTATGACCATGTAGCAAAAGGTTCCCCATGGAGTGATAAAGGAATTTTTATGTTAATATTTGAGGGAAATAAAGATATAATTATATCCCAAGAAATAATCCATGACAGATAACATCTCATGGCTAGATGTAAGATTAATAATTTGGTTAATGTTCAACAAAGGAAAGTCATCCTTTGGTCAAGCAAGGTTTAGGTCACAAAATTCAATGCAGAGGTGAAGTACCCCTATGGGTTTGGTGATGGGAATGATGTTAGAAACCCATTGTGGATAGTTTATGGTTGAATGAAGTCAACAGATAAGAGACATTAAAGCTCTTCTTTGACAAGAAGGGCTATGCAAGGATGTATCCTATGAAGCTTTTATCACACTGACTTAGCCTCAGGATGGGTGATAATTTTGTGGAGGGAAATAAATAGGTCAATTCTAGGCATATCCTGATAAGACCAACCAAATGCTATGTTATGATCATGAAGGAAAGAAATGTAATATTTTTACTCTATGGAATTTAAAGATTGGTTGATTTTAATAATATAGGGGTTATCTTGAGCTCCCAGGTTAACATCAATAGTGGATTCATTTAGCATGGTTTGGTTCTCAAGAGGAAGGGATTTATGGATAGAAGAATCCCCCATACTAAGGTGGGTGAGAATGGAATCATCATCTTGATGTTGGATGGTGTTTATGGTAGGAGAATATTGATCTATCATTTTAGGATGGATGAGAGGAAGGGTTATGGTTTGATCACCTTTTTTATAGGTCAAGGAACCAAAACTAATGATATTGATAAAAAAATTAGATAGAATAATATCAAACTATTTAGTATTTGAGGGATATGGGTTTGGTGAAGATGAGACATCCTCTTTGATGGTAGTGATGGGTTTTGGTGAGGTGGGTTCTTTTGGTGGTATCAACCTAAGGTTGAATAACTCATGAGGTTTTTGGATTTTTATTATGGGTAGCTTGTGAGGTCCTTGATCATAAAGGCCAAGGCCAAACCCCTTTCAAGCACACCTATAAAGGTAATATTTGGAAAAGGATGGTTTTTTGAGATAAGAGAAGGCAGATGTGAATGGTTGGATGGCTAAGGTAGTGGTGGGGGAGAGAAGTGGTTGATCAAGTGCCCCAGAGATGAAGTTTACTTGATTATTAGTGTGCCTAAAAAGGATGATGGTTTTGATGTTATGATTGTAGGAAGGGTCATGTTTGAGTTTCCCATATTCTTATGGTGTAGGAAAATCATCCAAGTCTAAAAGGTGATATTATCCAAGTGTGACACATTGGAATGTGGATTCTAAGGGGTCTTATATAGGATTCTGGGAAGAAGGGATAAATGAGATAATCAAAATTTTATCACTATTATGGGTGGGAGTGCTATGGGTTTTATTTGGTGGTGAGATAATGTTATTAGTGATCTATGGTGAGGTGTATGAGGGAGGAATAACAACATTTTTAGATTGATATGTCATGTTTCAAGAGGCAAAAGGACTAGGGTCAATTTTTATGGTAATAACTTGACCTTAATGCTCAAATTTGACACATTGATGTAAGGTATAAGGGACACAACTCATGGCACAAATCCAAGGGTGTCTGAGTAACACATTTTATTGTAACTCACCCTCTATAATGTAAAATGGTTTGGGAATGGTGCAAGGTACCAAGTAGATATGAAGGACCACTATCCCCAAGGTGGTGGTTATAGTATCATTGAAGGAGTGAAGGACTGATATACTTTTTGACATGATGTTCTTGGGTAGCTGAGGTTGGTCATAAGCATGGGAGGAGAAAATTTTGATGTTATCTCTTCCATCAATCATCACCCTTTTGACATGGGTTTGGTTGATGTATGTAATGATGAAGAGGGGAGGATTGAGATCCTTAGAATGAATAGGAGGTATTTCAAAATCTTGAAAGGTGATGAAGGCAAAAAGTTAGAGGGCTCCAACAAAGGGTGTACGAGGTTGTGGGTCATCTAGTTGAACCTCTATAGATTATAGAACCTGTATTAGTGCTTGATGATGGTGGGGTGAGGTGTTGATTAGTTCGTAAAGGCTCATTTTCACTAGTGTTTGGTAAAGTTGTTTCAACATGATATGTTGGATGGAGTTAGAAGGGTTAGAGGGAGATGCTCCCAAAATGGATACTTTGGCTTTTGGTGGTGGCATAGGTAAAGGTGTAGGTGTTTGGGTTTGGTTAGAAGGTTGAGTGATTGAAGGGTATGTCCAAGGAATGGAGACTTTGGCTTTTCCATTATCCTTCTATTGGGCTCATGATTGAGTAACCATATGAATTGTGTGAATGGGAGGATTTTCTAGGTTTGATGATTACTATAGTTCCTCCTCCTCGCTCTTGGGTGAGAGTGGGGGAGTAGGTAAATGTTGGATAGGTTGAGTTGATGGTTATATTGGTAATGAGGATAAGAAAGGTTTAGATAATAATAGATCATCCTCATTATATAGGCTATAGACAAGTGCTTAGAGAGCTTTTTAGTTCTCCATTTCATGTCTCGATGCCCTATGGTATGCATAGATCAAGTTATCATTGAACCAGGAGGGTTTGGTATTGGAGGGGTAGAATGGTTTGATAAGTGGTAAGCTAATGGAGGAAGTTTGCAACAACCTTTATAGGATGGTTGAATATGATTCATTTGAAGGTGTTAAAGGTGATGAGTTTATAGCTTTAGGGATGGGAGCCTTCTTAGAAATAGTTTTTCCCTAAGAAGTTTTAGGTGGTGGAATGGTTTTAGTTGGTGTTTGGGATTGCTTAGTTATGGTTTATTTTGGGGTAAATGATTTGAAAGTTGAATATTTGGATGATGAGGGGTTGGATATAGGTGTGAAAGTAGAGTTGTATATGTTAGTTAAGAATGGAGGAGAAATAGATGATTTGGTAGGGGTAGGTGTAGGTAGAGAAAAGGGAGATGGTTTACTAGAGGAAGAATAGGTAATTGGAATGGTAGATAGATGGGGTCTTAAGATAGGGGATAAGTGGGAAGGAGGTGGTATGGGTCTAGTTCAAGGTAAAGGCTTGGGCAGCTCTACCTTCTTGATTGGTTTAATTGGGGTATTCTTTGGTAGACTAGATGGTGTTAAGTCCAATTTAAAAGAGGGGTGAGTTTGACTAGGTGTGGGAAGAGTTCCTAAATTCTTGATAGGTTTGGTAAGAGAGGAATAAGGTGATTTGGAAATGTTAGATGGAGGTGGCTAGGATGGCTCACCTATGGTTTTGGAAGAAGAGGTATCTTATGGAGTGGTAATAATGGGTTTAAAGGTGGATTCAAGTGAGGTTGATGACTCATATTTATTTTAGTAAGGGAGCCCAAGATGGTGCCAAAAGGTGGATCTATCAAATTTGGGTTGAGAAGTGAAATATAGACTTTGCATTAGTCTAGAAAAGGGCTTGTAAATGGGTTTGGTTCCTCAGTCATTGGTTTCAAAAATTAAAACCATAGGTGGAGAAGAGGGAATGGTTCCTCCATCCTTGATTATGATGGAAGGTTCCAAAATTGGTGGTTGGGTGGATGAGGTAACCTTCTCTTCTGGGATGGTTTCCAAAGAGGGAATAGATTCTTATATGATGGAGGAGGCAGGCTTAGTTTCCTCAAGTGATGGAACATACATGGTTACTTCCTTTATTCAGGTGTCCAAAGGAATGAAAGGTAGTCTTACCACATCAATGGGTGGAGTGGAGGGAGAAGAAATGGATAAAGTAAGGGTTGTCTCCTTTGGTGTTTCCATAAAAGGAGAGGTGGATAAAGTTAAGGTCTCATTAGGTGAAGAGAGATGGGTGTTTAATTCCTTCATTTGGGTATTTGAAGGAATGGAAGGTGCGTCCACTACTTTTATGAGTGAAATGATAGGAGAGGTAGTTGTGATAGTGGTTTCCTCAACAATGGGATCACTAATAATAATTTTGATTATATGTGCCTCATGAGAATGAGATGAATCTATTGTGTTGTCAGGGTGATGGGTGAAAGGAACATGATTAGGAAAAGGTTTGAAAAATATGTTAAGGGACTAACTAGGACATGCATTGGGATTATCAAATACAAGTTCTCCGTTGTCAATTATAATTTGGACCAGAATTTTGAAGGTATTACATCTATTAATTTCATGTAGAATATCTTTATTAAAGGCATAATGGTCATTCTCATTGTACCCACCAGGCATGGGGCAAGAAATGTCAAATTGTTGGGCTGGTTTGAAAGGTGGAAGCTAGATGAGGTTAGATTTGAGAAATTTGTCCAAAACTAAAGCATAAGAGTCCCATATGGGAGTATATTTTTTGGAGGAGCACAGTTTTGGTTTCATTTTTATTAGTAGGAAGGGTTAGGAGAATTGGTTTGATGGGGTTGGTTGATATTTGGTGGTGGGGTAGTCTTTAGGATAATAGAATTTGTAGATGCTTTTGATTTGGCATTGGGATTGTTATATTCATTAGTGGTTTTGGTGGAGGGAGGATCATTAGATTTAAATCTATAATTCATGTTTGGAATTTCAATTTCCCTTCATCAAAATGTTTTAGATTAATTTACACTCATTTATTAATTTGGAAGGAAGTAATGAAACTAGTAATAGGGTGTGTAGAAGAATACCTGATAAAGTGCACACATGATCTAGATGATGAGGGGAACTCCTCTTTAGATTGGAATAAATAACTTGTAGATAAGAAAGACACTAGAAAATGGGGTTGTTATATGGATGGTATTGTGGATTGCTTAGTATGAGCTAGATCTAATAAGCATATGTTTGTTAGGAGGCTATCAATCCATTATTTTTAATAATTAAGTTGATGTAGATGAAAAGAAAGATTACTTAAATTTAATAAATAGAAAGTAAATTCCTGTAAGATGGGATTAAATTAAATTTATTATTAAATAAAATGACTAAATATATCAAAATTAGGTCAATACTCATGCTAAAATAATTGGGGACAGGTTTAGAAAATCAAAAAAGTCTCTATGAACAGGAAAGAATGTAGAAAATAGGGTTTGGTTAGGGTTAAGGGGGTGAAAATAACTTACCTATTTATGCCGTATTGACCGTTTATATTTGGGTGAACCATCATCATTTGGGGTAACCATCAATAGTTGAATGACTATCGATGGTTGAGGTGATCATTAGTGGTTGGGTTGATTGTCAGTTGTTGCCTGTAAAATTCTAGAATTGTTAAAAAATAAGGGTAGATTGGGTAATTGGTCAAATGGATGGACATTATGGATATAAAAGATGGAAAATAATATAAATATAGGTATGAATAGGGTAGGGAGATTAGAAATTAAATATATCAAAGAAAATAAACATGAGATACTTGTAACCTAATGGTGGAACACTGAAGTAATTTGGCTAGAGTGACAGTACTTTGGCCTTTGAAAGTGATTTTGATAGAGGTTTAGGTCTCCATTTATTCTACTTATTTTATAAATGGATTTTGGATGCCTATATTTAAGATAGATTAGATTTAGATTTCTAGATTTCTAGATCCTTTTCTCCTCATACTTCTCTCCTTTTATAGGATGAAGTTACTAAATGTGTAGGAGGAAGTTGCTAATTGTGATGAAGGATAAAGTTACCATTTATGATTCTTTAAATCTTGTTGGAATCATGTAAGGAAGGTTTATAAATGAATCCATGATTATATCATATAGTTGGTAATGCTTTTAAATCAGGGTTGGAAGACCTAACCATCAACAGTCAGTCTAACCATCGATGGTTAGGATGAACATTGACGGTTGAGGTTCTAGAGGAAAATAAGTAAAAAGGGGGTGGATTAAAAAGTTAAGTTATAGGATTTAGGATAGAGTGTTAAATTTATTAAATTAATAAATGGGTTAAGTCAACTAGGTGGTCAACTAGCCTCAGGGTCAGGTATGAGTTCAAGGCATTGTGACATCTAAAATTGTGCAATTTTTGAGTGTATACAAGAACTCAAAGAAGGAACTAGAATTCAAGTGATATAAAAATATAATTAATGGAAATAATTTACCAAACCCACTTCAATATAATTTTAGAGTGGGCCATACTTTAGGATAGATAATTGGATAGGATTGAATGCATGAAGGTAAAACTGTATGGAGTAGTGAAATCGTCAACACATGAGAGGAATAAAATTCACAATGTGTAAACACAATTCAATGTAATAACACTTTAGGTTATTTAACCAAATAGCTTTAGGAAATTTACATATATAAATGGAAGATATACATGATCACACATCCTAATGAATGTGGTATTATCTTCCCCATTGACCTTTACTAAACACCTAAGCCACACCTAAACAAACTAACTAGACCATGTAGGTTAAACCACATAATGGAAAAAAGACTACACCAAAAAATTAAAAAACATTCTCCACTTTTTAGAAATTTTTAAAAACCTCATCTACATATATTATATCACACATTTAGGTGAATAAAAAATAGTTGAGTTCACACCTACCTATGTTGCCTTTATAAATATCAAAGACTAGTTGATTATTATAGTCACTAGTAAGGTTGATCATACAACTTCATTGTATAGAGTTGGTAAGTTTGTGTTCACTCAACATTAAAAATTTAATAAATTACATGATAATTATTTGATTAAAATTTAAGATGAGTGATTTTTTCATCTTAAATATCACTCATTGCAAGACCTTAGTAAGCATTATAGGGTTATAAGTTTGCCATAACTTTATTTCAAAGAGTGAATTTATCTAGGATGTTCATTTGGAAAACAACATACGGATCCATTTTTCAAGGAAAATAGTGGAGGGAAGGTAAGAGATTGCATTTTTTCACACTGATGCTATGTGATTTCTCAATGTTCCTTTTCAAAAAAAACAAACACTTTCTTATATTCATTGATGATTTCTCTCACAAAACTTGGGTCAACTTGTAGAAAAAAATTGAATTCTTTGGGCACTTAAAAAATTTAAAATCTTTAATAGTGAAAAATTAAATGTATTATAACATATAATAGAGGATAGTATGTCAACAATTAGATGCATATATTGAATGAACATGCATGCATTCAAATTTAACATAGTATACCAAACACCCCTCAAAACAATAATGTAGCTAAGAAAAAACCACACACTAAATAAAATGGTCAATTTCATGGTACATTTCAAATACTTGGCTACACATATTGGATAGATGAAATTCAGTGTGCAACATACATCCAAAATCATACTCCCTAGTCTGCACTATAAAATATCAGACCAAATAAAATTGGTTTGGTGTCTAACAAGATGTTTATGATTTTCAAGTTTTTCAATGTACTACATGGGCTCACATTTAAAATTAAAATAACAAATAAACGGAAATGAATGGCAATACTTATACCTTTTTTAGCTAATGTGAATATTTGAATGCATTTTCTCTTCTTATTATAATAACCACTAAACTTATTTACTATATTACCTTAATTACCTTGTGTCAAGTTGGATATAAATTATAATTTCCATTTTGATTTAAAAAATAGCTTATGTGACTTGTATTATTTTATTTAATTAAATTCAAATGATGATCCCCAAGGGCTAACTACCACTTCCACTAATCCAAGAAAACATTTGGAATGCACCTACACAACCAACATAGCCTCTAATAAATGGGTTCACATGGAGTCACTTAGGCCCCAAAATACACATAAACAAATTATATTTCCAAACCATAATTTTGGTCCTATATGTAAATGAATTGATGATCATAGGGAGTTACACCAAGTATATTCATTAATGGAAAGATCAAATAATGACGTTTTTTCAGATGACTAACTTGGAATTTTTGATTTTTGTAATTTTAATTGATATTTAATAGTGTTAAAATGGATTTTTTTAATAAATATAAGTATGATCAAGACTTCCATAATTGTTTCAACTAGAAAAACTATATGTCTGGACTAAATCCTTATTAATCTAGAGTCAATATTTCTACTAAGCATTCTTCTCTTTTGGTTGATGGTACACTCTAATGTGAACTTGGTATTGTGTTACTCTCATGACCACCCTATAATCCATTGTAAATATACAAAATATATGTATCCTCACAATACTACTAACATTCATATTTAGTACAAGTTAGGATGAAAATCCTCAATTTTGGTTAAACTTATGGTGTTAACATAACTTTCTTTTCACTACATTGATAGTGATTATATGAGGTCAAAATTATCTCAAGTTAACCACATAATACATATATCATCTTGGGACAAGTATAGCAACTTGGTATTGGAAGAATAAGGCTACTATTTATTTTACTACTATGGAAGTTGAGTGTAGTGGAGTTTTCATAGTTGGTTATTAATCAATTTGAATTCAAAACTTGCTTTTAAATTTTGGATTTACATAGACCCAATCCACCTCGATTTGATGTGATAATAAAAGTGCTATTTACATTTATTATAACCCAATGAAACACCAACACAAGAAGTATATTTGTATATGCATGTATTATATTCAAATATTGATATGGATAAAGGTTATTAATTTCAAGTTTTACTAAACAAAAGATCATGTTATGTACATATTCACAAAATACTTTCTTAAGGCCCAATTTTTTTAGTTCAATAAACTTTTGTGAGTCAAGGAAGGTGTTGTAAATGGATAATATTTATTTATTCCTTTTTCATTCCCTTAATCAAATTACATATTAAGGGGGGATGTTATTGTATTTAATTACTAATGCACTATTGTATTGTTTTAAAATAAACATGTAGTATTTATTTATAATTTTTTGGTAGGCATGAATTGGTGAATACTTATACAAAACATATTATTATATAATAATATAAATTAAGTAGACAAATTATTTTTTCTAATAATAGTTTTTTCTTGTTATAGTTTTAACTACTTGACAAAAACCTAACCTTGACCCTAGTGTAGACATAAAAAAATCCACACAACATGATTCTAAATGTTGAAATACCCCTAAACCCCATTGGGACCAATTTGACCCTTTCACCCCTAACCAAGCCTAACCATGGTTAGTTTTACCAACTAACTAAACCCACCCTTTAACCCACTTTCTACCTTGGCCATCAACCATCGATGGTTAGGATGACCATCGACAGTCACCTTGACTACCAATGATTAGTGTCCACCATCCCAAAAACTAGCATGAAAACATCCACCTTGATTTTCTAAAAATAACTCGCATAAATCCATGTGTGATCCATTAAATGAATGAGTTATAATTATAAAGCCTAGCTAAAATCTTGTTTCACCTCTCCTTCCTTGCCTATAAGAAGAGAGGAATAGGAGGTGAAATGGACCACATCCACAATGATCAAGAGATTTTGCATCCATATCTCTCTTTTGTAGGTATTCTTCTAATAATCTAATGATCCAACCATCATGATAGAGAGTCAACTTGACACCACCCCTTAGATGATAAACAAGTACCTTTACTCTATCAAAATCATGCCATACTCTACCAATGAGCCAACCACCTCAACCATTCACTAGATCAATCTTATGAAAGCTAATTATTTTCTTTTTTAGTATTCAATTACTTTATTTGTATTTCATAATCAACCCAACATAAACCCATATCCCCAAATTATATTCTATAATCTCCTCAATTATCCATTTATTACCCATAACCTATACATAGTAACCACTGATAGTCAGCTTGATCAGTGATGGTCTATCTAACTGCCAATGGTTTCCTCAACCACCAAAGATCACCTTAACCATAGATGCTTACATCAACCATCAATGGTCACTATGGTATAAAATAACATCCAGTTATTTTTAACCTCTTACCCTCAACCAAATCTAACTTTCTATGTCCCTACTTGTTAATAGACCTCTGTCCTATTTTTTGAGACATGTTTGACCTGTTTAGCACTAGTATTAACTTACTACTATATTAGTCATTTCTAGCCTATTTATTTATTAAAAATTTTCTTGTGTTCAATTTTAGTACCTTTCAATTTTTAATACAAGTACTTTGTCTTTTGTTTATAAACTTAATTGTTTAAAATGTGAGGATTAATATCCCTCGAGGAAGCTCTTGTTTCTAGGATATAGCTAGTACTAGGCAATCCACCTAACTATCTATCTAACCAACCATTTGCTTTAGTGTTATCTCATTTTTAGATCATCCTTCCAAGACAAATATTATCTCTTCACAATCATCTAATTTAATGCATGCACAATCAAATAGGTTTTTCAACCATACTCATATTTAGTTTCTTCTTCTTCTTCCTTTCTCAAAATATAAGCTGAAATTCACTAAAATAGTATGGCACACCTAGTGAGACTTTAATTCTTTACTTAGGTTTTTATTTTTTGCATATATATGCTCTTCTCCCTATTCTATGCTCATAAATGACATCAAAATTTTCTTTTGGGCTTAAAATTGTCTGCATACATTTATTGCTTGCAATTTTAGCTCATGTATTTGAAATTAAAGAAAAGTAATTTGATTGTAGCATCACTTTTGTTGCACACACTAAACCAAAAAAACTTTATAAATTAAAAATTAAAAAAACTTAAGACAAGGCCTGACTAGGATTTCATCACCTAACAGTCACCTTAACCTTTCTTAACAATCATACTTATAGGTCATTACCAAAGGGAGAACTAACTCAGCTCTCTGGTTGAGTATAAACTCTAGAAATTGGTATATACTGGCTAAACACATGACACCCTTATCACTTTGGTGTGTGAAGTGATGGAGTAGGCCCCAATACCAAGCCACGTATTGATTCCCAATATAGATACTTTTGAGATCCTAAACACAACTTGAAACTAACTATAGAATTCTTTTCTAGTACTTGCTCTACAAGCCAATCTCAGTCATAACATTTCTTGAAACCATAATGCATAAATCAAAGAGACTAAAAATAACTTTAGGAATTAACATAATTTCTAGTGTGTGATTGATTTCTATGCTCATTTCTTATCTTCTCTCTATTTGAGTGCTAAGATTGTTTGTGTATTGTCTCTCCCTTACCTTGGATGGTTTTAACTCACAAGTAGCAAAAGAACCTAGTAGAATAAAACCCATGCCCGAACCAATCAACCTCTTCTACCTCATTATATATGAAGTAAATTTTAGAACCAAAAACCTATCCTCATCCTTTGAGAAGTCTTTATTTCCCTTTGTAATTTCCATAAGGAGATAAAAACTTCTCCACCTTATTATATAACAATCTTGTGGCCCTTCAACATTATCTTAATACCATGCCTTACCATACCCCTATCTTAGTTTCACCCATGGACCTACCTTATGGCATGCCTTCCCACATTATGAGAAACACTTCTATTTTCACAATCATCACCCAATCATTGAATACCCAAGCTTCTTTGTCCACTAATAATCCCTTTGATACTACTGTGAAAAACCAACCTGCCTAACCTACAAATACCCTTATACCTTCAACCCCCACCAATAATTCTTATACCTTATGAGAAACCCAACCAGTATCCAAATATAGTTCCATCACTATAGGAGTACCTATCACTAGCATTACCAACATTCCATCAACTAACCTCAATTTACTAACCACTACCCTAGTTCAAAGTCTTGTGGTGCTTATACATTCTACCTTACCACCAATCAATATAAAGGTCACTACCCTTCCTTTGATCACCAACCTAACCATTATTCCTATGTAATAGGTACCTATTGCACCAAACCTAAGTTACATCCCTAACCCATAAGGGCATATACCTCTACCTATTACCCAAGCACCTACAACTAGCTACCCTTATATATCATCCACCCAATCACTTATGTCTACATACCAAGATGTGGCTTCTCTTCAACCCCTACCAATTATTAGTATGTCACCCAACCAAAAATATGCACCTTATAAACCTTTAGATACACAAGCTCAAGTAGACCTAATGAAAATTCTCATGGATAAAATTACTACCTTAGAGTCATCCATATATGGAGATAAAAAAATCTTATCATATGATCAAATTTTTAATGAGCCCATCTACCCATCTATCCCTATCAGACCATATCCTCCTCAGTGAGAACACCCTAAGTTGTCTAAGTTTAAAATTAATGAGGATCCCCAACATCACCTTAGGGCATTTAGGCATGCATGTTATTTGATTTCCTATGATGATACCCTCATTCTTCATACCTTCCCCATGTCCTTGTCTAATCTAACATTAGACTAGTGTAATTCCATAACCAAACCTCTTTATTCTCCTTCACCCATCTAACCCAAACTTTCTTAGATATCTTTTCAATAAGTATATCTAATAAGGTTTCCATCACTAACCTTTAATCTATCTAAGAAATTGATGATGAATCTATTATTGATATTGTGGCATATTGGAGAAGCCTAGTCAACCAACTTTCCTTCTCTTTACCCCAACCTGAATTGATAGAACTTTTAGCTCAATCATGTGCCAAAAACATCTCCTCTACATTCTACATTCAGAGATTTAGAACCTTTGATTAATATTTTACCATGGTGTGCAAGCTATAAAATAGAGCCATCTATTAAGGAAAGATAAAGTTGAAAAACACAAACTCTACCTACAAAAGCAATGAGGCTTCCTCCTCTAAACCAAGCAACCAAACCAATATCAATTCTAAGAAAAAGGGAACTGCAAATTCAATTATTCTTAAAAATACTCCACCATCTATCAACCAACTAAACTCCTCTACTTCCTTGAAACAAAACCCAAGGAACCAAAATTGGAACAACCAAAAGCAATTTACTCCACTTAGAGAATATTATGCTTCAATCCTAAAGAAGTTGTTGAAGGCCAATATCATACAACTTTCTCCTATCAAGCCTCCTCAAAAAATTGATTCTCCTCATCCTAAACCTAGTTGGTATAATGAGAATGATCTATGTGATTTCCATTAATTAGTAGTGCATGATGTTAGTAGGTGTAATACTTTCAAAAGTTTTAACCAATCCCTCATTGACAAAGGAGAGCTTGTGTTGGATAACCCCAATACACCTCAAAACTAAGCCCTTGAAATATTTAGGCAACCTTTTCCAAATCATAGACCTACCAAAAATGAGATCAACAAGGTTGAGTGTTCTCATGATTCCCATACTATCAATACAGTTCTTGACACACTCATTGTTGAAGAACCTACTACCCAATCTACCTGTTCTTCACCCTCTCCACTTATTGAGGTAGTGGAGTTACCTTCTTCTCTTTTAGAGACCCAAATAGAAGAATCACCCCTTTATCTTCCTCCACTTATTAAGGTATTGGAATCACATACCACCCCTCCTTCAACTAACATACTAGAATAAGCAACCATTTTATCATCTCCCTCAACTATCGAGCAATTCACTGCCCCCTTCAAGGTCATTCCCAAAGAGGAAGCCACCATGTCTACACCTCCAATAGAGGAGTCATCCATATAATCCTTACATCTTTTGATTAAGGAAAAGGATGAGGTCACCATTCCCCCTTCTCAACCTATGGGCCTATTTTTCAAGTCCATTATCCAAGGAACAAAACCAGTCTATAAACCATTTTCTAGGTTAATATAGAAATTGAAATTTGGTTCCAACCCTAACATGGATCGAGCCACCTTTTGGAAATAATTAGGGCTCCCTTATATCACCAAGTAGGAACCTCTAAACACACCTTTGGAAGACTTCCCCACCACTCCTAATATTCAAACCCCTAATCTTACTAACCAAACCACCCAAATCACCCTCTCCAACCAAACCAACAAAACTAGACAAACTAACCAAAAACCTTGGCACCTTCCTTATATAGAGACTTAATCGCCCATCTGTGAAAGTGGATATTACCTCACCAAACCCAAAAAACAACCATAAAACCAAATTAACCAATGAGGTAAAACCACCAAAAGGTAAGAGGGCCAAACTTTTACCTCCCTCAACCTTACCCTCTATCTTGGGGCCTCATCCCTCCACTTTGATTATGAAGCTAATTGTCTCACCCAAGACCTAACTATCACTATTGGTTACACCATCACACTTGATTTTGGACACACCTATATTCATCAATCCATAAATAACAAAACAACCTACCCTAAAACCTCTTACCTCTAACCTATCAACCTCCACCTTACCAAAACCCAAACCATCAACTAAGATCACTACCTTACCCAAACCTACTACCACCAAGTCCATTGACAAAAGGACTTCCATCTCACCAACCAAGACCAAAAATTATAAACCCTCTCCACCTTTATCTGAATCCTAATTAGTCATCTTCCAAAGTTTATTACAATGTTCTTGCTTGAACTTACCCACTATCAGTCCATTCGATCCTCTCAGTCCAAAACTAGTCTAGTATAATGATTGCCAAGTATATTCCTATCATTGGACACCTGGGCATGACATGGAGAAATAAAAATCTCTCCAAACCATTATCCACCATATCTATCATGAGTACATTCTATTAATAGAGGAAACCCACATAAGCCCATTACCAATTCAACAAACAACAACCACTACCCAACACCTACCTATTCCCCCACTCTCACCTCAGAGTGACAAGGAACCAAACCCATATCTACCCCAATTCTTCCCTCTATCCATGTGGTCACATGATCACACACTCAACAAAAATATAAAGGGAAGGCCAAAGTATCCATCCCATGGACATACCCATCTTCCACTTTTCAACTAAATTAAAATCAAGCACCTTCAACCAAACCCAAGGTTTATATCTTGGGTACCTCCTAATCCAACCCCTCTAAATCTAATAGGAAAGTGGTGCTCAAATAACTTAACCAAACCCTAATGAAGATGAGTGTATATGAGTTGATCTCTAATTCAATAGATCATCATCAAAAACTTATAGAAGCATTGTAATCGGTAGAGGTCTAACCTGAAGATACTCAACCTCTAAAAAGATTTGTTGGTGATCTCTAAATTTCCAACCTTGTCACCTTCAAGGATTCATAAATACCTTCTATCCATCCAAACTAACTAGATACCCCTCTATTTATTACTACTTACATCAACCAAAACCATATCAAATGGGTTATGATTGATGGGGGAGCTAGTATTAACATAATATCCTCCCATGCCTATAATCAACTCAACCTATTAGACCATGTCATGTTCAAAAACTCAGTCATCCTCTAATTCTTCAATGACACCATGGATACTACCCTAAGAACTATTTTCATTCATATCCATTTAGAATCCTATAACTCCCTAAACTCTTTTATGTAGTGGAAGGCAAATTCTAATATAATGTCTTGTTAAGATGACCTTGGATCTATTCCATGCGTTATGTCCCCTCTACCCTTCACCATTACATTAAATCTGATCACTAAGGTCAAATTATAACTATACATACTAATTCAAGCCCCTTTTCATCATGAAAAATGACTTACTGACCTAATGACATCCTCCTACCTCCATCTAGTACACCCTCATTAGCCAAAGAGAAGACCTCAACCATAAAAGAGGAAGTCATAACTTCTTCCACCAATGAGGCATCAATTATCTCATCCATCCTTTCTGATTAGATCCCCACCTCAAACCACTTAGAATCCACATTCTAACATCTTTCATTAGGGGAATATCACCTCCTCACCCTTGATGCTTTATTTACTCCCCAAAAGTATGGGAAACCTAACCACAAACTTGGGTATGACCCCAATATCGAAGACACTATTCCCTTTATACCTTCACACTATAAAACACATTTCATCTATGTGGTACATAAAAAAACACTTGATGATTCTACAACCTCTTATTTACTTTGACCATTCTCCTCTACCTTCTCTTATTTAGAAAAACCAAGTTTCACCAAAATATATCTCCACAGGTGTGCTTGGAAATGATTTAGTCTTGGATGATATGAGCATGACCCACATGAGTTGATTTCCATTAAGATAAATCCTCATGATAAACATGGCCTCAATTTTATTCTACCCAAAAAAATCAAAGCAAACCACCTAATATCACCATTATTGAGGAAGACACCCCACCTTCACTAACTTCTCCTCCACCTGCATGTGAGGATGAGGACATCATCCTCCCCAACATTTTTTTTTGTCAACATGATCAGCCTCAGACCCTTGACTTATCAAAAGGAGGGGGAAACCATAACCATCCCTTTGACCCATCCTAAGATGATAGGAGATTAATCCCCTACCATTAACACTATTTAGGGTTAGGATAATGATTCCATTCTCACCTACCTTTGTGCCCTAGAAAATTCCATCCACAAATCCATTCTTTTAGAGACTTCAACCATGTTGAATGAATCCACCATGGATATCAACTTGGGAACTTTGAACAACCCCCATTTTGTCAAAATTGGTCAATTGATAAATTTTAAGGAATTTTAAGACTTCCCCTCATTTCTCAAAGACTGAATCATAAAATTTACTTGGTCTTATAGAGACATGCTAAGAATTGATCCCACCATTTCCACCCACAACATAGTCAACAACCATGATGCCAAGCCTATCAAGTAGAAACTTTGGTGTATGTACCCTTGCATAGCCCTTCTCATCAAAGAAGAGATACAACATCTCATATTTATCAATTTCATTCAACCTATTGACCATCCCCAATGGGTTTCAAATATTATACCTATCACCAAAGCCATAAGGGAACTACACATTTGTGTGAACTTTCATGACCTCAACATTTTTTACCCCAAAGATTACTTCCTTCTACCAAGCATCAACCAACTAGTTGATCTTACAACTAGCCACAAGATATTATCTCTCATGGATGAATTCTCAAGTTACAATTAGATCCTAATTGATCCTCAAGATCAACACAAAACCACCTTCACCACCCCATAAGGGACCTTCTACTATAGAGTCATGCCTTTCATACTAAATAACATTGGTGTAACCTACCAACATGCCATCACTTACATCTTCCATGACCTTATCCACAAGATTGTCTAAGGCTATATAGATGATCTTCTTGGGAAATCCAAATATCATAAGGATCAGTTAGCCATTCTCAAAATTATCTTTGAGCAACTCATCCATTAGCATGTCTGCCTTAACCCTAAGAATTGCATTTTGGGGCATTTTTAGGAAATATATTTGGCTTTATCATTTCACTTTAGAGGATTGACGTTGATCTTACCAAAATCAAATCAATCCTCAACATGCTTCCTCTAATCAACCTCAATTAACTCCGTAGTTTGCAAGAGAAGCTCCAATCCATCTATCACTTTATCTCCTAACTTTAAGACTAATGTCAACCTTTCCACCAACTTTTGAAGAAGGATGTATATTTTAAGTGGAATAGTGACTATCAAAAGGCCTTTAATTCACTCAAAAAGTACCTTTTGTCTCCACCTATATTCACCCATCCCAAGGATGACCAACCTTTCTTCCTTTATATCTCCACCACTAACCACTCCCTAGGGGCAATGCTTTCCCATCAGGATGAACAACACAAAGATTAAGCCATCTAATATATTAGTCACATACATGTAGAGTATGAGACTTAGTACACCCATACTGAGAAACTTTTCTTAGCTCTAGTCTTCCTAGCTACCAAACTTTATTATTACCTTCTTAACCACAAAACCTATGTCATAACCAATGCTAACCCACTCAGGTATATGCACTCTAAGCCATACCAAAACCAATGTATGGCCAAGTGGCTTATTCTCTTAGAAAATTCTGATCTTGAGTTTCTTCATCAAAAGTCAATTAAATGGAAAGTCATTGCTGACCAATTGGCCAAAGCACCACTAGTAGACAACCAACCTCCTTCTCTTGAGTTTCTCAATCAGTCCATCATGACCCTCTCTCAATAAAAATTCACCTATCAAGTCACCATGTTTTTTGATAGATCAAAGTGTCAATGTGGTGGGGGATTTGGCATCATCCTTATCCCCTTTGACTATGAACCTATTCTTTTGTTAATCAAACTTGACTTTGAATGTACCAATAGTATGGTTGATTATGAAGCTCTAGTCATAGGCCTTCAAACTACGTTATCCCTAGGATTCAAAATAATCAATATCTTTAGTGACTCCTAACTTATGGTCAATCAATTTAATGACTCTTACTAGTGTAATAATGATGTTTTTCAATAATATAAATAACTAGTTGATGAACTCTTAGCATTATTTGAACACTGTTGCATCTAGTCAACCCTGAGTTCTACCAATAAGTTTTTCAATACCATGGCTTATATTAACTATCAAATTATATTTACACCTCTTTACTCCAAAATATTTATCATTATCCATATAATTACCAAACTTTCCTATGTCAAACTAGATTTTACCACCATCTTCAATGTGAAGGAGACCCAACCTGACCTTTGGTATTAGTAGACCTTCAACTATTTCAACCTTGCCATTATTCCTTCTGGTATTTTTTATAATTCTAAAAGAATATTTATCTAGAGTACCTCATGTTATATCATTATGGGATAAATTATTTATAAATGTGTCTTTGATGGTCTCCTCTTCTATTACCTATGCAGTCATGAATCTTCTCATGCTATCAAGGAAACACATGATGGGATATGTGGGGGACACTTTAGTGGCCTTACCATTGCTAAATTCACTCTTCACCTTGGATATTACTGGCATACCCTTAACCAAGACTATTGTGGTTATGTTTAAAAGTGTGTTAAGTATCAAAAACACACCAATATACATCATGCACCTAGCTATAGTCTTCACATTCCATTGATTTCTGGCCCTTCTCACAATGGTGTCTAGAACTTATTGGTGAAATTAACCCCCATTATTTATAGTGACACCATTTTATCATCATTATTATTGAATATTTTACCAAATGGGTAGAGGCTATGCCTCTAGTCTCAACCAAAGTGGAGAATATTATCGACTTTATCAACCATCACGTCATCTATCATTTCGGTGTTCCTCACAAAATTATCATCAACAGTGGAAAATATTTTAAGAGAAAGTAAGTTCAAGGTTTTTGTTATGCATTTGATATTAATTTAAGTTTATCCTCACCCTATCACCCTTAAGGGAATTGATATTCTAAGGCCTCTAACAAAACTCTTAACAACATGCTCACTAAAATGGTCAATACATCTGGTTAGGATTGGCATTTGCACATCCCCTTCGCCTTATGGAAATATCACACTATCATTAAAAAACCTATAAGAGCTATCCATTTTTATCTTATGTTTAGATTGGAGGTCATCTTAACTCTTAAATTCTAAATCCCATCTCTTCACATATCTCTATAAGATATAAGTACTAAAGATGATTATTATCAACACCATTTAACCCAGCTTGAGGTACTTGAAAAGTATCTCTTAGTTTCCCTTACCCATCTTCATGCCTATCAAGATCATGTCAAATGTGCCTATAACAAATACCTTAGAGTGTAATAATTCAACATCAGAGACCTCATCCTAAAGGAGAATCAACATGTCATCAATATAGAGAAAAACAAGCTAGGTAAGTTTGATTTCAATTGAATTAGACCTTATATCATAACCCACAAGTATGGATCAAGAGCTTACCATTTTTCCTCTCTTGAATGCAACCTAGAACTTTATCCCCTCAATGCTTCGCATCTACATCCATTCTTTTGATAATAAGGATCAAGATTCACCTTTTGTTTTACTTAAGCTTATCATTTTCTTACAAACCACATTCATCTCCCTATTTTAGGGGAAAATGATTAAAATTGAATCATGTGATTATCAATCATAATCATAGCCTAATCTTGAATAATGGGTACCACAGTGCTACCCATGGCATGCTTTTCATGGTACTTTGTACCCCTTTTTCCAAGATAGATTCCCATGATCATTGTCACCTAAACCCCTTTACACCTAATCAACCTTCTTACACTTTTATTTTTGACTTCATAAATGCGAACCTTTTAAGCCTATATAAACAATTCTATGTCAAGAAAAATCAAACAAAATAAAAAAAAACAAAGAAAAACAAAATCCCTACCAATAGAAATCATGGGTCATTCCTAGCATTTATAGACTTCTCCCTTGAAGGAAAAATATCAAAAACATATTTGAAGTTGCTTAATGTAAGATGGACTACTCCCTTGAAGGACAGCTATCAAAATCATTCAACAAAGCATACAAACTTAGACCACTCCCTCAAAGGATGGTTGGGTAAACCATTTGTCAAAACAAGCAATTTCCTAGAAGCTTCCCACATAGATTAGCTTCTCCTACCCTCCTACACAATAATCAAAATACTAATTATCAATAAAAATAAAAAACATAATCATTTTTAAATTGGCAATCGGCTCTCATAAAAAAGCTAAAATTGAAAGCTACAATCGGCTCTCATGAGTATACTTCCTACATCGATTAGTCTATACTTTATATGACATAGACTTGTTTAGAATGAATCTTCACAAAACTATAAAAGAGGAATGCTAGTCTCAAAATAAGCTTCCATATTTCATCCATCTCTCCTTTATACACTATAATTAAGGGATTTTTGAGCTTACTCAACATTATTTGATTAAGACACCTTTTTAACAAATTAACGAATGCTCATGCAAAGAATTTGAAGATCTTATATTCCTTAAGCCAATCCAACTTTAGTTTTGTATTATTCTTTACCAAATAAAAAACATTGTTCCCTCTTCCTATTCTATCATGAGTAGTTGTTATATTCACAAATATGTTTGTCACTTGATTATATCATTTGTTCTCACATCTAGTGTTCTTAATTAACTTGCTTCATGTGCTGATAAAAATAACAACAAACCATAATCATCACATCATATCAATCTATGTCATAAAAAAATGAATAAAAATAATCATAACCATCACATGCATAATATCATAGCATCCATGACCACTAAAGCAACCAACCATTTTCCATCACATGTCTAAATATAAATAATGATGCATATACTCATTAAAATTTATCATGTCATAAACATACATGTCATAAAGCATAACCATATATAAAATCCATCACATGCCTAGCTAAGTAAGTCTACACTAATATCCAATATCCATAATGTAAGCATAATCAATATAAACATCATCCCACAAACATCAAAGCAAACCATGATTAATGAGCAATAAACAAGGAGTGTGTGTGTGTGTGTGTGTGTGTGTGTGTGTGTGTGTGTGTGTGTGTGTGTGTGTGTGTGTGTGTGTGTGTGTGTGTGTGTGTGTGTGTAAACAAGGAGTGTGTGTGTGTGTGTGTGTGTGTGTGTGTGTGTGTGTGTGTGTGTGTGTGTGTGTGTGTGTGTGTGTGTGTGTGTGTGTGTGTGTGTGTGTATAAACAAGGAGTATATATATAAATCATGAGTCAATAATGTAAACAACAAATATACATGTCTCTCTCTCTCTCTCTCAAAATGTAAATCTCACCACATTGACTTGTAGGCTAAAATCAAAATGATATATAGTAATATATAACTATATCATGTCTATGCCCCTATGCCACAACTATCTCTTGAAGCACCACTATGTCCTAATGCCTATCCCCTTGAAGTACCTATCTACCCACCAGTAGACACAACCTACTGACCTAGTGTCACCATGCTAGCACTACCTACCAAAATCACTTTGTACTTGCCCCATCAAGGCTCATCAAGATATTTCCTCAATACTATAACCTTGTAATATCATAACTCCTCCATGGTGGCTTGGTATCGTGCCATGGGGATGGTCCCCAAAGGTCATGTAAACATTGCTCCTCCCCTCTACCTCAAGGAGTCCCTCTCTTATTTAACAAATGATAGTGAATCTATAGCTTGGTCCCTATCACATGTGAGTTTAGCCACCTAACCTTATAAGGTATCCACCTAACCATGTAGTGTTGTAACCTATGTCTATTTTGTGGCTAATACCACTCCTTCCTATTCATCTTTGACACTTTAATGCACCTATACCTTCTATCCCCCTCTCCTAGTTAGGTCTACATCCATCTACCTTCAGATACCATCATCTCCACTAATGTCCACTACTACGTATAGATCTTGATACCATATAGGGCACCCATTAAATAAACCTACATCATATATCTGTGGCCTGGCTAGTAGCTCCTCATAGTCAAGTAATGTTTGTATTATATGTGGTTCTAGCAATAGGATCTCCACATCATCATTCCTATATCTAGGAAATTATCTTAGAATACCCTGTACCAGGATAAACTACCTATAAACCCTATCAAATAGGATGAACTCTACCTCTATATCCCTCTAGTTAAATATCCACTTGTAAATTTATAAGGAGAAAGTTTGTCTCCTATACCTAGCCCACTCAGGGAACCCAACATATAGTCTCTAAATAACATCACTGATCACCAATGCACCCATTACACCCTTGAACCAATCAACATCATGGGATCCTCCTCCCATACTTGAGGTATCAAAGTCAACATTCCACCTCATGTAATCCACCAAGAAATATATTTGAGTGTACCTCATCCATGGCATCCCCACTGGCTTCAACACTTAGATGTGCTCATAATCCCAATAATGTATAACCATACTAACACTAATTCCATATCTCTTATGGGCCCTAAAATCCCACAACTCCCTATATATCTGCATAAGTAATACTAATACCCATCCAAATATTATATGTCCCAACAACATCTCAACCAACACCCCTAGTAGAAGGTATGGTATTTATAACTACTCAAGTTAGGAAGGGAAAAACAAAAAACTATCATCATCATCATTTTCACTAGTCTCTTCTCACCCCTTTCCCTTTGATAGAGTTTAGATTAACTAAAACCCTTAGCATGATACCTGACATAGTCTTAGTCATCTCCATATATCAACTCTAGTATCTCATCTCATTCTTCCTATTCAATGTGATAAATTAGATCACCCCATAGAGGTAGTCGAGTGATCCTATGAACATCCTCTAGTAGGATTGTAAGCTCACCATTTGGTAGCAAGAAGGTGTTAGTGGTTGGATCCCATGTCTCGATGAGGGCTATGATCATGAATGCATTACATGACATGTGTTGGTAGTGTCACATTGCTCCTAGGCCCACCTCCTCCATGTGTTCCCAATCAATTAGGGTTATCCCCTAGTGAATATTTGTAAAGATGCATGGCACCCAATCATGTATCTGTATCTCCTCCTAGGCCTGAAAACATTTAATAGAAATCATAACCTAGTTCACTACCATACTTTAATTATGAACTATACCTTCCCACCTCACCCTAGCTAGTAATGACTATTTCACCTATATAAACCATGCCCCATTATTCAATTACCCCTTATGGATAAATCTGTCAGATCTAACCTAACTAATGAAATTATGGATAAATTCCTTCGCAAGACATTTTACCACATTCCTTTTTACTTAACCATAAACATAATAGTCATTCTAATAGACCTTAATCACTTTCATTTTCACATACCATAATTACTTTCAAAATACCCTTTTTACACTAGGTGACCATCAGTGGTCATGGTGATCACTGATGGTTAGGCATTTATCTTCTTATAGATGTTTATCATTGATGGTCGAGACAGAGCGTCGATGGTCACAATGGTACCCAAAACCCTATCTACCCAAGAAACCACCAAAAAATAATCTTTTCTAAATTTTAACCTAATACCTTCACCTACCCTAGTTCATTTACCCCACCATATTAATTTCAAGATTGATTGACACAATTCACCCACAATCCATGAAACCTACCTAGGGAGAAAACCTAAACCCCTACCTAGTAGAAAAATTGACAAATCAATTACAATAACATATACAAAACCAAACTAATTTACCAATTAAGTATAACCCCTACCTCATTCCTTGATAGTTATCAAGTAGGAATGTTGAGAAGCCCTACCTAGCTACATATACATCTATATTACATCCTAGTTTGATCACTCTCCAATACTCGATCCAACTCAACAATCTCTTACCTCTCATAAATCACTGTTAGCACTATTTTCAATCACAAGATGTTGAAATATAGAGTTCCAAGCCAACAAGTTAAAATAAATCAAAATGGTAACCACATTCAGTTTTGGCCACCAAATTTGTTTGGTTTTGTACCTTGACCATCGATAGTTAGGGTGACCATCGATAATCACTACTTAGACCCCTGACCATCGATGGTCAGGGTCATAAACATTTTTCCTTGTGCTTAAAGTTAGAAACATTTTCAACTAAAACCAAATCAAAACATACCCCATGGAGACTACCTTATCCACCTAAATTGACCACCTCATCACCTCACTATTGGTCTATTTTGGCCCAACTAGCATGTGTTTTACAACAAATTTTGCCTAGTCCTTTGACCATAGTGATAACATTACCATGTAGACCACTTTTTGAATGAGCACCACCTAGTGTAGACCTAACCCACTTAGTGTCTTCTTGAGAGTAATTCCTACCTCTTATACCTATGACACTTGACCAATTTTTGTTTTCACCAGGGGTACTTCTTGCCTTGAATACCCACTGACACATATACCTTGCCTAAGAGACTTGAGTTTATGAGTGTACCCATCCACCACACCTAAATATGATCATGTGGTCTACTTGTTCTTCTATTACTAACCTTTATTTTTACCAACTATGATAACATATTATATGTGTGATCCTAGATATCATGCATTTTGTTTCACTTTGTGTACTTTTTCATGCTTTAGTACCCAACCTATCACCCACCTTCATCATCTCCATCCACCTTATCAAACCTGCACCTATTTTTGTTTTACCTCATTGACTCTTGGTTTTATAGGGAATGCCTCCTCTAATACTTGGGGTAACCTAACCTTCAACCAAAAATCAATTTTTATTTTGTAGCTTGTTGATTCAAAGACACATAACAAAAAGGGGTAAAATGCAGACACCAAAAATCTACACACTACGATTTTGAATATTGAACCACCTCTAAACCCCTTTGGGACCAATTTGACCATTTCACCCTTACTAAGCCTAACCTTGGTCAATGTGACAAAATAACTAACCCCATTATTTAACCTAATTTCTACCTTGGCCATCGATTATTGATGGTCAAGATGACCATCAAGATTCACCTTGACAACTAACGGTTAGGGTCCACCATCCCAAAAACTAACATGCAAACATCTGCCCTAATTTTATAAAAATAAATCATCTAAATCTACATGAAATCCATTTCATACATGAGTTATAATTATAAATCCTAGATAAAATATTTTTTCACATTTCCCTCCTTATTTATAAGAAGATAAGAAAAAGAGGTGAAATGGACCACATCCATAATGATCAAGAGATTTTACATCTAGAGTTTTATTTTACAAGTGTTATTTTAGTGATCCAATAATCGAACCATCATAATATAGAGTTAACTTACCATCACCCATCGAATGATATCCAAGCACCATTACTCTGCCAGATGACAAACTCTACCAACAAGCCAACCACCTCAACCATTCACCAGATCAATTTTTTACAAACTAAGTATTTATTTTCCAATATTCAGTTACTCTTTATATTTTATAATCATCCCATCATAAACCCATCTCCCAAAATTTCCTTTTATAATCTCCTTAATTAGCCATTTATTATCCATAACCTATACATAGTAACCACTAATGTTCATCTTAACTATCGATGGTATGTCCAATCGCCAATGGTTGCCTCAACTATTGACAATGACCTTAACCACCAATAGTCACATCAACCACTAATGGGCACTATGGTAGAAAATAATAGAAATTTATTTTCACCCTCTTACCCTCAACCAAATCCAACTTTCTATGTCATTACCTATTTATAGACCCCTATCCTATTTTTTGAGACATACTTGACCTATTTAGCACTATTATTGACTTGCTTATTTCTATATTAGTCATTTCTAGCCTATTTCTTTATTAAGAGTTTTATTTTGTTTAATTTTAGTACCTTTTGATTATTTATGCAATTAATTTGTCTTTTGTTTATAAAATTAATTGTTTAAAATGTGTGGATTGACAACCCCCAAGGAAGATCTTGCTTCCAAGATCTAGCTAGCACTAGGCAATCCATCTAGCTATCTATATAACCAACTGCTTTCTTTAGTGATGTCTTATTTACAAGTCATCCTCCCAAGCCAAAGAGGATCTCTTCAAAATAATATGATTTAATTCACACACAACCAAATAGGTTTTTCAACCATGCCCGTATTTAGTTTCTTTTTCTTCTTCCTTTCTTGAAATATAAGTTGATATTCACTGAAATACCTAGCCTCCTTTATAATATATATACTATCATAGAGTGATAGTGGGTGATATATATTATGTATAAGAGTTAGTTTTATACTATAATAATGAGGCAAATAATCTTAATCAAAATTGGTATCTATGTTACTTCGATGTATTTGTGTTATAGTTTTTTTAAGATTTCATAAAAAGCATTATGCATGTTTTGTGGGTGTTTGTCTTATGGTAGATAACACAATTATAGATGTTATCTATATGTTTTAATAAAAATTTATATTTATATTATTCTTTAAAATACCATTTTCACATTTGGGTGTTAAAAATTATATAGCTTTTTGACCTTATTAATTTTAATTAATGAATATTAATATATATATATATATATATATATTTCATATGGTTTGAAAAGATTTATATGCTTTAACCTTTTAGGACTCAATGAATGTAAATCCTATGTTTTTTAAAGAGATGAGTATACTAAATTAGGGTAATAATATGCAATAAATATATAAACTTATTTACTATAGAATGGAATAACTTTGACCTTTCTAAGAATAGTAATAAATAATGCAAGTAATAAATTATCTGAAAGATGATTACAATGAGTGATCTATAGGCTAGAAATATAGGAAAAGGCTTGTTTGAATGTCTCAAATAGGATTTCAATGTCATAAAATCCCTTAGATAGTATTAAACTAATTTTAAAATAACACCATTAGTGGACATGTGGAGGTAGTGTCCCTATTTTGGTAGTAGTTTCCTTTATGTAGGACTATCCCGAGCTTTTAGGTGCACTTATGTCTAGATATGTGAGGTTTGTTACTACATGCATGATTTATGAAACCCTATATAATAATTTTTTGATTGATTTTATGAGAAAACCCTAATCTTCCATGTAAATAGGGCATCTGGTTGATATAAGCTGAAAAGTGTGTTTATTAGTGGGGTAGACAAGACATCCTAAAAAATTCATTGTGATGAGAGTTTCCTACATACCAATAATCCAAAGAGGGATCAATCCTAGTGTACTTTTCCCCACCTAAGTGCTAGTGCAATTTTAAGTGAAGATATTATGATAGTTGACTTGAGTGTTTTAAATGTGCTTGAGACTAAAAATCTAGGCAATCTAAACTTAGGATAATTATAAATGGTATTATGCAGAAGTAGAGTAGAATAGAGATTTATAACCTTAATTATGTACAAATTATTCTAAGTTTTAATACATATTTTAAATTTTACTCCCTATCTAGTGGTTAGAGGGATAAAATTCATGTATTTATAAAAATTTTATGCTTGTGCAGGTGTTAAAAGAGGTCTAGGATGATCCTAGGAGGTTTTAGATTTGAAAAGATATTTGCTTGTGTAAAAGTGAGGGAAAGGATAACATCACCATTATTGGGAAAACATCTCCATGTGGTACTATTATCCTTATTATGGTGCTAGTGTCCAAATTGTATAACACTACGCATGAAGGGCCAGGATATAATCATGAGGGTCTAGAAATAATTTATTGATGACTAGGGACACATGTGGTCTACACAAAGGCTATATATGTGTGATAATAAGACCTAGGATATGTCTATGGATAATCTAGGGATAGGTAGTCTCAAGTATCACTCTTAACACACAAATACCAAATTTTTATGACTACATTCCCCCCCCGCACCTTTCTTCTAAAAATGTATCAAAGAGAAATGACTAAGATAAAGGAAAATTAAGTGTACCTAGACTTACATAAGAGGTGAAACCCGTAAATTTGGGTTAGAGTATGTGAATCATGTTTTAATGTATGTAATCTAAGTGAAATGTGCATAAATCATTCCTTAATTAAGAGATATCAAAAGAAAAGATTAAAATAAGTAAAGAAGTAAAACTGATTAAAACTAGTAAAGGGATAAGAGAAATGAAAGGAATGAATACACCTAACTAGGTACACAAACTAATGTATAAAATTGGTGACAACCTATGTGTGTGAATGTATATAGTGATCAATCAGTAAATAAATTGGACTAAGATGATGGTTTTCTCAATCCTCATATGTGGGTATCTCAAGAACTCAATCTAGTTTTGACTCCATTATTGGCCACCCATATTTGGTGGATCATGGCCTATGAATAGCTTGGATTGGACTGATGGTATTTCCAATCCTCTAATATAAATAGATAAAAAAACCATGTAGGTCATGAATCCATTATTTCCCACCCATGTGTAGTAGATGCATTTGAAAATGAAACTATGCGATATAATTGGAAATGCCTAACTAGGCATGTAATCTTTTCAACCACTCAAGTATATTAGGTGGTTCTAGGCCACTTGGGAATGCCAACCATTATGGATTGATTAAGGCATGAAACTAGTATGTAACCTAAAATATGATGTTATATGTATACAACATAGATAATGAAGTGGAATTTATCATTTCATTTGATCAACCACTATATAAGTAAGCATATATAAATAATGTGCCACACACATGCCCCTAAATTTGATATCTAAGCATATGGCTTCTGGACTATGTTTTAATATTCTATATCTGAGTATCTGAACTAAATATGGGAATTATCATGTTGTACATGATGCCCCTAATTTAAACAACTGGTATGAATCTGAACTAAACTATTATGAATATAAGCAAAACTAATAAATTTGTAACTGAACCCATGCAAACTTATATTATACTTACTATAATTTTTTGGCTAATATAGGTTTTTTTGAAACTAAGGATACTAGATAGTAGCACCATATCTTGGATAGTATCACTATGTGGCACTAGTATCCCAATTTGGGCACTAGTATCCTTCTACTCTAATTTTAGTGAAATTATGTTAATCTTTGTGTCACTATTTTCCCATTGTGTTTACATGAGTTTGATTTATATAATCTGAACATGTGTGTTGAAAATATATTATGAGTGCATTATAGGAGTCTAATATCTATGTAAAACCCTTATGAATTCCCCTTATTTTTAGGGGATTTATTGAACATGTGAAAGAACTATCCTCAAAATAAAAATATCTATTATATGTGTGTTAGCCAAAGCATATATATAATATATGTGTAATAATCCAATATAATGTGCATACATAACATTAGTATGTAAGATAATCTGAGCATAAGTTTATAATATGTGATGTATTAATTTATATCATTCATAAGGGTGTTGAAATAGATATAAAAATGTATGCATCATCAAATCTATGTAAAATCTAAGTAGCTACCTAAGGGGATGGGTCATGATGTCCATCATGACACCCAAATAGGAAGGGGAGATGAATGAGATCCCTCATGGCATGTAAAACTAGAGTGTGTAACAAAAAAGATACAAGTTTCATGGCCATGATGCATACAATAAAGCATACATAAAACACACATGAAACACATAAAGTAGGCCAAGGGTCCAAAATATAGGGTACATGGGCACATGTCATGAAATCTAAGAAATCAAGATAAACAAGGACATGTTCAAGTGTCCATGTATGCAAACAAAAATAAATTTTGATTAGAACCATATAGAAGGACATGTTTAAATGTTTCCTTACACAATTAGTAAGGCAAACACAAGGACACAGGCACATGTACAAAGCATACATATTATGAAAAGAAGTGGTGTAGAGCCAAAAAACAAAGGAATATTCAAAATCAATTGAATAGAAGAAGCATAGAGATACAATCAAGTCTAAACTAAGAAATCAATAAGTGAAAGTATGCATGGACATGTAATAAAAATCTATGTAAGAGTTAGGATGTATATATACTAAGTCTAAAGTAGTAATAGCCAACAAAAAAATTAGAGTTAAGTGTAGCATGATCAATATTCATATATAATATTGCTAAATTTATGATGTAGAGTATATAAAGATAGAACTTGGTAATCAAAAATGTGTATAGGATTCCCCCAAATGGGTGAATCTGTCAAATGAAGAGCCCATCTATCTATGTATATGTCCCTAGTGGGTAGATAAGAGAAATTCTAGATTGATATAGTGGACCTAAGTCTTATAGAAATCTAAAAGCACTCAAAAAAAAATGTAGCATATATGTATGATAAAAATTGACTATACTAAGATAGCTAGCATATGTAGTGTTTGAAAAATATAAGAAATGTAAACATAACAATGCATACAATATGTAATTTTGTGTTTTTTGAGTATGTGAATGTTTTTTGTTTTTTGATAGATTATATTGTTTTTGTATATTCTAGATATAGGATATGTACAAGGAACATGGAAATGAAACTATATACAATGATAAAGAGAGAAGGAAAGTATGTACAAGAAGGGAAGAACAATACTAATAGATGAGTCTCATGAGAGACTCACTATCAATGTGTCTTGTGTTAAATAAAGTAATAATGATCATGTGTGTTGTATGAAATGGTAACTATGGTCCCAAAACTTACTACACTAAGTAATCTATATTTGATCCTACCTGTGGAGTAAGGATAGGAATCTATGACATGGATTGTGGTGTCATGTGAAATGTAGGGGTCTTTGGGACCCATCTTTTAGAATATGGTGTAGGTGGAATTGATGCCCAATATTGAGAACCCTGAGAACTCAATAAGACTAATATTAAAAGAAAGTGAGTAGAGAGAGGCCCTCTATAATCTACAACATATCTCTGATGTAAGAGTCTCTCTAATAATGATATTCATGGGAGATTATGCGTACATAGAAACATTATAGGAGTAGACCTCACCTGCACTGGTAGCTCTAATGAACTCTATGGTGTACTAATAGGAATTAATATAGAAGTTTTAATTGGTAATTATATTATAACTAGTAACTATTTTGGAACTTATAACTATATACACATAATATTTTTAAACTTTATCAATTATATATGCTTTCTCTCTTGTAGGAACCCATTGAGTCTCAATATCTCTAGGTGCATGCCTGAAAAGGTGCATTGAGAAAAGTTTATTATTCAACATGTAATGATGAAATTTTTGAGCTATAAAAACCATGGCTAGACAAGATTTTTCAACAGGTGCATAGTTATGTTCATATGTAACCAAGGTATGACTTAGGTAGTAAACAACATGCTCCTTTCCATTGTCATCATTTTGATCCAAGAGTTCCCCCAGAGCATAATCAGTCACTGATAGGTATAACAAAAATAGATTTCCTAGCATAGGAGGTAATAAATAGGTGGATTGACAAGATAATCTTTGAGTTGTTGAAAAGTTATTTGGCAGTGATCATCGTAGTTAAATATAAATCATTTATTCAAAAGGTGAATAAATGGATGGAACTTGTCTTCTAACTGAGAGATGAAGCCTCAGATGGATTGGATCTTACCTTGAAAACTATGGAGTTGCTTCAAATTGGTTGGTGGTAGCATCTCAATTATAGCATGGAATTTAGCTGGATCAACTTCAATACCTCTATGAAATATGATGAAGCCAAGTAATTTTATTAAAATTACACCAAACACACATTTCTTTGGATTTAGTCTAACTTTGTACTCTTGTAGTCTTTCAGATATCTTATGTAGCACTATTGGATGGTCAGCCCTAGTCTTGGATTTTCCTAATATGTTATCGACATATTTTTTAATAATATCATGCATCATATCATGGAATATGACATTCGTGGCTCTTTGATATGTAGTTCCTACATTATTAAGGCCAAATGGCATCACTTGATAGCAAAATGTTCCCCATGGAGTGGTGAATGCTATTTTATGCTAATCTTTTGGCACTATTCTGATATGATTGTATCCTAAAAAGCCATCCATTAGTAAAAGCATTTCATAACCCAGTATGGAGTCGATGATAATGTCAATATTAGCCAATGGAAAATCATCCTTAGGACAAGCTTTGTTGATGTCTCAAAAAATAGTATAAATTTTGATTCCTTCAATTTTTTTGCTAATAGGTGCTATATTAGAGATCCATTTTGAGTAGTCAATAGATTAGATACATCATACTTCTAAGATTTTTTATAACTCTTTCTTTACCAATGTAGTAATGTGAGGATGCATCTTAGATAGATTTTGTTTTATCAATTTGGCATCATAATTAACCAAAAAGTGGTGTAGAACCAAGGTAGGGTCTAATCCTAGCATTTTAAAATAGGCCCATGTAAATATATCCACAAACTCTCTCAACAGAGCTATAAAAACATTGCAATCCTCCTCAATGAAGGATGCACCAAATTTTATCCATTTCAAGTTCGATAGATTCTTAATGTTTATCTCTATTGTATTTTTGATAAGGAGGGTCTAACTATCTTCTAGGATAGTAGGCAACAACTTGAACTATTGGACTATATTAGGGTCCTCTGTTAGGACTTGCTCTTCAAATTCTCCTAGGCATGATAAATTTGAGTCTCCTAATGGGACATTTGGCCATGTAACAAAAATAGTCAAAATTTCTTGGAGAATTTGATTAAATACTTGTTGTTGCTCAAAACTAAACTCAGATCCATAGGCAAGTTCATCATTGGTGGTCTCCTAGTCTAAATTAAAGAATAATGAACACCCCCATCTAATGGTGTCTGAAATAGGTTTTCACCACTAGACTAGCCTTCATCTTTACTTTTTCCCTGGTCAAAAAGCACCTCAAAGAGGTTTTCACTTTGGGACCTCAATGTTTTACTTATTTATTTTTGGCTAAGGGTGTTCACTTGCTCTCTAAAATAGGCTATAAGATCCAATGTGATTGAGAATCTTGATTTTTGATCTCCCAAAAAAACATTCTCTCTAAGGCCTAAGAAATCACAGAATCCCTCATCATTGTAGAACTCATCAATCGATATACTAGATTCTTGTTGGTCCCAATCTATCAGTCAAGGATAATATAATGGCAATGGATTGTGATGAATATCTTGGGTAAGGGTAAAAATATCATTGTTATCAAATAGGTTAGTTTCATCTAGGCTATCAAAGGTAAGGCTATGATCAGACTCTGATTCATTATTGACATCATCATCACTAGTTACTGGTGATGGAGTTTGAATAAAATTTGTGGGCTCACCCCCAAGTAATTTGAATCCAAGTCCATAAGGTATTTCATACTTAGTCATGGAAATTGGCTCAATGTTTCCTTGATGATTTGGTTTGAGGCCTCTTCCTTCATAATGGGAATATGATACTTTGTATTTTTATAATAATAAACTTGGTCATCATTGTATAGCCATGATTCATCCCCTTCAAGAGGATTAGGTCCTAGGCTAGATGCTGGTACAAATGTGATAGGTCTCTTTTCTTTTTTCTTTCATTGCTAATGCATATATGGGATAACCTTAGGTCACCCAAAGGTTTTTAGATTCTGAGAAAGATCAGAAATATGAAATGTATCATGAGTCACATACTCTCCCAGTGCATTATCTAAAATGGTGAATTGATTAGAAGCTTCAAGAGGTGGCATGTGGGAAAGGGAATCCAAGGTATTATGATCTATGTAATTATCTAGTGAAAGATCAATAAATATAGCTTTTCCTTTATCTTGCTTGGAATTGGGATTCATATCATACTAATTATTATAGCTTTGAAATTCAACCTCAAGATGTTTTTAGTGTTTATATGGGTGTAAATCTCCCAAAATATTCACTTCCATCCCTGAGTGGGAAAACATGATACATTAGTGTAGTGTTGATGGGACTACATGAATCTCATGTAACCAAGGCCTACCTAGAAGTATGTTTTATGATAAATTAAGATCTAGCACATGGAAAAGTGTATCATGGTTTAAATTCCCAATAATAATTAGCAAATTAATTGTGCCCTATGACTCTCTTTCATGATTATCATAGGCTTTAATAGTTATTGTTTCTAGCTAAAGATATGTCATTATGTACCCAAGAATCTTGATGAGCTTGAGAGACACTATGTTAAGGCCAAATCCATTATCTATATGGACACATTTCACTTAATTCCATATGATACAAACCTCAACGTATAATGGGTTATTATGGAGCAAGCCAAGGGAAGACATAGCACTTTGGTTGAATGTGACTTGTTGGGTTGGAGCTAGGTGTCCAACCAAAGCTTGATATTTATCAAGGGATATGTCACAATCAATAGTGGATTGGGTCAAAAACTCATTCAAGATGTTCTTATGGAATATTGATATCCATAGCAAATATAAAATATAAATTTATGATGGTGTCTTCAGCAATTGTTTTCTAGTTTTCCTAGATGCACTCCCAAGTCAAAGAAGGATTATCCATGTGATTTGGTTGAATATTTTTGTTTAGCAATGGTTTAGGCTGATTAGTTTTTAGTCTAGGATTAATGGAGATGGTATTAATGCTAACCCCTATAATATGACCTATAATCCTATTGTAGTCATGTGCAACTGCATGGTAGGTTTGTTGGTTGTTAATGTTCTAACCTTTGTTTTGTCCATTATTTTCTCATTGAGGATTCTACTATTGATTTTGTTGAGTCTACTATTTTGGCCTTTGATTTTGATATTATTGATTTTGCTACTACACTAGATGTTGTTATTGTTGATTGTTATGTTGAGGAAAAGGGTTTTGATAAATCCCAAGAGTTTGATTAGAAGTGGAAGAACCATTATCCAATGTTATCTCCCTATTATCCAACATATTTTCAATTAAATGCTTGATTTGGAAACATCTTCATAAATTATACCCATTGACCTAATGATAGTCATAAAATTTATTTTCTCGATACCAATTAGGGTAAGTAATGCCTTGTGGATAATACTTTGGTATAGGCCAACTAATCAAATTAGCGGTAGCAAGCTTGAAAAATATAGATTTAATGGGCTCTCTTAGGTCACTAAAGACATGACGTGCAAGCATAATTCTCTTAGGATGAGGGGTTTGCAATGGTAAAATTTATTGTATTTGTTGTGTAGGTTTTGGTTGTTGTCCTTGTGGAATTGGTTAAAGAGGTTGTTGGGTAGGATTAAGCTAAAAAGGTGGTGTGAATGAGGTTTGCATAGTTTACACATGATGGGATTTGGTTACTCCATTTCCCACAACATTCCTTTTTTAGTTGAATTACTTCAGTCTTTCTTGATTATTGGCATATGCTATTTGTGATGCTTATGCTTGATTAGGATATTTTTATTGTCTATTTCCTTGATTGGTAGAATTAAGTTTGATGAATCCTTTATTTATGAGTTCTCGCTCGATCAACAAACCTTTATCAATGATCTATTTTAATGTATGTGCACATTATAGTTCCAGATGATAGGCTATCTCACTATGTAAATTTTTAGTAAACACAATACCTAATTGCTTATCTAGTAAACTATGGGTGAAATGGCTTGTAAGGGCTCTCCATCACTGTAAATAACTTACAAAACTCTCCCTATATTTTTGCTTTGCTTGTGTTAAATCCACTAATGAAATATCATGCTCGATATTATAGGAAAAGTACTACACACATTTATCAGAAAGATCATCAAAGTCTATTACTAAATTCTTGGGAAACTTTAAAAATCACTCCAAGGCTTGTCTAGCTAGGCTCCTTCGAAACAACAACAAAAGGTATATGTCACTGGTTGACTTATGATAAATAATTTAGTCAAATGGGCCTTAGGGTCACCTTTCCCTTTGTACTTATCAAATATGGGTGGTTCGTATCCTCAAGGAAATGGTATCTAAAAATACTCCATGTTGAATATATAGGAACACATGCCATCCAATTTGAACTTTTTAGTCTTCTTCCCCACCTGAATTGTAGCAATCACATCCTTCATCTGTTGCAATTCTTGGGATAGAAATTGGAAGGGATATTGGTTTGAGGGAGAATATTGGTTTGGCTAAATGGTTAGGAGGTCACAAGTGGGACACTTTGACCATGGTATGATGGAGACACTTGTTGGGGTACATTGGCTTGGTTAGAGAATGGACTAAGAATACACATACGTGGATTGGGATGTACTTGAAATTGCATATTTGACTATGTGATATTCTAGTCTAGGTTGACAATAAAGTTTAATTTGGAAGATTTGATGGTTGGGATGAAGGGATATAACTATATTATGCCTACTATGGTTGAAAAGGGACATGTTTTTGACTAATCAAAGCTTGCTATTGAGTAGGAACTTGTAGAACAAGATCTTGTCTCTAAATTTGTGGCATATTTTGAACTAATAGTTGTCTATTATGTACCTAAGAAACATGAGGACCTCCTTGTTTCATGAATCCCTATGGAGAAGTGAAATCATGTTACAGATTCAAAATTTATCACTGACCAATATTTTCAAACTATTAATTAGTCATTACATGGTTTTGAATTGGCATATTAGTCTGTGACTAAAGAGGTATGTTCATTATTACCTGGTGAGGTGGTATGTTAGTTTCCCCTAATTGAGGTGGCAATATATTCATCCTCTATTGTGTTTATACACTCTATTATGTCTACTATTATGGAATACCACTCACTACTTGTTGAGGGGGAGTAGGATTTATCACATTCTATCATTGACGCATAACATTAGCCATTGTTTGGTTATCTAATCTTGTAGGTTTTACACTTAAAGAAGTGGCTAGTTGAGGCCAGGGTGTAGAAACTCCTATTCCTTGGTATGATTATCTGCTCATGGGATTAACTACAAGCACACATTATTGGCTAGTTATTTGTGTGTTAATACCACCTTGATCAAGATTGGATGTTTTTTGCACATTGTCTACTATGTTTGGCTTGGTATTTAGTGTAGAGGTTGAAGACACTTCTTCATTAATAGGCATATGCATCAAGTTATCTATTGAAGTAGTTTATACAAATAGGCCAGAATTTAGATTCTCTTGTCTAATTGAATCTATCATCATTCTTGTTAAAGGAACTAGGTCAATGCGAGGCTTACTTACCATGTTCATCTGATTGAAAGCATGTGCTAGATTTAGATATGTTTGATATGCTATCTACATTTGGTTAAAGTTCTCTTTCATGATGTTTTTTCTTTGATTAGATATATTAGGATCTTGGTACATTGTTTGGACTAGAGCCATATGATTGATAGAAGAAGCCTGTTAATCATAAATGATATTGTGGGGCACTCTTACTAGACTTGGTAAATTTTCATGAGGGAAGTCTATTGGAAACTTAGCCCCTACCTCTATGGCTCTAACCAAAATCTTGTCTTTGTTCTCTAACAAATGTCACTTAAATAAAAATAGATCATGCATGGAAGCTATATTAGTAGAATACGACTGTTGAAGTACTGGCTCATCCACTATAGGTATTATAAATAAGTATTGCTTGGTCTGTTCTTGATCTTATTTTATGTAAGGTGGTGTGTTAACTATATAGTTAGCTAATAGATCTTGGCTTTGTGCCCTTGATTGAGTATTATAAGAGGGATAAGAATCCATCTCATAAGCAATGTTATCCACATAGGGGTCTTGTACCATTTATTCCTATGAAAATACATTAATAATCCTTGGATTGTACATAAGTCCACTATGAGTGTAGGAATACATGTTTGGATCCATAGCCAATGTTTGGAGGTAAAAGGTTAAAGAGTTCTACAAACTCTTAAAAGGACATAATATAAAACAAATGATGCCTTCAACTTGGTCTAGATTTTTCAAAAGGATCAAAAGGTTTATGCAAATATTTATGAGGAAACAAGCGATAATAAAATATCTAACATTTCACTATTCACACAAAGATAAGCAAGTAAATGGACTGAAAAATCAAAATGCCAAAATCTATGGTTAAGGTATTTCAAATCATTCTAATCTAGGAATTTCAAATTTGCTAGGTATTTTGACCAAATGTGGCATCAAAATCTATGCTCAAACAAGGCATGTACTAGGACTCTTGGCCAAACAATGTCAAAAGCTAGACTTTGAAAATAGATGAAAGTTTTAATCTAATAGATTTGAAACACTTCTAACAAACACTAGGGATTCGTTCTTGGACCTGAACTTGTTCAACTAGGTATAATGTATGAAATAAAAGGTACTTTAACCAGTGTTTATTTTCTCATAAATAATGGTATAAAACTTGGTTCCTTTGACAAACAAACTAGACAAAGGTGAAGAGTATAACTATGATTTAGACAAAAGATCAAAAGTACACTTGGATCAGTCTAAACATGTAGAAATAGATTTGAAATTCTATGCAAAAAGGGATATGAAACAAAGTTTGAAATGATTTAGGTAGTGTAATGAAGCTATAATACCCAAAAGGTGTGATAAAAAAATATTTCAAAGACTCTCTAAGGCAAAGACATTTTTACATAATTTTGATAGCATAACACTACCTTTCTTGACTCAAAATGTTGTGGTATATAGACTTAAAGTGAAAGTGTTTAGCACAAAATGAATTAAGCCTATCAATTGAGGGTAATGATTATGAGTCTTAAATTACCTTCAAACCAAATTGGAAATTAAACCTAAGTTACCTCAAGTTTAGTGCAAATGGTGAACCCACTTAACACATCAACCCTATGAACTTTTAAAGGTGTAATTATAAATTTAGATTACTAGTGAAGGACTTAAACAACTTTGGTCAAGGTCTAGATTCAATTGGGTAGCATAATTGTGCCAAAGTGGATGATATGACTCTCAAGCTTTTGATTAACTTTGAACAAGGCAAATTAATGATCTCATGTGGGCAACATAACACCTCTTTGTTCAAAGAAAAATGAGGACCATGTGTTTGGTTTAGGATTATTTGTTTACACCAAGTTTTGACTCTAAAAAAGACTTTGATCTAAGATAATACCAACTAATTAATGTCCCTTAGATCCTAAACTGACAAGGTTGCTTGGTACTATTGGAATCCATCAATATATATCATTTGAGAGGATTTTAAGTGTTCATCCAAAAGTAAATGTGCATTACATAGTAGGGTTTTTACACCCCCCCGTCCCCCCCGCCACTTATCTCAAATGATAGTATTGTGACATGGACCTTGAGGTGCACCTTGCCCCAATAATACTTCCATGGAAAGTGGGGATTTGTCTAAAATATAATAAGTTTTTGAAAAATCTAGGGGAATTAATTGCACAATGAACACCAAATAATGTAAAAACAAAGCATGGATTTTGGGTCTATATAACTTGGTTTGTTTCAAAAAGTTCCAGTCCTTTTTGAAACCACTACATCATGTTTTTCACTTAGTGTAGTGTAATGTCCAAAGTGTCACTACATCCTGTGTGCAACTCCAAAGGATCTAAATGAAGTCAATGTTATGATATTAAAACCCAGGTCAAAGCTTCCCTAAAGAACTTGTGGGAGGTGATGAAGTTCCCCTTGCAATCCAAGTTGCATAAAAATAAAGAAAGCATGAAAGTAGAAAGATTTTAGGGTCATTTTCAAGTTCACCCAAACTTTGATGAGTTTTTAGGGAGTGCTTTAGATGACTTTCTTTCTAAGCCTTTGACTAGGATACTTGTAATAGGAATCATGCTTTTGATTCCAAGGGTTCCCTAAAGGGGGAAAATGGAAGATCATACACACAGTATCCCTCTTATTTCCAAATAAAAATTAGATCAAACAACTTTTGAAGATAAAAATGACAAGTGTGTTCAATTCAAGCCCAAATGAAAGATTTGGTGGTGTTCATTTGACCCCTTGGTCTTACTTGTAAATTTGAAAACTAATGATAAAAACACTAATTTAAGCACCTTAAACGTTAATTTAAGCACCAAAATAATGTTCCTAATTAATTTTAAAATCATTCAAAAGGTTGTCTAAAACATGATTTATCAAATTTAAAATTCGATGGTTACATGTCTACCCTTAAGGCATCACCCCAAAAGCAAATATGTTAGATTAGAAACATTTTAAATATATTTTACAAATTTTGTTATATATATATATATACATATATATATATATACATATACATATATATATATATATACATATATATATATATATTTAAATTTAAGCTAAACTAATACAAAATTCTAAAAAATTAGGAGAAAACATGTGGTTTTAGAAAAAATCGTCCAAAATAGAGTCCATATGAACCCAAACCAAGCATTTTAAAATAGCTCTTGGGTTTGTGTTTTTAAGAAAACATAGTGATCGATGTTGGTTATATAACCAACATCATTTAAACTTACTAACTGATGACAGTTATCTAACTGACATCAATTACACAAATAGTGACTGATGACATCTATGCCAACTGATGATGGTTTTAATAACCGATGTCAGTTACTATGTAAACCCATGGCAAAAAATTGGTGAAATAAAGTTAGAAAATCAATTTTCATGAGATTTAAGGGTATAATTAAATATTTTTAGAATTTAAAAATGGTCTTCTTCAAGTGTGAGATGTGTCTAGTCCCACCATGCATGCCATATGTGATATAGGAATTTAACTCAAGAGAGGATGGTTAGTATTGTGTTAGTTCCAAAATGAAAAAGAAATGAAATAAACACACTAATAGAAAAACATCTATAGGAAAAGACATTAGGGAGAGATTATTTAAAAATCATGAATGAAACACACAACTAAAATACAAAAGAAATTTTTTTTTGCCTTCCTTGGATGCTCCAAAATTCTTGTTTTGGTGGCTTACATGACTTATGCTTATGAAGTCCTTGGCAATGGAAACTTGACAACCTCCATCTCTCCTTGGCACCCTTGGCTTGTGGATTAGATTGGATTGGAATCAATTTAGAATGGTAAAACTAATTTCTTGAATATTTTGGAACCAATTTGGCATTATAACTTTGCATCAAAAAAGCTTTGGAGATATTTGAAAAAAATAACTTTGCACCAAAATAGCTTAGAAATGATGTTTTGAGGCCTCTTATTTATAGATTTTTGAGAATGTCTAGAATCAACCTCAATAATCCAACTCAAGATTGAGATGTGTGGTTGAAGATTAATTCAATTTTTGGAATTAAGTTTTTAATTATCCTCATCATGACATTAGAAGAAGGGGCAATTAAGAGGCATGGAAGTCATGAATCTTGATATTTATGGCATTTATGGCCTAGTGATATCTTCCCAAGAAATGAGGTCACTTGATAATGTATATATTCAATATTCATTTTCAAAACAAATTATTCAACAAGTTTCCATCGAATTTCTTATTAGGCCTTGATTTGGGTTAATTAGCTCTTAGGCATGATTAAGCACATTGTGCACAAATTACCCAAATTGATTAAAATGCCTTATTATTAGTCCTAAATTTGATTGGATTTAAATTGGAAGTCCACGTCAGATGTGTTGGATGCATATTACCATCTAGAATGTTTCCAAAAACAAATAACAAAGTCACAAGTCCTGTGTAAAAGATTTGATTGCAAAGAGTAGCCCAGAGCACATAGGTGCAAATTTGGCATTTTGACTCAAAATGAACTGATCAAAGTTAGCTAGCTCATAAATTAAATTTCCCCAATTGGGGATACCCTTGCCAAAATAAGAATTTAAATAAGTCATTTTCACATCATTTAACATGTTTTAGTGTTTTTAGGCCAAATTGTGCATTTTGGGTAGAAATTGGTCAAAAGCCTGGTTAGAGGTTATCGACAGCTAGTTTTAAGTGTCTACAATTTTTATTCTATTCATTGGGTGATTTAAGATTTTTATATTTTTTATATTCTATTTTATAGTCCTTATTTCACTTTGTTTACTATATTCCATCTCAAAAATCTATATCTCTTCCATTAAGAAGTGTTAGGCTAGGTTGTAATCTTATCGAGCATATTCAGTTTCCTTCTATTCAAGCTTATACTATGGACATGTGACTAGTTTTAAAACCTACCATTGAGCCTTAATATCCTTATTATGTAGATTTAAATTATCATGCCTCAAAAGATGATTAATATAATAAATATCAAGATGATACACAAGGTGGAAATTAAGACACTCTCCATCCACTTAACAATGAAAACCTAGTTATAAAAAAGGATGTGACTCTACAGAGATTCAAAGATAGACTTCAAGAATATCCCCTTCATCACACATAATTTAAAAACCATAATGGAAATAAATAATAAATCAAATAATAGTCAATCTTCTATTTTCCTAGATAATAACATTTTACACCTACACTAGGGCCAACTCAGCTAGCACAATAACCAATTGTAACTCAAAAACCTTCAGTGATAGTTACACCTCTTATGTCTATTTCCTCAATTATATATGCACAATCCCTTATGTAGGAGGTTCATATTCTCCAAGCTAAGGTGTTACATCTTGATCAGGGAGACACTAGGCCATCACATGCCTTGGATTCTCTTGTTCTTTTACATACACCTTTGGTAGATCACATAGGAGAAACTCCTTTACCTCTAGATTTTTGGCACCTAAGATTAGATTGTATGATGGAAAGAGTGACCCAAAGCACCATCTTTGAACTTTTCATGCAATATGTTACTATGTGTCCAATGATTGTATCCTCACTAAGTTATTTCCACACAGTCTAAAAGATTATGAAACATAGTGATTTTATGAAATATCAAATCAATCTATAACTATATTTAACTCATTATTAGATATGTTTATAGAATAGTTATCAATAAACATTGGTGATAAGATCTCTTATGCTCAAGTTTCATAATTGAAACAAAAAAAATGATCCTATTAAAAAATAAGTATTACAATATAAGAATATACTAGCTAAATTGACTAGCCCCATGGTAGATAAAGATATTTATGACGTATTCAAACAAAGTATTCTACCAACACTACATGAAGTTAGCTTGTTTAAGAAGTTTCCAACCTTCATTGATTTATGCCACAAAGTGAAAGAAAGAGAAGTCAAGCTTTTCTCCATGGGAAAACTAGAATATACTATTGGATTAGAATAAATTGCTAAGAGTTATAGTAGGCCTTCATATAATGTAAGGTCCACTAAAAATAAGAGTGATCCAAAGGCCATAGTTAATGCAACTTCAAAGTCATCTCTTCACCTTGTTTTATCAACTCCTCCATATAGAGTTTTCAACAACCTTTTAGAATCATGAGCATGTGTTTTATAGAAGTTCCTAGAATGAAATTTCATGTCTCTCCCTCCCATCAGATTGATATGATATGGCCTCTTCCAAAGAACTATGATTCTAATGCATTCTACAAATATCACAGAGCACTAGGCCATACAATAAAAATATGCATCAACTTGAAACATATGATACAAGATTTAATATAGGCTAACATTATTGATGTGGGCACACTTTACAGAGACACCCAAAGTACAAAAAATGGAAGCTAAGGCATTGAAAATGTTCTTAGATCCATTTACAAAAAATAAAACAAATGAGGTAGGGAACACTTTAAGTGTTCCCTACATGTATGAGGCATATCCACCATGAACATCATATCACACTATTAGAGAGGAGGCACACCCACCACACAATATCATTGGTGTGTACCAAACTATAGTTCTAGCTAGACCACTTATCACATTATTAGAGAAGGATATTGTTGATGATGATTCAGTTATATATGTATTCTTTGTACAAGCCTACATAGATAATTATCATATCTAGAGTGTTATGATGAGAAATGGTTAAATTATTAAAATGTGTACTATCACACTTATACAATATTTTGGGTATTCATAACATGATATATATCCTACAAACATAGTTATAAGTAGTTTTAATTTTCATGTTCATAGATCCATTGGGGAGATTATAATTCCACTATAGGTTAGACCAACACATGTGGCCACTAGATTCTTAGTAGTACCTAGTGTAGTCATATTTGACATGCTACTAGGTAGGCCATAGATACAACAATTATGAGTCATCCCATCCACCATGAATAGATGACTAATGTGTGTGTGTGTGTGTGTGTGTGTGTGTGTGTGTGTGTGTGTGTGTGTGTGTGTGTGTGTGTGTGTGTGTGTGTGTGTGTGAAAATTAAGTGGGCATAGTTGAGGGTCTTATATATGAGTATATTCTACCTATCCCATAGCCAATTCCAACATAGTTACTAGTTACATCGCAATTACTATATATAAAGGGAAATGTAGTTGACCTATTAATCAATACTATCACAAAGAAGATAAATCCTACTTACACTTTCATTTATTGATACATTAGATATCCAGGGTCATGAACAATATGGATCCACTAGACCTAACTAAGGGATCTCTTACCATAATAACATCACTAGAGAGTGATACAAAGCCTCTAATAAAGTAACACTATGTAATAACCCTAAATAGGTCCTATGTTTTCATATTCACTAAATACATGCAAAGCAAATTAGATTATAATATAGCATTCACCAAATCTTATGATACAAAGTGGGCATAATAAACATAAAATTAAACATGCATAGATTAATTCTAATTAAGATAAATATAGATATAACCCTAATGCATGGAGAGAGAAATATTTTCAAAATACATTACTTATGCTACTTCTATCTACTAAAATAAAGGAGTAAAGTTAGAGAAACTTACTTTGAAGATGAACTCATCGAGACTCAATCTCTCCCTTGGCCAAAGGTGATTCACAAGAGGTTGTTATGGTTTGTAAAGATCACTACGAAATGCCTAAGCATACAAGAATTTTCCACAAGACAAGATTCCTATCCAAGTATAAACCATAATAAATATTTAAGTATAATGGTTAAAGATTAGATTGTAAAGAATTAAAAATTAATAATTAACTCTCTTCCCTATACTAAATGGCAAAATGAATGTGTAAATATAGTTTCATCTAACCCTAAACCTTTCTAAATGTTTAGCCAATAGGCTCAGCCAAATTCAACTCTATATTGTTAATTGATAAAAACAAGTTAGGTCCTAGTCTAGGTCATCCAAGGCTGACCTAAATTCATAATGTGCAAATATAAAATTAAATACAGGGTCAGCCTAGACTAACAGTGTATAGTAAATTTCAAAAAGGGTTTTAGACTTATAAAGGGTCTAAGTAAGGTAGTGACTTTCTTAGAGGAGTGTGTAAGGGAGGTTGAAAGGATTAGGGAAGTGTATAAGATAAGTTTATTTATATATAAAGTGGTGGTATAAGCGACAACAATATTAAAAAGCAGCAATGGTGTACCCAGCCCTTTTTTGGTGCACCCTTTAAGGCATGCACTTAGAGAGATTGAGACTCTATAGGTTATTGCAAAAGAGAAAGCATTAGTAATTAATAAAGTTTTAAAATATTGTCTATGCATATTCCCCAATTAAAGATCATCACATGTCACTCAAGTGTAACATGGGATGGTGCTTCGAGAAAAGAACATAGCAACACACAACACTAAAGTAAAATAAATTTTAGTATTTTAAAACATAAAATAATTGAAAGTAAATGATTGAAATGAATAAAAGTAATATATGCATACCTTTACTTATCTTTATCACTAGATGGTTGATTCATGTGTTTGTAGTTTTGATCATGGAGGGCACAAAGACTACTTTGGACAAACCCAATGATGCAAAACTAAAGAACAAAAATAAATAATTAAAGGAAAGCTAAGATAATTAATGTGGTCTAGGCATGAAGTACTTAGAAATTTGGTAAATTGGGGTGACAAATTCTAAGTTAAGGCCAAATTACTAAGCTGAAATTTAAATTAAATTTGTTAACCAAAAATCCAAGGCTACTAAATGATTGAAAAAATCAAATGAGTAAACATTAAGTATTAAAGGAAAACAAACTAAGTCAACTAAGGATATAAGTAAAAATGGTTATCAAACATCAATGTGAAAGTAGTAAAAATCCTTGCTTAAACAAATAAGGGAAATAAATGGTAAAATAATATTTATGAGTGAGTAGTAATAATCCTTACTCAATCATCAATGGAAAAAGTTTATAAAAGGGAAAACAACATTGGTGAGTGAGAAGTAACAATCCAACCTCACTCAATAATGGAAAAAGTAATAAAAATTGAAACTAACACAATTGTCTAAAAAAAAGGAGATACAACAATGGAAAATTTTCAATAAACCAAGGAAAATCTAGATATGTAAAACAATGGTGTAAAAAATATAATCCACAGTCACTCAAGCATATTATTTTATTCTAAAGATATATAAAACTTGAAACAAAGTAGTGTCAGCATGTTTTTAAGATGTGAAAAAGAGGGAATATAGAAGTGATAAAATAAATTTAGAATCAAATATGCCTATCAAGGGGGAAATTAAGGAAACAATAGGTTAAAAGAAAATATTTATCAAAGTCAAGACACTTAACTTAGGTTTGTCAAAATAGGAGGACTTTTGACATTAAGAACTCTAAATAACAGATTCTAACCACAAAAATGATAGGTCATCAAATGAAGTATGAATATCATCCCATAAAGGCTATATGTAGGAAAATTAAAATATACCTACCTTCCCACATCATGTTCCTCATTCCTTAGGACCCCTTATAAATCCATCAATCTACTGTGAATATTGGGTACTTGCATGAGAAAGTAGGTAACACTGATAGATTATTTTGAATTATCTTACCTCTAATCCAATGTCCAACCTCACCCCAATGGACCTAGGCTATATCATGAGGCCAAATATGAAGTTTGAGCTTTGATTGGATATAGGATATGTGCTATGAATCATATCTTTTAGTTTGATTTTGATTATTGACTTTGTATGTTTCCTTTTGATCACCACCTTTTGTTTTAAATGATTTGGATTTTAAATTTTTATGGATTTTTCTATTCCACCTCCATAAAAATTTGGAGAACCAAACATGGGTGATAAAAATGACTATCATTTGAAAACTTGGGATTTGGTTTCTAAGAAAGAGAACTTAGAAATCATGGTGTTTAAGAGTCTTATTTTTTCTTGTGAAATAAAAGTGTCATCTTGACACCAACTTTGTTTGATCCAAAGTGGAATGAAAGGAAATTAAATCAAGGGGAATGAACATAAAATAATTTAAATTTCTGGTCTCTTCATGATATGTAGTCCGTATCTCGGGTCGAGTGATCCAACCGTACTTAAAATCACAAAAAAAGGTTATAAATTTAAAATGGGATATAATGATAGGTAAGTATGATTCCTTATCATAAAAATGCATGGAATTATATGAAAACATGATAGCATAGTTTGTTGTGTAAGTTTTAACTACAAAAGAAACAAAAACCAAAGATAAGAATAAGGGATAATAAACTTGTAGCTAGTTCTTAACATTCTAAGAAAGGAACACTTTGTTTAGTAAAGGTGTTTATAAATTATGACTTTATGAGGAGATCCTAGTCCTATTAATGATCATATAGTGTGACTCATTAAATATAAACCCAAGTGGGTACAATGAAAGAAAAAACATGTTATTTATGAGGAGGGCCTATTCTTATCCATGGTCTTACACTACAACTCACAAAAGATTAAAAAAATCAAAATAATGAATAATGCATGCAAAAATAAGGTGGCAAAAATGGTATTTGTGAGGAGGGCCTAGTCTTATCCATGGTCTTACACTGAAACTCAAAAAAGATAAACCCAAGAGGGTAAAATAAGCATTGGAAAATAATAAGTCAATAAAATCTAAAGAAATTCATGAAGAAGACTGGGTCCTATCCATGGTATTATGATACAACTCATGAAAAAAGAAACCAAAGGACTAAGGGAAGGAACTAAGGTTTGTGGAAAAATAATATTACTACAAAGGGTGAGACCTATGTATATATCCTAAAAAAGGATTTAGTAGGATAACATATAGAAATATTATAAGAAAGGAAAAATTTAGGAAAAATATTTCTTTAAGAATTGTGCATTGGTGGGCTCCTTGAAAACATGGCCTTCATTAGTTTGGAGGTGATAAGTGTTAAGACCAAGGATATCTTTCAATAAATAAGGGACCCACCATTTTTTTGTATTTACCTTATTTATCATGGGTATAGTCTAATTTAAGGACTAGATCACCAACATTAAAAGTGTGGACTATAACCATTTTATTATGTTGCTTAGTGATATGAGCCTCATATTGGCAATTATGTTATAAAAAAATAAATGGTGTTCATCGAGAAGATTAATATCATGAAGACAAAATTCACATAGTTCCTCATTGAGAGCAATGAAGAGATATATGTAAGGATAGAAGTTTAACTTATAATAGTAAGACATAGTCAAAACTATAGACTAGCAAGAATGGTGTTACCCCAATGGCAATATTAATTCTAGTACGATAGGCCCAAATAACAAGATATAAATTAAGATGTCAAGCCATTAAAGTGTCAAAAATGGTATTTTTGAGTATTTTATTAAGAATTATTTTTATGGCCTCAGCTTGGTCATTGCACTATGGATGATAGGGTTTGGAAAATTTGTGGTATATTTTGAATTTAGCACATAAATGCTTCACATCATTGTGATTTAAATTTCCACCCTTATAAAAAATGATAGTATGGGAAACTATAAAATTATAAATGATTTGGTTAATGATAAACTTGGAGATAGTGGTTCTCATGACATTGACTAAAGGCATGGCTTTTATCGATTTGGTAAAATATTTTATACCTGTGATGATAAAAACATGCCCATCTTGTGACCTAGGTAGCTTGTCAATGATATTTAATCCCCACATGTAAAATGGCTAAGGATATTCCACAATTTCGATTTTGCTTGGTGGTGAATGGATTAGATCATCATGAAGTTGGCAATGACTACACTTTTTAACAAAATTGATAACATATTTTTTGAGATTAGGCATTTACAAAATTGATATCATCTTTTTCAAGATTAGGGATTTATAGGATTTGAATATAGCACATTTTTAACAAAATATGGATAGTTGGTAATGTTGTCAATGAGTAATTCATAAGTAGGCATTTATGTGTTATACCATGTACACTAAAATGTCCACCACAAGTACCCCCATGTGCTTTTTTATAGAGAAGAGGGACATCTTATTTCATTACATAGTAGAGAAAGGTACCTTCAGCATTTTGATAATAAAGGGTGTTATATTAAAATACATTTAAAAGCTTATTTTTAAATTCATTTTAGGAGGATAAGTTTGATGTTCAATAAATTTGTTAATGTCTTTATACTATGGGATATATCAAATGGTGATAGTCTCAATATGACTAATAAGTGACTCTTGTAGTTGGATATAATATGGGGAATTTTTTATTTTAATAAAAAATTAGGATTCATTAAGAACTTGATGCAAATGAAATAAGGATGTCGAAGAAATAAGAGAGTCAGAGATATAATTTTGATCTCTTGGAATGGGTTTGATGGTAAAAGAGGTGAAATCTTTGGTGAGGGTAGTGGCCATTTGATGATAAGTGATAATATTTTAATTTTACATTTATAATCACCATTAACCTAATGGTAGATGAGTTGGGAGTCACCCAAAACATGAAAATATGGAATAACTAAGTCAAGTGTTGCTCTCATGTCTAAAATTAATGCTTCATATTTAGGCATGTTATTAATTTTATCAAGATGTGAGCCAAATAAAGAGATGATTTTACCATTAGGACTATTTAGAATATAACTTGACCTAGCTCCTTGGAGACAATCGACTCCATCAAAGTGTAGAGTCTAGGTATCTTTATGCAAATTGATGTTGATGTCAGGAAGTTATTCAATAAATAATTTAGATTTAGTAGTATTGAGACTGACATAGGTATCTTATTGATTAATTGATTATAAATTAGTAATGAAGTTATTAAATTAATATTTAAGTGATATAAGCTAATTGAGACTTTCAATATAGAGAATGTTATCTTTAGGGAGGCTATCTTGAAGATGATTGGTAGATGGTATGGTTGTCATTGTAAGTTGATCAATAACAAATTACCCTTTGAAAAAAAATAACATGATGATATGAAGGTCAAATTACATTAAGATAACCATCCACTTGAAAATTATATCTCTAGGTAGAAAGGCTTTGGAGAAAAATTAATGAAGTGGGTCAGAATGAACTACACATAAGTTATTTGATAGAGCATCTAGTGATGAAGATTTTTAGCTAAAAATTATATAGCAAGGTATTCATGTTATACTTTTGTATAATTTTTTTTAAATAAATGAGGCATTGACTAATATAGTAAATAACATATATCTTTCAGTATCATCTTGTTGGGAAATCATTGCCCCAAATAATACAAGTGTAAAATAAGTATATAAAATCAAGGGATGATCATTGGAAGGTAAAAGAAGGGTATGTAAATGAAGCATTGATTATTTAATTTTATCAAACACCTTTTGATAAGGATAAATCCATTATAAATAATTACCTTTCTTAAGAATCAAGTTAACAAAATAAATGTGATAAGCCATTTTGAGGATGAATTGTTAGATTGCCCTAAGATTGTTAAGGTAAGTATGAATGTCTAGAATGGATCAAGGAATAAACATGTAGACTATAGAATTTATTTCATTGGGATTGAAATCAATATCATGAAGAGATATTAAAACCCTATAAACTTACAAAATGTAATGCCAAAAACACATTTGTAGGGGCTGAGTCTAATTTTGTATTTGATGAGTGGATCAAAGATGATGGTGAGATCAAAAAAATGGGTTTTACAAATTTTCAATTTACAAATGAGATAATCCACATAGGTTTCCACAATATTATGTATAAGTTCATGAAAAATGTGGGTCACATATTTTTGATAGGTATCTTCAATATTTTTAAGGTTGAAGGGCATTTTAACATATCAATGGGTGTTCATTCTATAGTGAATAGTGTCTTGTGTTAGTCTTTGAGGGTGATATGAATTTTATTATATCCTAAAAAATAAACCATGAGGAAAAATATTTTGTATTAAGAAGTTGAATCTATGATGGCATCTATCAAAGGTAGTGTATAGTTATCTTTCGGATAAGTGAGGTTAAGATTGCAGAAGCCGATGCATATGAAAATAACCAAGTTAACATTTTTATGAACGGGAATAATGTTTAACACCAATTCAAAATAATCCATTTCTTTAATAAATTTGGAATCTAATAGTTTGATAATTTATTTATGGCATAAGGTGGAAAATTTGTGGGGGAGGGGGAGTAACTTCTATTGTTTCTATCAAATGGGTTTGGCAACATCGTATGTGATTATGTTGTGCACCATGATACTAGGATCAATGACAGTCATGTCTTCATATGACCAATAAAATGTATCATGGTATTTAATGAAGAATAGACTAAATTTATCATGCTTAGTTAGTGTAAGTTATTTAAAAATTGTTATAGGTCGAGGACATGAGGGTGTGAAATATTATATTCTCATGGTTTCCTCGATAAACATAGCATTTACATGTTTAAAATGGTATGGTAAATTAGGAAGAGAGGAAATGTGATTTGTTTTGGTATTGATGTTGGTAAGGAAGTTTTTAAAATGAGGGGCCTTTCACTTAAAATTCCCAAGTTTGTGATGTTGCTAAGGAATTTGAAGTTCTCAGTCATGGAGTAATTCAAGGATAGCTTCATCATTAGGTAACATAGGTAGAGGTCCATAATATTCCACATATAATTTAATATAAATAATTCTTTTTATCATGGTGATCATATTTCAAATGTATCTGATGTGCATCTATGGCCTTGGTGTCAAGAGTGATCTTGGGAGTAGGTAAAACTATGGAAGAAGGTTAACTAGGTTCAATTGGTTGTAAAATAAGCATATCTTTGGAGTCATTTATGGGTAGATGATATGGTATAGTAACTAGTGTGATAGGAGGTATAGAATATTATAGAAGTTTTAAAGGTACAAGAGGTAAGATTTGTTCAACCACCTAAGGAGTATCAATAAGGGGAAAAGTAATTGGAGGTACATGACCTTTAGGTTCTAACTCAATATACATAGAAATACTATGAACAACATAGTTCAAACCATGTATTTTAGCTAAGGTTTTATTATAATGTTGAACATCCAAGTCTCTTTATTGAGTTTGGGCCATAATGTAGTTATCATCATAGGTGGTAGAAATAGCACATGTTCATGTATCTTTAGGAACTTTCAAAGGTGAGATGCCTAGATCACTAAAATTACATAGTTACATAGTTAAAGGGTCTTGAAATAACTTGGCCACTCCATAATCATTACAAGTGAAATCATCTTTGATATAATATGCTTCATATGCATTACATGGAGGAGGGAAATTAGTTATCTCATTGATAAGAGGGATGGTATGATCATGAGGTAATAAATAAGGAGGAATCCAATCGAAAATGTAAGGAAGTACCTTGGTATAATTATAATTATTTTACAAATCATTTGGCTCATCATTGTCAGAATAAAAAAGAGTGATTCGTAAATTTGGATTCATATTGAAAAACTTAGGTAAAGGTACACTATTAATTTTTAGAATACTGGGAATCTGATATTGATATTTAGGATTGGGAAGCTAAATACTCTATGGGTTAGTATCATCCTCATGTTTATATTATTTTCCATTATGAATAAACTTGATACATTAGATTTCAAAAGGGGCAATAACCCTCATGTGATGAGTCTATGGGAATTTTAGGAGTATAGTATAAGATAATCCTAAATTGAGAACCATAATCTACATATAGTTTTGGGTCCAATAGTAAGAGGGAAACACATAAAACTAAGTAGATTTTGATTAGTCTTGTCGAATCCACAACATGGTAAATGCAAATGATTGATATGGTCTTTTTTATATTTGAGTTGTTAAATAAGCCAAAGAGATGTGACATTAATTTAGGACCCTTTGTCTACTAATACTTTTTGAATGAGGGTGGTATTAATGGATATTTTGATAAAAAGAGGTGGATCATCAGATTGAAAGAGAATTTCATCATTGATCATGTATTCTTCAAGGAACTCTATAGAATATTTTGAATAACGACAAATAGTTTCAATGGTATGAACTTCTATTGGTTGAATCTCATGCGAAGGTTGTTCCTCTTTTAAGAAAGATGTTTCTTTGATTTCTTTTTTTTTTTGTATTAGGAATTTACAATGATAGGGAGAAGTAATAACTAACTCCATGAAAATAACTTTACAAGGCTTAGATTTGGGTTCCTCTAAGAAGTTATAATGAGTTATGGAAGAGGAAGAACCAACATGAGGCTTAGAAGGTAAAATATGTTTAAGAGGAAGAGAAGTGGTTAGATTTTTAGGTTGAGGAAGTGGTTCCTCATTGATGTCTAAAGATAAGTTGGTGGTAGTAGTATCTTTCATAATGTGTTGTTCTAGTGATGGTTTCTTTGGTTTCACAATGGGATCTTTATGGGCTATTTTACATTGATAATTAGATTTAGTCACATTCACATATTTACAATTGGTATAGTGATCATAATCGATGTCAATCACACACAAACCCTTTTTATATTTTTGAGGGTTAGATGTAGAGAAGTTTTTGGATTGTTAGAGGAAGAATCTTTAAAAGCTTATTTCTTTTGAGAAGCATTAACATAATCTTGATGATGGATTTTGATCATGTAATAATGATTAAATGAATCTCCTAGCATAAAAAATGAAAATTTTTGTAATCCCCAAACATGTTAAATGGTAATGACATATATCATTATGAAACCAACATATTTGATTAGGATCATACCATTTTTGGGGATTATTAACATAATTGAATAGTTTAGAAGGTGGTAAAAGCTATTTCATTTGTTGCATAGTTAATGGCATATGGAAATGTTGGGAATTTGCCACTTTGGTTATTCCTAGTTTAGGTTGAGGAGGATTACTAGTTATCACATTGGTTGAATGTTTGAAAGATACTTTGATGATTTTAGTGTTAGGTTAAAACTATTTCATTATGAAGTCTTAATGCTTAACTTGGTTAAGAACATCATTTAAAGTTTGGGAAGTCAAAATCTGAACCTTGTATTAGAGTGAAGGTGTTACATCCATTAAAAAATTATCATTAGTCATGTTATGATTATCTTTATGAGCCAAAGTTTTCCATTATTTTATAAAATCATGAGATTATTTCATGCAAGATTGCTTAGCATTTATGAAATGATAGATAATTTTATGGAAGATCATTATGTTAAAGTTCTTTAACTAAAGTATTGACTAAATCCTCAAGTTTCTAATATAGAATGTTGGGGAAGTTGGTTATACCATTCTAATACATCACTAGTGAAGGTTTTAACTAAGAGTTTAGTCATGGTGAAATTAGTTTGGATCCACTCTTTGTAAAGATTAATAAATGCCTTAATGAAATATTTGAGGTCTTTATTCCCATCATATTTAACAGTTGGATATATATTACCAATATAAATAGAGATAATGAAAGGGGATAAAGGATCATTTTGAATGTGTTGAAGTATATTATTGTGCATAATAGGTTGGGGAATAACATTTACATTTTGATTGGCTTGGGAAAGAATAATGAGAGGTTGATTATCCATGTTTATCAAATGATATTTTAGTTACATAATTTGAGAGGTGTTATATGTTTGCATGATGTTCATTTGTTGCACTATCTATACAATAATTTGAGTATATCAATTAGTGGTTTTTTGTTTGTAGGAGGATTACCCAAATTAGTATAATGGGAAGGCTTTATAGGTGGTGGATTTTTAGTGGGATTATTTCTTAGGATTTAGTAATTACCCCCATAGTATGGTAGGATTTCTAAAGTTGGGAATTATTTTGATAAGTATGAAAAGGATATGATCCACAAATCTCATATGTTGGAGAGATTGTAACCATGTTGATATTGAAATATGAGGGAGGATAAAAGGTGATCCAAGAGTGAGGATCCTCTTGGGTATTGAAGGTAGGAAGAAAATAACATTCCATATAGAGTCTAAATGGATTTAGGTAGTCCAAAAAGATTTTGATATGAATTTTAATGATGATTAAATATAGAATATGAGATCAGGGAGTAAGTATTAAACATAGTAATAGGGTCAGCCACACATATAATAATATTTTCCAATAGGTACAGATTTGGCTGGGTTGAGAGAGTTTGTGAGAAAGGTCCATAGAATAAGATGGAAAAGATAGTTGAATTGGTCAACTATGTTTTTCAAAGGATAAAACTAAGATAAGATGGAGGGATACATATTTGTATGGGTAAATTGTGTACTATAGATGAATAAATGGAACATAATGAAAATAGGATACAATCAAACAAATTGAATGTGTACCGCAAGATAGGAAACATGACAAGCTAATAAGATACATAGATAAGTTAATTATGTACCAAATGGAAATAAGATGAATATTTTGTAAAATACTGTGTCAATAGAGATGACAATCTTATGAAAATATATAATTTTATTTCAATATAATATCTAATCAAATGAAATGACACACGCAAGCAATTGGATCAATGTGATTGATCTAATTGAAACACACAACACAAACCTTGCACTAACAATAGCTAATGCAAGTTTTGTAATAAAAAACTCAATTATCAAAGATAAATCAACAACTTGAATGTAAATGCTAACTAATTAGTAATTACTAAATTTTATTAAGTTATAATAAAATTATAAATTAATGTGATGGGATGTTGGCTATAAAATGGAATTAGAAAGCAATTTATGGATAGTTTTAGTTAGTTTAGGCTAAAAGGGATACATATAGGTGATGGTACTAGCATTATATTAGGGCTTAACCCTTGAATTCACAACCCCACAATGATAATGGTGTTAGGTTTTTTTTTCCAATATATACCATCAACCAAATGTTTATAATTGGCCAAAAAACTAAGTTGGCTTCCCCCTTGGTGATGAAATCTGAGTAGGTAAACCTTGGGAAGAAAAATGTTTAATGTTTTTTATGTGTAAATTTATTTAGAGGTGTGTAAAAAAGAGAAAAATAGTGTGAATAAATTGGTTAATTGAAAAACCACCTAATTAATCTATGTTTATTACTCTAATCATGCAAACAAATAAAATTAAAAGTGAACTAATTACTAGCAAAAAAATGTTAATTCCTTTGATTGTAAAGAGTACAAAGTTGGTTCAGGCAACACTATATGAAAATAATGTAGAAAAGAGTTGACAAGGTTACTAATATAATGTGGAATCAATATTTATAAGAACATGTTTGAATAGGTTGACTATGTCTTCTAGATACAATACTAGCTATAGAAATGTGTCGAGCTAATTGACTGAGTTTTCTATAAGGTTATATTTTTATAGACTGTAAATTTGTGAAAATAGTATTATAAATGAGAATTAAAATGAAAAAGAAGGTAAGAATGAACCTTTGTGGTTTTTACTATGCTTATTTTGAAAAAAATTATGTTTTGTTTCTCAAGTGTTGATTGAAATATTCTAAAAATAGAATCCACTAGCTGGATGGAGTTTGCAAAACCTATGTGTTAAAAATTAATTTGTGAATAGAGTTAACTAGCTCAAATATGTCTACAAACTTGTATGTTAAAAAAATAATAAAATTATGAATAGATTTGACTAGCTATACTATGTATTCAATCCTATAATTTAATAAGAAGACTATGTCAAGTTGATTGATCCATTCACATTTATTTGGACAATACCTACATAGACAAAATAGAGTCATTTTAGGGTGACTGTGTGTTAAACCTTCACATATATTGTTAGAAATATATAAAAAAATTGATATAGTACTAAAAAAAATGAAAATATGTAATATGATGATAAGAATAAATAAATGAAATAAAACCTTTAAAGGTTTGACTCACATTGGGTTCACCAAAATGTATATAAAGGAAAATATAGCTAACCTATTAATCATTCCTAGCTCGAAGAAGATAAATCCTACTTACACTTTCATTTTTTGATACATTATATATTCATGGTCATTACCGAGATGGATCTACAAGACCTAATTAAGGGATATATTACCACAACAACATCACTAGAAAGGGTTCCAAATCTTATAGTGAAACAAAACTATGTAATAACCCTAACTAGCTCTTTTATTTTCACATTCACTAAGTATATGCAAAGTAAATTAAAATGTAATCTAATTCTCACCAAATCTTGTGGCACAAAGTGGGGGTAATAAACATAAAAATTAAACATACATAAATTAATTATAATTAAGCTATCTATTGATATAACACTAATGCATGAAGAGAACAATATATTTAAGAGCCATTACTTATGTTATTAATATATACTAGAATATATAATTAAATTTAGAGATACTTACATTGAAGACAAACCCCAATATCTCCCTTGAAAAAATGTGTTTCATAAGAGGATGATGTGGTATTTAATTATCACTAATAAAGGCCTAAGCATCCAAAACTTTTCCACAAGAAAAGGTTCTTCTCAAAGTATAAACCCTAAGAAATAACTCCTCAAATATAATGGTCAAAGAGTAAATTTTAAAGAAGCACAAATGAATAATTAACTCTCTTCCCTCTAATAAATGTAAAAATGAATGTGCATATATATATTTGAATCTAACCCTAAATGTTTTTGAATTTTTAGTTGATATGATGGGCCCAATTTGACTCTGTATCATTAATTGGTAAAAATAAGTTAGGTCCTAGTTTAGGTCAGCTAAGGCTAATGTATACTCGTAACATATAAATATCAAATTAAATACAAGATAAGACCATGCCAATACTCTATTTTAAATGTAAAAAAGGGCTTTAGACTTATAAAGGGGTTAATTAAGGTGGTGAATTGCTTAGAGGAATGCGTAAGGGAGGATGCAAGGCTTAGGTAAGTGTATAGGAGAAGGTTGTGTAGATATCAAGTTGTGGTATAAGGGACAACAATTCTATGAAACACTAATGGTTTACCCACCATGGTCATTTCAAAAGTAGATATGCTCAAGTATCTATTATATAAAACAACATTTCAAGTTAGAATGGATAAATGGATCATGCTTCTTAGTGAGTTTGACATAGAGTATGCCAATTATAAAACAATCAAAGGACAAGTTCTTGCATATCAACTTGCTAAGCACCTCTCATGGACACACAACCACTTAAGTGTCCATTTCCTGATGAATCCATCATGAATGTTATTAATACACCCCTTGAGGATCATCCTTGGAAGTTATATTTTGATGGTTCATTCAATGCACATGGATTGGGTAGGCATATTATTTATTACACCACAAGGAGATATAATCCCTAAATTATTCAAAATTAGCTTTCCTTGTACAAATAATATGGTTAAGTCTGAAGCACTTGTTGTAAGACTTTGACAAGAAATTCATTGGAATATATCTCATCTTGAATTTGACAAGAAATGCATTGGAATATATCTCATATTTAAGTTTATGGTGATTCTTAGTTAATCATCAATCAAGTCATAGATCATTCTTAGACCAAAGATGACAAGCTGGTCCCATATAAAGCCATGGTTGACACTATTAAAAAGTAAATTGCCAACATTTAGTTTGAGCATATACCAAGGGCTAGTAATAGAACTATAGATGCCATGGCTACTATTGGCTCTCTAATTTCACAAATAGATAAAGATTATTAGTTCTTCATCAAGAATTTGTCAGCACTAGCTCATGAACCTTCAATCATTGCCATGATTTGTGATATTGTTGGTCCTAATTATATCTAGTACCTAGACCTTTACAACTACCTTCATGACCAAGTTCTACCACCTAATCTATCTCAAAAAACAAACCAAAGCCTTCATTCATCATTCCACTCATTATACTTTAATTAGATCCACTCTTTACTCTCATAGTTTTGATGGAACTCTACTTCAATGTTTAGCTTCAATAGAGTCTACATTAGAGTTAAGAGCATTTCATAGAGTATGTGGATTCCATTCTAGTAGGGTAGTCCTATCCAAAAATCTCTTGCATACTAGTTATTATTGGCCCATAATGGATACAGATGCCACTGCATATGTAAAGAAATGTAACAAATGTCAATGACATGCTAATTTGATTCATTCCCCAACAAAAACTCTAAAATTGATGTTAACAACATGGCCATTTTATACATGGGGACTTGACCTCATTGGGAAGATTAACCCCACTTCATCTTATGGACATAAACATATCCTTAGCACCACCATATATTTCACTAAGTTGGTTGAAGCTATACCCCTCACTTACATGATTGGAAAGAAAATTTCCAAATTCATCTTCAACCATCTCATCTACCACTATGGTATCCCCTCTTACATTATATCTGATAATGGAGGATCATTCAAGAACAAAGATGTAGACTAGTTATGTATTGAATACAACATCACCCAATATTTTTTTATAACATATTTCCCTCAAGGTAATGGCCAAGCCAAGGCATCCAACAAAACCATTGTCAACATTCTCAAAAACATTGTCAATGATGTCGATCATGATTGGCACCTCCAGATATTCCTTACCCTTTGGGCATACTATACCAATCATCATACCCCTATAGGATCCAGTCCATACTCACTTGTTTACGACACTGAAGCCATCCTTCCAATTGAGGTCAAGTTTCCTTCACTATGCATCTCTTTCAAGCATGTCCTGAATGATCATGACTATCGATTAGCTTGCCTACAAGATCTAGATCTACTTGATGAAAAATACATAGCCATGTTCAATAATTGTCAAGCATATTAGAATCAACTTAAAGGTCATTATAATTAGCATGTGAAGTATAAAAAAATTGAAATTGGTGATCTTATTCTTAAATAAAACCAAAAGAATACCATAGCTGAGAATAAACATAAAGGGAAATTCAAATTAAACTAGATAAGGCCTTTCATCATCACTATAGATTATGGATCAAGAGTACACATGCTTGCCACACTAGACAGTGTTGAACTTCTAGAGCTAATGAATATTATTCATCTCAAGTGGTACTATGATTGAATTATAAGGTGTGTTTTATGTAAGTAACATTTTATTTATACCATTTTATCACTATTATTCTTTGTACACATACCACCCTTATTCATCCTCTTTTTCATATTTACATTCCATTTTTGACCTATCGACCCAGCGTGTTCTAAATCCTATCCTATTTGACCTTAGTTTTTATCATTCATTACGTAGTTTTAATATCAATGTATCTAATCATTTAATTATTTATTTCAAGTATTTTAGACAAGGAGTGTATCTTGGGATAGTGTGATATAAGTTTAGATAGTTGCATCCTTCATTTATTAGTCCTTTCTTACCACCAGTCTTGCTACTAATTATAACTACCTTTAGGAAAATTAGTACCATTGATCTATGTCATTGTGTCCTAGTTATAACTACCTATAGGAAAACTATGGGTAATACTAAGCCTTGATTTACCAACTTGCCACTTCCTATGCCATACTGTGTCTTTTTACCAACTATGTCTATTTTATTTGAATTGGCTACTGCACTAGTCAAATTCCTTTGCTAAAATGGTAGAACTATAGTGACTTGAGGTCCTCTTTTGGGACTATGTAGGTATCACTCAATAATTTTTAAGTTCAACTCAAGCACCCTTCTCCACCATGCTCTCACCATTTTTTGAGCAACCTAAGCCATGCTCTCACTATTTTACAAGAAACCTAAGCCATGCTCTCACCATTTCATAAGCAACCTAAGCCACGTTCTCACCATTTTATGAGTAACTTAAGACATGATCTCACTATTTTTTAAGCAACCTAAGCCATGATCTCACCATTTTACAAGAAACTTAAGCCACACTCTCACCATTTTTTGAACAACCTAAGCCACAATCTTGCTATTTTGTGAGAAACCTTAGTTTAAACACTCTCACCTTTTTGTGAGATTGAACTATTTAGTGTCTCGTCATTCTTGATTAAGTTTAAATACTTCAAACAATTACAAAAACATTTCAAAAAATTGTTATAAAAGAACAAAAACATTGACCACTTCTTTGCCTTAAGGATTTTGGGAACCCTTACTAAGTTAAAAGTAAATCACTTGTCATTTAGTTTCCCCATCCTTCTTGGCCTTTTTCTCTCATACACTTGCCATTTTGAAAGACAATTTATATTCTTCTATCACATCCATTCTATTTGTTTTCCTCACTTATCACATTCTTTCCATTCCCTGGGAGAACTACATTTGGCTTGAAGTTTTTTATTATATATTACATCCATGAAATTATGTAGGCAATGTCCACTTGCCTAGTGCATATGGAGATAGCTTGGCCACCCCTTCATTTTCTTATATTCCCCCATTTATTTCATTTTTTAAGTTGTCACCTATTTTTTAGGGGTAATATTTATAGATTTTTTATTGCATTGTTTGTTTGTTTATTTATTCTTATTTTGTTTGTTTGTCTACTTGTTTGTTTGATTTCAACAATGTTGCCTTGATTCAGTTTATGTGTGTTCATTGGGTGATTCCTTGTTCACACTTACACTTGAATCCATCCCTATTCATATGTTTACATTTTCATCATGGTTTTTATCATTGGTGCATTGTTTTATATTAAGTATTGGATTACGGGAGTCAGTCCTTATGCATATTTAGGCCAAATATTTATCGTGTTCTATCATGAAGCCTACCATCACATGCTACAACAAACCTCAGCTTCAAGAATTCTATTTAGTAATGGTAGCATCTCTTTGGCATTGATATCCTAATTCTACTCCCAATCATATCCTAAATAGAGTAATTGACCATGAAAGAATTTCAACCTTTATTAGTTTAGATGAGCATCTCCCTACTATTAGATTGTTCCAATTAATCATTATCCTCTATCTTAAGTTATCATCATCCTCAGCCAAGTTTATCATGTTTACCATAATGGAGGTCTAATGATTATAACCACATATGATTAAATCATTTTACACCATCCCAGCTACATTTCTCAATGATTATAACTGTCTTTAGGCAAAACATTGAGTTTTCACCCCTTTAATTTTTCTACCCATACAAGGGCACATTATTATCTTTTTTTTCTATCCTAATGGGGGAAGCTCCAACTTGTCAATGATTATAACTACCTTTGGGAAAATCATTGTGTTATCATACCATGTTGCCACTATTAGGGTATAATTCTTATAACCACCTTTGGGAAAACCATTGTGCATCATCCCTCTTGCATTCTTAATAATTTTGACTACTTTTTCAATATAATTATGTTTTCACCCCATCATCTTTCCTTTTTTTAGTCCCATCATTTCATTTCTTTCTTTTTGAGGGATCATTTACTGACCTCCTTATGCCAACCATTCCCTTGAGGGGGCATCATATAGTTAGTTTATCATCATTGTAGTTGTAGGCATGCATGACCTTTTCATTCTTTAATATCTTATTGTGATTATAGTTTTCAATGCCTTTCCAAATAGGGTCAAACATTAGACAGCTAAAACTAGCCATCGATAACCTCCAACTAGGCTTTTGACCAATCTATACACAAAATTCATAATTTGGCTAAAAAACACTAAAACATGTTAAATAATGTGAAAATGACATATTCAAATGTCGATTTTGGCTAGGGTATCCCTAAATAGGGTAATGAAATTTATGGGATATCTAACTCTAATCAATTTATTTTGAGTTAAAATGCCAAGTTTGCACCTACATATTTTAGACTGCTCTTTCCTATCAAATCTTTTGCACAAGACTTTTGCCTTTGTTAATTATTTTTGGAAACATTCTAAATGGGAATACGCATCTAATGCATTTAATGTGCACTTCCAATTCAAATATAGTCAGATTTATCACTAATAACAAGGCATTCTAATCAATTTGGGTAATTTGTGCACAATATGCTTAATCATGCCTAAGAGCTAATTAACCTAAATCAAGGCCTAATAAAAAAATTCATGGAAACTTGTTAAATAATTTGTTTTGGAAATGAATATTCAATATATACATCATCAATTGACCTCATTTTTTAGAAAGAAATCCCTAGGCCATAAATGTCACAAATATTAGGATTCATGCCCTCCATGCCTCTTAATTTCCCCTTCTTCCAATGTCATGAGGATAATTACAAACTTAATTCCAAAAATTGAATTAATCCTCAACCACACATCTCAATATTAAGATGGATGGTTGAGGTTGATTCTAAATATTCTCAAAAATATATAAATAGGAGGCCTCACAACATCATTTATAATCGATTTTGGTGGTAATTTATTATGCTCAAATATCTTCAAAGCTTTTTTGATGCAAAGTTATAATGCAAAATTGGTTCCAAAAGCTTCAATCAATTAATGTTACCATGACAAATTGATTCCAAGACAAGCCAAGCCACAAGCCAAAGGTTTCAAGGAGAGATAGACGTTTTCAAGCTTCCATTTCCAAGGACTTTATTAGCATAAGCTGAGCAAGCCACCACAATAAGCATTTTAGAGCATCCAAGGAAGGTAAAAGAGTTTTCTTTTGCATTTTAGTTGTGTGTTTCATTCATGATTGTTAACTAATCTCTACCTAGTGTTTAGGCCTATATATATTATGATATTAGTGTGTTTATCTCATTTTGTTTTCATTTTGGAACTAACACAATACTAACCATCCTCTCTTGAGTCAAATTTATAGATCACATAAATAAGGATATAAATGTTAGTAGCATCTAGGGTTAGGGTTTGAATACTATTCAAAGTAAGTTAGGTTTACCAAATGTATTAACCTTTTATGACTTAGTGAATGTAAATCATATTTTTGTTAAATATTTGATTATACTAAATTAGGGTAATAATATGTAATAAATATATCCACTAATTTGTTACAAAATTGACTAACTTTGACCTTTCTAAACATAGTAATAAATAGTGTAAGTAATAACTTAGCTAGAAGATGACTAAGATGGATGATCTAGAGGCTAGATACTAAGGTAGAGGCTTGTTTGAGTGTCACAAATAAGATATTAGTGTCATAATTTCTCTTAAATAGTAACACACTAATTGTAAAATAACACCATTATTGGATATGTGGTGGTAGTGTCCCTGGTTTGGTGGTAGTATCTTTAATACAAGATTATCCCAAGTTTCTTGGTGCACCAATGCATATATATGTGAGGTATATTTTTATATAAATGAGTTTGTAAACCTTGTATATTTCTTATTTTGATTGATTTTATGAGAAAACCCTAATCCTTCATATAACTAGGGTATCTGGTTGATACAAGTTGAAAAGTGTGTTTTTTAATGGGGTAGGCTAGACATCCTAAACACCATATTATGATGAGAGTTTTATACATAAAAATACTTTGAAGAGTGATCAATCCTAATGTATTTTTCCCCATCTAAGTGCTAGTGCAAGTGTAAGTGAAGCTAGTATGATAGTTGACTTGAGTGCTTTAAATGTTTTTAAGATTGGAAATCTAGGCAATCTAAGCTTAAGACTCTTGTTGATGGTAGTATGAATTATTGAAGAGTTATAAATGATGTCATTGTGATGTCATGGAGGTGTCCTAATGAGTGTATGAACTACCTTTATAGTCTAACTGATAATGACAAAGTGTGTAATGTGTTTGTCCTAATATGCTTAAAGGAGGCTTGGTTTAACTTCAATTTTGACATGCTTAGAGATGTTAAGGGATGAGTATGGAGTATTAATCATGTTTAATATTTACCTAAGATGTTTTATATTCTTTGAGTTCTTGTGTGCATGAATGGATTTCATCTGGTTGATCATTATTGTCATCTAGACATTTTGGGTCTAGTAGCAAAAAATTTGAGTTGGTAGTTTGCTGATGTCACCATTACCACGTGTGGATTAGTTAGGGGAAGTTTGTCATATGGTTTTTATAATATTATTCCCTAGTTATTATGCACTAAATCTTAGGTCATACACCTAAGCGTAGTCAAAGATATATGGGTGCAAAGTTGGGCTCTTGGGCATTTTGATAGTGTTTTCTATGTTCCAATACAGCCAAGTAAGCATGTTGATGATGTTAACATTATCATGCATGTAGTTTTCTATAGGAAATGGTCACATGTGATTGTTCATTATTGTGCTTAATTATTATGTGATAAATCTTAGGTCATGCACCTAACTGCATCAAAGTATATGCAAGTGTAAAGTTGTGCTCTCGAGCAGTTTGATAGTGTTTTCCCATACTTAGCCAAATTTACATGAAGCAAGAAAGAGTTGAGTAATTAGTTTAGTGATGGAATATATCTCACATGTGGAAATTTCAAGAGAAGTTGCTCATATGGGTTTGTTCAATTTTGTGCCTAGTTGATTTTCAGTAAATTTTAGATCATGCACTGAAGTGTAATAAAAGATATGCATGTGTAAAGTTGGCCTTTCAAGGAATTATTTACATTTTTGGATATATTAAAAATAAATATAAGGATGCATTGTAATGTCATTATATCTCACAAGTGTGAGGGTTCCAAAAATATATTGACATATGGTTGGATTCTCCTATGTGAGGAGATCATATGGTCCAAGGTTGAGAACATGCATTTGAGTGAAGTAAAAGATATGGAGGTACAAAGCTGACCTTATAGATAGATTATGAAGGTTACCATACTTGGTCTATTTTGAAAAAAGATAAGGATCAAGACCAAATGAAGATCTAATGGCTTGTAGGTGATCATACAATTTTAATCTAATGGTGTGTGTTGAGTGAGATGGTAAGAAGTGTATGATGTTTAATAGTATAAGTGATCAGAAGCCATGCAAGGGTGTCAAGTTTCATGATCATGGGGTTTTTAAGAAATATCTAATGGTGAGCACTATAAGATAAATGCATGACTAATTTTTAGAGATCGATGGTGCATAATGAGTCACTATTTCAACATTACACAAGATGAGGTCAACATGTTCAAGGTTTAATATTTGAACATTAGCACACTATGCCTTAAAGTTTAGAGAAGATAAAGGGTGAAAGTTTAAGCTAATAATCAAGTACATGAGATGCGATCATAGTGTTTGATGTTTAACTGTGACCATTGGCATTTGAATATTTGAATTTTGTAAAGGAAAGACCAATGTCTAGTTTTTGAGTCATATCTTTTGATCTATAATGAAATTGTTCAGGTGTAAAAAATAAAGTGTATAAGACTCCAAGGAACATCTATTAATATTTATTTTAAGGTCTAAATTTATGTACATAAAAATTTATTGATCTCTAAATTTTATTGTGGGTTTGAATATGTTATGCAAGTAACACAAGAAGGGTAATTGAGCTCGTTCTAATGTTGTTTCAATGTTTAATGATGAATTAGATATTGGATCATGTTGTATAATCCATCAGGATAATTTGTGTGCATTATGAAGGTTTGACCAATAATATGTAGTATGAACAAATGTTTATAATTTGACAGTGTGTTCGTTCATGGTGACTATGTACAGAGAATGTTGTTTGAGCAATTTGTGCTTAAGCTGAAGGGTAATGTGATGGATATGGGAACTTAAAGATAAATATAGATCATGTGGTATGGTTTCATGATTTGTAAAGTGTTCTTATGTTATTAGTTATCTCAAATAAGTGTCAAATAGGTGAATGGGTCATCATAGGGCCTAAAAGTGACTTATACTTATTTAAAAGTGGATTGTGCTTAAGTGTGTGTTGGAACACAATGTAGACACCGAAATCGTGTTGACTCCCCTGGTCATTCCCCGTCTTATTCTTCTTCGCCTATTTAACCCTTGTTGATCACTTGTTCCACCAACCTTGACCCTGGCAGCATGTAAAAATGAGCACAGAGCTAAAGCTAGACTCTATCCCCATTGTGCATCTGCCGACGACGGTCTTTACCCGGCCGATGTCGCTGACGTCGATCACTTATCGGCCGACATCGGTAATCCTGCCGACATCGGTCACCTTACCGTTATCCGTTATCAGTTATCTTTCGATTCCCAATCGGTTTCCCGAATGGTTATCGAACTGTCTCTCGAACCGTCCCTCGCCTTCATCAGCGTCTGCCAACCATTCGAGAGGCTAATCAATCAACCATTTTTCGAATCAACCTGATCAATTAATCAATCGACCTCTGAACTCTGATATCCACAGACTCTGGCAATCAACACTCTCGCGATCAACCAACTCTGGCATTAACCAATCTGCATTCACTTCAATCCGGCACTGCACAGACAACTTCAACTATGGCTTTCATCACGTCTTCTGACAAGTAAGTATTTTCTCTATTTATTTTCATCTCTTTTTGATTATTATTTGTTCATTATTTCTGTCATCCTGAATCTTCAAACCACAGACCCAAGTTCTGAATCTCTCCTTTTACATCCCTGCCCACTACCCCAATCTATAACTCTGTCCAGACTCGACTAAAACCCCCAGACTCTGTCCAAACCCGACCTTACCTTGCCCAGACCCTATCCTGACCTTATCTCGATTCTATCAGACCCTGTCTCGACTCCATCAGACCCTGTCAAGACCCTGTCCCGACTCTCCCAGACCTTCTGCAACTCATCCAGACTCTGTCCAGAACCTACCCCGACCGACGCCGGTCACTACCCCGACCGACACCGGCAGTTTGATCGACGCCGGCACCTTCCCTGACCGACGCTGGCACCACAAAGACCGACGTCGGTGACTGTGTAGAACAGTGCCTCATTATCAGGTACACATTTTATTTTCTATCATTTATTTCTGTCATTTTATCTTTTATTATCTACTTTCATCCAATATTATGCTTTTTTATCAGTGGGTTGATATCCTTCTAGGAAGTCTTCATACTTCCGGGATCGGGCGTTCGCCTGACAACCCACCATATCCTTTGACTAACATTTTTCTGTGTTTCAGCCTTTTCTTCTTTGCAGGTGTCATTCCTCCACAGCCAAAGAGGAGAATCTTCCAACGTCTGATTTCGATGCGCATGACTTTATCAGGTATCTTCTAGCCTTGACCATTTCTTTTAGTTTCTTATTTCTTCTTTGAATGTAGAAAGCAATTTTGCATAGAAACATTCTGGCACGCCCGGTGGGACCTTAGGGCCTTCCTTGGGTTCTTTCTTTCTTTCGTTCATATAGGTGTATTAAGTTCCTTCCTTTTTGCCTCCTTTCGTCTCTTCTTAAACGACATCATAAGCAGGACTAAAACGAACATTTCTTTCTTTCTTGCACTTCTAGACTAGCTAAAACTCATATTCTTTGACTCTTTCTCCATTCGTCTTCATACGAACAAACATTTCGACTTGGGCATTAAAACACTTTGCATTCATTTCTGATTGCCTGCATCTTTTAGACCACACATACTAATTAAACCGCATATTGAATTAATCTAGATCACTTGATGTTACACGACCAAACCACCTGCACAAAACAAACATTTTAACTCACCTGAGACAAGGCCCGACTGGGATTTCATCCCCCAGCGGATACCTTACCCGTCCCAGTGACCCTACTTGGATTTCATCACCAAGGGAGAAGCCCACTCCGTTCTCTGGCGGAGGATAAACTCTAGTGGAAGTATATTTTGGCTAAGCGAAACCAGCTAACCACTGGAATCATGAAGTGAGGGGAGCTTGCTCCTTAGCAACAGGCCTGTACAGAAGCTAACACAGATTTCTTGAGCACCATAACAAAACCCGAAACCATCCATAGACTGCTTCTTCTAGGACCCGACTCACAAAGCCAATCTTCCTCTACACACATTCTAAGGCATAAGCCACTATAATCCTAATATTTTACTCCTAGGGTTTTAGGATCTGCTTGTGTCTTCATCTTTTTCATTCTTATCTGCTTATTTGAGCTTGTGAGGACGTTCTTTCTTGCCTTAAATGGTTTTTGACACGCAGTCAAACCAAGGCTCTTCTTGACCACGCTAGCCATCAATCACTTTCGCCGACCCCATCTATAAACAATCTTATAATGGAGTTCTACTCGGAGACCGAAATAATTCCTACTAGACCATCTCCAACCCAGATGCCTATCATCCCAGAAGGGGACCAAGATTTTTCAAGATTCTTGGACCTCAATACCGCAACCCTCCAAAACTATCTCGCGAGAAACCCAACGCGGGACCTTTCGGGCGACGTGGCGACAACATCAACACCGTTCGCCACCCAACCTTTTTCGACTCAGCCTTTCGCCTCAACCATTAACCCGACCATGGCCTATACGCAAAGTTTGGCCTCCTCGTCTATTTTTAGACCAACCTCCACCGGGGTTTTGTTACCCCCTCAACCACCTGCAATTCAACCAAGTTTTACATCATACCAGAACTTGATTGTCTCGACCCCACACACTCTTGCACCTATATACGCAGGAGTGCCTACCTCCTCTTTTGTCCATACCACCACACAACCACCTTTGGCGATATCTGGTCAGCCTATGCCTTCTACCTTCATAACCCAACCACCCTTAGCCTCTACTTCTGCCCCTATGACTAGTCATCCATATGTTGCGCCCTTATTGGTACAACCGACTACGTCGTACGCCTCTTCTAGCCTCTTTCAAGTGCCTTACAACCTAGGGGGCACTCCGTCCACCAATCCGTCAGCAGACATCATCAAGATGCTGATGGATAAAATGTCCAGTCTCGAAGCTTCTATCTCCGGTTCAAGTAATGTCTCTTCATATGACCAGATTTACAACGAGCCCATCCATCCTTCTGTCCCTATCCGACCATACCCCAACTATTGGGAGCTTCCTAAATTTACTCACTTTCAAAGTAAGGAAGACCCACAACAACACTTACGGGCATTCAGACATGCCTGTTACCTTATCGCCCACGATGATGTGTTACTTCTACGCATGTTTCCTATGTCTCTTGCTGGCCCTGCCCTTGACTGGTATAGCTCTCTTGCCAGACATTCTATCTTCTCATTCATTCAACTCACCCAACTATTCATTGACCATTTTTCTATCAATATCACTAAACAAGTCTCGATCACAGACCTTTACTCCATTAGACAATTTGACGACGAATCAATAGTCAATTTTGTCGCCCATTGGAGAGGCTTGATTAACCAGCTCTCTTTCTCCTTGCCTCAACCCGAGCTCATTGAGCTCTTCTCCCGAGCATGTGCCAGTCACATCTCGTCCACCTTGCGGGTTCAAACATTCCACACTTTCGATGAGGCCTTCACCATGGCCCGAAAGCTTGAACTCCACGCCATTGAAGAAGATAAGGTCAAATTGCGTAACACCAATGCAAGAACCAATGATCATTCTTCTTCCAGACCTTCTTCTGCCCACTCTCAATCCAAGGGGTCGGCAAACACTGTCATCTTTAGACCATCATCTTCAACAATAACCAACCGACCATCATCTTCAACATTAGACTACATCAATAAACATTTTCAACGTCAATCCATACAACGTCAATTCACTCCAATTGGAGAGTCATATGCCTCTGTCTTGGATAAACTCGTCAAGCAGGGGGTCCTCAATCTCCCTTCAATCCGACCACATCAATTTGAACCCTCAACACCTATCCCTACATGGTACAGGGAAAACCACTTTTGCAACTATCACCGTGTCAAAGGCCATGACACGAATCACTGTCAAACTTTCAAAAACATCGTACAGGACATGCTCGACAAGGGTGATCTTATTTTAGATAACCCGAACGCACCGCCCAACCAAAACCTTGACATCTTCAAGCAACCCTTTCCTAATCACCCGCCTACCCAAGACAATGTCCAAACCATGATCAATGACCCTCAAGACCATGATATACACACAGTCGACACTATCTTTTCTCTTATCCCTGACCAACCTCTTTCACAGGTGGAAGACCCTTCTTCCCCTATACCTCCTCCACATGGTGAAGAACTTCCTTCTCCTACTTGTCCTCCATCGACTTCTCCCATAATGGAGGATGCTTTGACCACATCAACACCAGCTGCCTCGCTTTCATCCTTCTTATCATCCATAGATGATCATACCTTTTTGACTCCTCAACCACACACAAAAGCCATGACTACTCCAGAGCTCTTTCCACTTAAAGAACCCACACCTTCAATCTCTTCTCCATCGAGAGAAGAACCGTCCACATTTAAGTTCAAACCCGCGCAAGTGTCCATCATGCCCAAAGTGATTAAACCTCTTGGTGCTTGCCCCACATCTAACCTCGCCTCGTACAAAGGTGGCCCTCAACCCAAACCAAAGAAGGCTACTAAACCACACCAGAGGCCTCCTCCCCTATCTTCGTCATTACCTTCAATCTTGGGCCCACATCCGTCTACTTTACTCGGAGTGCTTCCCACTCCCATACTTCACAGAGGCACATCGCCTCCATTACTCCTTCAACCCGTTAGACTTATACCTCCTCCAAACCATCGATCAATGCATCTTATGACTCTCAAACCAAAATCACCAACCCTCACTGCAACAAGACACTCAGACCCGTTAGCAGGTTCTTATGCCTTGCTGTTATGGCAATTGTTGCAGTCCTCTCGTATCTATCTCCCACCTCTTAGACCAAATCAATCTCTCAGACCAAAACCACCCTGGTTCGATGACACTCGTATTTGTGCATACCATCGCACGCCTGGGCATGACACGGAGCAGTGTTGTGCCCTCAAGGTCGCCATTCGCCAATGTCTTGGGAATGACACCCTTCTTCTCGACCACATCATCAATAAACCTTCAACACCACCCCACTCATCAACTCTCAGATCAAGGCCATCTTGGTTCGACAACTCTACATTTTGTCACTATCATCACACTCCGGGACATGACACTGAGCGTTGTTACGCTCTTAAAGCTGTCATTCATCAACAACGGAGAAAGGATTCCCTTCTCATCAAGGATCCTCTTGACCACCCCTCCGACAAATCATCAACACCAACCCATACCTCTCCAACCTCATCACCTAAATCAGGATCTCCACGCCAAACTAGGGTCCCTTCACCGCCTTTAACCCCCTTATTCGACATTAACATAGTCCATCTAACCACTAAGCCTCAATCGACCTTAACCAATCCGTCAAACATTCTCCCTAGCCGCTGGGGGAATTCAACCTTCATCCAAACCTCGACCAATTTTTCAACACAGTCTCGACCACATATCAATCACTCTTTCAACTTAACCTCAATCAGACCAGCAACCAAACATTTAACCCAACCTCAACCAAACATTCGACCCAACCAAAAATCAAATACCAACCAATCAACCCTCGACCTACCATTGACCAACTATCACATGACCAAATCTCAACCAAACATTGACCAACCTTTTTATCAAAATATTCAACCAGTCTCGATCAATCAACAACCATATCAACCAACTTCACATCCACTCATCAATCAACACCTGACCAATCTGGAAAGAGGCACATGGGGCAAGTTTGCTCTTAATTGGCTCGAACCTTTTATTATCACGCACAAGTATGGATCAGGAACTTACCGTCTGTCTTCTCTTGATGGACAACCAGAACCTGAGCCTCTTAATGCGTTGCATCTGCGACCGTTCTATTGCTAGTCGAGTACTCGTCCACTTGACACTTAACTTGAGCTCGTCCCTTGAGCAATCCCCGTCCTCTTAATCCTACTTCCTTTCAACCCTATTCCTCTTAACAATTCTTATAACCCTTTTATGATGTATGGATGCTTTGTCCTAATAAAACGGAGCCCTTGACCTTCAATACTCTTGTCCATGACTCACATTTCTATAAAAATAAATCAGGATGTCACAATATCCATGGTCACTATATCAATATCCAAATCAAAAAACAGACTGCTCCCTCGAAGGACAGCTGTCATATCATTGCTGTAATTAATAGACTGCTCCCTCGAAGGACAGCTATTCAAAAGCCCTTATATTAAATAAAAATCTAGACCACTCCCTCGAAGGATGGCTATGACTAATCTGGCAATAAACAACATTATTTTAGAATCTTCCCGCATTGATCAGCTTCACAACCTGACCACCAAGCAAATGACATCATTATGTGGACTTCCCGCATCGATCAGTTCACCGCCAAAAAAAAAAAAAAAAAAAAAAAAAAAGGAGTCATGGACTTGATTTATAGTTGTCTCAGGGTCTCCTATAAAAAGGGGCAAAGTTATCTCTGCTCTTAAAATGGGTTACCCTCTTTCCTCCTCCTATCACCTGCTCAAGGGACTTCGAGCTCACTTTAATGTCTAAGTGACTCGATTACCGCTCTAACATAACTATGGTCAATGACGTCACGCATGAATGGGGCTCTTGGTTCTCATAACCCCTATCTATGCTATCTTTTTGGTCCTTGTCAATGAAAGAGCAATATGCTTTTCACTTCTTCTGCATTTTGGTCATATTCGCCTTCATCACTTGTCAATTAACTCAACCTGTTTACCCTAGTTTCTATGGGCACCAATACACATGGAAACTATTGACCCGCTACAATTTATGTTAAGCATAAACCAATACTTGCTGAAGCATAAATGCACCTCAATTCATTTTTAGCATACATCCATCACGAATATGGAATATTGCTAGGGATGAAAAACCCCTCAACTAATGTTGCAGAATACACCATTTGGAAAAGGCTGCAACATCTTTTTTCCTCATCATTTCATCATGACCAAGACCAATCTCTCAACCATTTTTGACCACCCGTCTACTACTCGGACCCTTTGTCTGAACTACATTGGCCTGAGGCCCTATCTCCAGGGCTATGTAGGCAGCACTCAGTTGACATGGGATCTTCTGGGGTTAGCTCGGCCACATCCTTTCGTCCATCCATCCCCTTGACCAATGACCATTGGAGATCATGCCTATCTCCTCCGACCTCGACCACTTCCAAGACATTGTTGCCTTGGTTGTTTTTGCATGTATGCTCCCTCATGACTGGTTAGCAGAATTGTGCGCAGACTTTTTTGGACCCTCACAAGTATAGGATCGCAAGCCGGTTGATCCACACTACTTGTGACTTTTTCGTGTTTCTAGGAGCACTTCCTGAGCCCGGGATACCTAGAACGCGATGACCCATTTGGAGCTTCCGCTTAGATTGAGTAACCCGATTAGCAGATGCCTAAATGCTGGGGCCCGGTTATCTCAATTTTGGCACTCCCCGACCCTTGACCTGTGACACTTTTGACCTAACCATCTCGTGAAGTGGTCTGCGCATAATCATGACCTTTGCAGCGTTCACCCTCACCCCTTTTTCATCCACTCTTTATCAAATCAGCACCCGATTCCCAGTTCCCTTCCCTCGACTCCTGATTTGAGGGGGAATACCTTATCCATAATCGGGGCAATCCGCTTCCTATTTTTGTCTTACAGTTCATTCGAATAACTAACAAGACGAAATCAACCTTATCCCTCACCTGGGGCAATTCGCTTCCTATTTTTGTCTTGCAGTTCATCCAGAATAACCAACAAGACAAAAAGGGGCAAATGTAGACATCAAAATCGTGTCGACTCCCCTGGTCATTCCCCGTCTTATTCTTCTTCACCTATTTAACCCTTGTCGATCATTTGTTCCACCAACCTTGACCCTGGCAGCATGTAAAAATGAGCACAGAGCTAAAGCTAGACTCTATCCCCATTGTGCATCTGCCGACGACGGTCTTTACCTGGCCGATGTCGCTGACATCGGTCACTTATCAGCCGACGTCGGCAATCCTACCGACGTCGGTCACCTTACCGTGATCCGTTATCAGTTATCATTCGGTTCCAAATCGGTTTCCTGAACGGTTATCGAACCGTCTCTCGAACTGTCCCTCGCCTTCATCAGCGTCTGCCAACCATTCGAGAGGCTAATCAATCAACCATTTTTCAAATCAACCCGATCAATCAATCAATCGACCTCCGAACTCTGATATCCACAGACTCTGGCAATCAACACTCTCACGATCAACCAACTCCGGCATTAACCAATCTACATTCGCTTTAATCTGGCACTGCACAGACAACTTCAACTATGGCTTTCATCACGTCTTCTGACAAGTAAGTATTTTCTCTATTTATTTTCATCTCTTTCTGATTATTATTTGTTCATTATTTCTGTCATCCTGAATCTTCAAACCACAGACCCAAGTTTTGAATCTCTCCTTTTACATCCCTGCCCACTACCCCAATCTATAACTCTGTCCAGACTCGACTAAAACCCCCAGACTCTGTCCAAACCCAACCTTACCTTGCCCAGACCCTGTCCTAACCTTATCTCAATTCTATCAGACCCTGTCTCGACTCCATCAGACCCTGTCAAGACCCTGTCCCGACTCTCCCAGACCTTCTGCAACTCGTCTAGACTCTGTCTAGAACCTGCCCCGACCGACGCCGGTCACTACCCCGACCGACGCCGGCAGTTTGACCGACACCGGCACCACAGAGACCGACGCCGGTGACTGTGCAGAACAGTGCCTCATTAGCAGGTACGCATTTTATTTTCTATCATTTATTTCTATCATTTTATCTTTTATTATCTACTTTCGTCTAATATTCTACTTTTTTATCAGTGGGTTGATATCCTTCTAGGAAGTCTTCGTACTTTCAGGATCGGGCGTTCGCCTGACAACCCACCATATCCTTTGACTAATGTTTTTCCATGTTTCAGCCTTTTCTTCTTTGCAGGTGTCATTCCTCCATAGCCAAAGAGGAGAATCTTCCAACGTCTGATTTCGGTGCGCATGACTTTATCAGGTATCTTCTAGCCTTGACTATTTCTTTTAGTTTCTTATTTCTTCTTTGAATGTAGAAAGCAATTTTGCATAGAAACACACAACTATATACTAAGAGGGGGGTTGAATAATTATAATGATTAACTTAGTCATTTTTAACCTTTTTAATTCATATTAAAACTATATGCAGAGATCACATACACACAAATAAACACAACACAAGATATACCATGAAAAACCCAATATAGGAAAAACCACAGTGAGAATAGCTTCTAAAATACACCATTCTAATCTAGCTACACAATAAAGAATCTCACTGGTTACAATGTTTAATGGCACTAACCCTAAGGAGACACCAATCCCCTAATTTAAGAGTACTAACTCTAAGGAAGCATCCACTTCCTAATTGAGCACTAACATCTGATGGCACCTACCTATCATATTCTTTTATAGAACTACAAATTTAGATTACATTACATATTAATGAATGAATCCAATTCTCTATTCTCTATTACAGGTCTAGTCTATAACTGATCATGCTTTGTACTTCATCTCTCTTCCCTTCTCTTCTCTATCCCTCATCTCTATGTCTCTATATTTCTCTATTTAACACAATTCAATAACATTAACAACATATTCTATATCTTAGATGTCATATATAATCATTGGATCTAGGTCTTCGTATATTCTCTATGTTCACACTAATTTTATAACACATCATGCTATATTTTGGACTCAATTCATTATCTCTTAAATTTTAAGTTTCTTATATCTTGAAATCATGATAAAACACCATGATTTTTGGTTTCATTACTATCTTTAGCATATATTAGGTTTTAGTTTTGATGCACATGCATATTTACAAATTTGATTAATTAAAACAATCAATCTCATTGTCTGTATCATAATTTATGGATTACTTGCATGTTCCCACATGTTGCTATGCTTGATAGTGTTGATGGTTAAAATGGCACTTGTTTCTAACACCAACAATGGGAAGTTTCAAGATGTGGGACTTGCGACTTGAAACAACCTCTAGATTTTTTAAGAAGCTGGTCTCTTCTTTATATTGAGTGTATACTGGGAAAAGGGATAAGAATTTTAATAGAAACACAAATGAAAAGAAAGAAAATATAACTACAGTGATGCACCTAAATGTAATTCAACCCTTAATCTGAGCACAATGAAACTATATGTAAGATTCAATTACATTTAAGAGCAAACAAGGCATGATCAATGTAAAAGATGAAAACAATAGAAACAGAGGCTCACAGCTTAGACTGCTTTTGTAGTGACATAAAAAATATCAACAAAGGCACATGATTCAATATTATTATTAATTATCTAGTCACATAAGAGGCAAAAAAACATGCACAATTATATAAACTTTCCAACTCAAGAAAATAGAACAAAGGCAAATGATATTCCTAGTCACAACTCTAGAAAGTCTAAAACTCTTGACAACACAGTGTAGACTAATTTTTCAATGACATAAAAAATATCAACAAAGGTACAAGATTCAATCTTCTTATTAATTATCGAGTCACATAAGAGGCATAGAAACATGCACAGTTACATAAACTTTCCAACTCAAGAAAATAGAACAAAGGCAAATGATATTCCTAATCACAGCTCTAGAAAGTCTAAACTCTTGACAATAATTCTCTCAAAAAATTTTCTTTGGTTATCTAATGATGATTCTTGGTAATCTCTACACACCTATTTATAGCCTCAAATTCACTACAAATTGTCTGTATGTTCCCAATCTAATAGTCCTACTAAAATCTAACTGAACTGGAAGTGTCTAACATAAGATATTTCTTAGATTCTAAAATGCTCTATCTTGTGGCAGTTCATTGGCTAAAATAGATCACAAGACACTCCCATATATTAAAAAAAGAGGAAACTTGGCCAATTCTTTCAAAACCTTCTTATTACTTAGGAGACACTAGAGAATGACACTTGGCATGTTTCACAACACTTATCGAAGACACGCAACACTTTCTACGTAACTTATACTTCTTTTGTGTCTTTGCTTAGGAGTGTTCTACCTTTGACACCTATCACAATATGCTTCTTCAAAACTTTAACAACTTAATAGAAAATAAGACCCACAACATTTCTCTCCTGAGCAACTTTAAAAAGGGAATAAGGATAGGTGGCAATTTTTGCTTGACTCAACAAAGGATATGTGGCAATCTCTGCCTTACTTAACTAGGGATATGTGGCAATCTCTGCTACTTTTAGCCACCTTTTGAGAAATGTGTGGAAGGTGAAATGTGCTGGTCTCTATGTTTTTATATTTATATTATAGAAACAATTGGGCTTCATTTCATATTTACATGGATAGTGACACTTGGCAGCTTTTGCTTGCTTCAAAAACAAAACCTGAGACCCACCACAGTCTTTACTATATTGGTGAAACCAAATGAAGAAAATTTGGAGGTTGACATGTGGTGGCTTCCAATCTCATCAGATGAGATACATGGCATCTTCTATCACTTTTAGAAAAGAAAATTAAAACCTTCCATGATTTCCACTTGGCACCCTCCACCTGATCCTGATACTTAGCTTGTTGAAACCTTCCGCTTAAAAGATATTTGAAATGTAGATGCCAATATGAAATGTAGATTCCAAAACTTGTTGCATTCCATTGAGTTACCATGAGATACATGGAAATCTCCACTTTACTTATAAAAATTATAAAAGGTGCCTCAGCTAATGACACTTGGCAGCTTCTGCTTGACTTCGACACTTAGACAAAAATGAATCAAAAGGAAATTAGAGCCTGTGCTCTATTTCAAAAATTTGTTGTTTAGAACCAAAGTATGCAGGAATAAAATTTTATAGCATGTAACTAAAAATTAGAATGAAACGTAGAGTATTTTTTACTCTACAATTATTGGTGACCCTAAGGACTTTTAGGCCTGCTCAAACAAAAACCACAACTCCTGCTAGATCAAAATTTAAAAATTATAGCTTCAACAATGTTGTTTGGTAGGAAGACCATTCATTGTTAGATAACCCCTATTTATTTTGAAATTCATTAAAGGCTAAATCAAGGTTAATAATATCCTTGTGTGAGAAATTTTTCAAAATCTGAATCATAGCCTTCAATTTGAATTCAAGTTGGGAAATAGGAATCAAAATAGCTTCTACTTCAGGGATTGATGAATCATCCCTTAAATCCTCAAAAACTATCTAATCATTCTATTTGGCCAACAACAAAGGTTTAATTTCATCAACCATTAGCACCATGTTGTCATCAGGAAATAGAGAAGGAAGACCCAATTTCATTAGATCTTCAATGTGCTATTTCATTTCACTGATTCCTTCTTTCATGACATCTAGGAGCTCTCTGTAACTGATGGCTATAGAATTACAACTAAGAACCTCATGCACTCACTTAGCAGTGATCATTCTATTCTCAATTCTTGTTGTTGACAATGTTCCATCTGTTGCATCATAAAGCTTTTGTAGCAATGTTTCAGAGTCTAATACTCTCCTAGAAACTGTAGCCAGAGTGTTTGCAACTAAATTTTCCAACATTTCACACAATTTTTGTGCATTTAGTAGGAAGGTGAGATAATGCCTGAGCTAAATAATCTTTGAAGATATTCTCTTTCACATGGATTCATATAGCTCCTTCACTAGACTTAACACTCTGACATTCTTTGGCCTATTGACCAGCTCCAATGTCAATTGTTCTACTCTTTGTTACTCTACTTGAAATTGGGATTGTTACTCTGCTTGAAGGTAGAAGGAGAGGCAATGTGCCCAACTAAAAAAGGATGTCTCTATGGTAAACCATATTGAATAGCTAATTGTTGGCTATGGGCAATTTGAGGGGAAATTTTCTTTGGAAGAAAATGGGAAAAGTGAGGTAACGTTAAAGCTTGACTAGGGATAGATGGGGCAAAGTGAGAAATGGGAACGATAGAGGTGGTAGGGGATGTCATCTGGCTAGATGCAATCATCACGCCAATAGGAGAAGAAATAGATTGAGAAGGAGAAGAAGGAATAATACTTACCTAAGGAGCAATTATATTACTCTGTAATTGGCATTATGGGGGGTCTGCCTCCTCTTCTAAATCAAATTGGAACTGCACCTTCTTTCACTTCTTGGGTGTCTCTTCTTCTAGCCGTGTTTCTTTTCCTTCCACATCTACTACTGCCATCAGTGATGCTTGTGGAGAACTAGGAATTTCAATAATTTATGTTGATGGGGAAGCTTTTGGTGGTGAAGGCACCACACTCTTTTTCTTTTCCATGATGCTAAGAGATTGGGGCCAAACTAATACAGTTACTACACCTATAGTGTGCCCTGAGGCCTATGACTCTTGGTTTGATCTTGCTCTGGCTTCCATATCTACACCCTGTGTCGGCAAATTGCTTATGTTAGGGCTAGATACAAGGGATAGATGGCACTCATCCCATAGTTCTTCCCATCTCTCATCTATGTCCACGTTCCCAAAATAATGAGTTGTCTGACAAATTTCTTGCCTATATTTCCAATAGACTTCTATTTTCTCAGCATCCCAATATTTATTCTTTAATGCCCTTCTTAAGCCATAAGTCACTCTGAATTTAGAGTCAAAATCCCTCTACTTAACATATAATGTTTCCCAGGGTCTATTTTATGGAAGGGGCAAATCTATTAATTCAACATAAAATCTAGGAGCATCTTCTCTAGGATTTTTCCTATTTTCCCAAAAAGGGTGGCCTTCATGTGAAATTCTGGTTGTAACCCTATTAGTCCTTATTTAGGAAGTGATGAAACCATTTGGGTCATATACCCATTTGTATTCTATTAGAAGGAAACCTAGAAAGGCTAGCTTTCTGAGCAACACGACTTCAACATCTTTAGTTTCTAGTACCATGCTATTTGTCATCCATGGGAGGTCATACATTTTTCTCTTCCTCTTCTCAGAGCCATATTCATTATCGACTATAGATACCTACCTAGTGACCTCTAAGAATGCTAACCTAAGAGTCAAAATCTTAGGTAGCAACATTGGTTCCCCACAAAAACCATGGACTCTTATAATTGTATGGTGGGATCCAAAATATAAATCACAAGGAATTAGTCAATTGGTTAGAAGGTTTGAAACACTTGGGAATAGTCTATTTATAATTGGTTTGGGGCTGAGGTGACAAAAATTAGGGGTAACAAATAATTCCTAGAATTCATATGGATCACTAGTTTTTGACAAAATATGTGTCCATGCAGACACAGGAGTGGTCATTTGGAGATGAAAACTTAGGTCATACATATCATGATGCATATGTTGGGAAAAGAGGTCAGAGTTCTAATATAGCATGAGGTGAAACAAATAAGAAGAGTACCTAAAAACCCCTTTTGATTTGAACTGGGCCAATTGTTCCACCATTGAGAAAACAATTTGTTCAAAAAAGTCAAGCCTATACTCCTTGGTTTTGTCAATGGTCTTTAGCCCGAAGAGGATAGCCATTTGTTCTCCATAAACTTCCATATCATATTTCATGCCAAAGATTAAAGCCATCATAGAAAGTGAGTCTTCGCTAGGTTGTGCAAATTGGACTCTTGATGTAGGGAGTGTAGGCACAGTAGTGTCATCATCACCCATTTGTAATTTGGATCTTAAGAACCTCAACTGAGTATTGATGTTTTCCCACATTCTTTGCATTTTAGCAATAGTGGGAAACATGGCTATCTTATCGTGATATAGGGATAACATGTCCCTGATAGCCTATGGTGTGATTTACACCATAAATGGGCCCTATTGAATGGTGCTTGAGGGTGCATGAAACAAGTCTGTGCATAACTCGACAAAGTCAAGGCATGGATGTACAGTGAGGACAATGAATTATGCCAGTTGTGAAGTCCATATCCTCATGGCAAATGTCTCATATTTCCCTAATCTGACCCTTTGTATACACCTTTGATGTGCCCCTTCTCTAAGAGTTTTTCTACTTGCTCTTTGAAGAATTGGGTCAATGACTCCATTTGCATAATCTTTTATCTTTACCGGATCACTTGCTTGACCAAATTCGGGGATTGTGGTCTATGGATAGGTCTTTAATGGTTGTGTGGGAGCTGAAGCATATGATTTGCTCGCAAGAAATTTGTCAAGGGATTCATACATCCCAACTGCTTGTTTTGAAGACTATGCTCCCTCCATCTCTATGTCTATTTTGTGATAACTGATATGAGATTTCTCAAAATAGAAACACTTTCACTGAAGCAAGTTTACTAGAAACCAAAAATGCAAGCAATAGGATATTTTCTAGCAGATGTAGGAATGTTTGAGAACTTGTAAGCTTTAACTCTTGCTAAGAGGTATTTATTGACCTATCAAGTCTCAAAATGGCATTAAACTCAGATAACCATTAGCAAATCTTACTCAATCTTTATGGGACGGCGAGATAGACACGTTATGCAAGTGGCAATGCAAGGTACCTTAGGGATTTCTAAAGATTTGGGAGAGATTCAATGTATTGAGAAATTTTGTAAATTTTAAAAATTCTCTGAGTTGTTGACTACGTGTTCAAAGAACACTTATTTAAAATAAAAGTGCGAAAACAAAAATGGGAAAACAAAGCAATACAGAAAGGGGAAACTATCTAACTATAATACATTAACCAAGTATCTTTATCTCCCTCCTAGATAAAAAGAAGAATTTCTAAAGTCTCCTTCATGACAAGCCAACTTATATTGCCGAATAAGTGGTTGAATTGGATATAGCTCTGATGACTTGCTCTTTGTGTATGCCACATTGATTTGCCTACATTTGAGTGAGTCTATGTCAAACATGCTTCCAACATATATAAACTCTTCTTGTTCTTGGAAGCTTGTTAAATGCCAGTTCTTGATATTGGCATCTCTTATCAAGAAATTAATGACTATTTGCTCATCAACAGAAGGCCTTTTATATATATCATTTATTGGATTATCTCCTTCTACCTTAAACTTAGGTTCTATTGCATGATCATCTTATTTAATTACTTCAAAATTACCAATCTCTCGAAAGGATAATTTTGAAAGTTTGCAATAATTTTACATATGTAATTGAGTCTCAATGTTGTCTTGTTCATCTGCAACCAGCTCATAGCCTTCTTGAAAAATAGTATAACCTGACCCAATGATTTCAAACAAATCATTCAAATCATGATCAAGGAAATGTCCATGCTCCTCCACATCATCTTGCAAAGTAAGAAGAAAGCCAAAAATTATCTCTTCTTCATCAGAGATTAAGGCATACACTTGTGACTTCTCACTCAGAATATGGAATTCATGTTGAGAGACCCAAGGATTAATAGAAGAGGTATCTTTTGACTTTTCTTCCTTTAAAACATTTGGGATTTTATGATCTTCATCAAATATTATGTAAGTACCTAGACCAATGGAGTCATAATTTCCATGTGGGTCACTTTGCATCATAGCTAATAAATGATCATTTTCCTCTTCTTGATCATGTTTAATCCATTCAACTAACTCTTCAACAAAAACCCTTTCTTATTTATTCATCATAGCATGAGCTACCTCTAACTTTTTAGTTGGTTCATTGGTGATGTGATCCTTATATAATGGCTCAAATAATATCTTCATCTTTGAACCATACTTGGTTCTTCGGATGAGGTGAGACCAATCAAGGGACATATATCCTCCTATCTTGGTTGTAAAGTCTCTAAATAAGCATTATCCAAATACAAGAGGTATATCTATGACTACTACATCTTGATTTACAATTATATTGGGACAAGTATATAATTGTAATGGGAGTTGTTTAATTCTCCCTATTATTTGTACTGCTTTGCTATCTAACTGCATGACTCCCTTAGTGAGTAGTTCATACTTTATTTTTAAATCATCAACTATCTACTTAGGCATTACTGTAGTACTAGCCCCTGAATCAATCATTGCATTATTCAAAAATTTCTTGCCAACTATCAAATTTAAATAGAAGGGATCCAATTTGGATTTTCTTACCTTCGGTGCATTATTCACTAGGGCCATTGTCTGTAGATGAACTGTGTCTTTGAGCTTTTCCTTTTTAGCAGGTTCTTCTTTGATACCAGAGCATTTGGGTACTGATTGGCCTTTTAGAGCTTCTTGTATTAGTGTCTTATGTTCAGGAATAGCCAATATATCCCATATTGATACTTGTGCTGGAGTCTTCTTCAATTGATCCACCACATTTATTGGTCCCAGAGTCTGAGTTCTTTAAGAATAAGGATATCTTGTTTTTTCTTGAATTTGTGTAGGAATCACTTGACTCTACACTGGCTGAGGCACTTCTTTTCTGACAGCTATGTCTCTTTGTCCTTGAAATGGAGGATTCTCCATGACTTGACTATTTACAACTTCAGGCTATTCCACCATCCTTCTCTTTGATCTAGTATAATAATCTGATTGTACCACTAGTTTCTTGGAAGTGGAAGCTTTGTTCAAGAAAATTTATTCTTCATCTTCAACCCATGAGAACAAATCATGTTTTGGGGCTATTTCTTCCTCTTGTTGTAAAGACATCCCTTGCATCTAAGCCATTAAGACTAAATTTTGCATACCAGAAGATTGGTAGGATTGATTGTCACTGGAACTTGCAAACTATCCATCCATTCTTCTTTGCTCTACCACCTTTTGTTGTAGATTACACATGGAACAATCTCTAGGCATATGAGCATTATTACAAGGGAAACACTAGGCATTAGTGTTATCCACACAATTATTTTGCCCTGGAACAATCTCTCTCTTCGAATTGGGAGGAACAATTTGTGAGGGTGTAGGGACAACAACTAATTGATTTGTTGGTTGAGGGTTATTTTGCCTTTGAGGACCCTAGTATTGGTTTAGCTATGATGAGAATCTACTTCCTTGATAGCCTTGATATGGATTTCTAGGGAAAATATTCTTCTATCTCTTTATATTAATCAACTCATTAGAAAATGTCCTTAAGATATTCTTGATATCATCCAGCTTAGATGACTGGGCAGGGATAATTTATTTCACAGGGGGTTGAGGATATGTGTACATAGACACAGGTGGGGCTATGGATTTAGGGTCTTCTTGAGGTAATGGCAAGGAAATCTCTAGGAACATGGGCATGGGAGGCCTTGGAGACAACTTTCTAGCATCTATAAAATTATTTTCAGCTCTGACTTCATAGTCATAAGCCTATGGTAGAGTCTAACCTCCAAGTGACTGAATCATAATAGATACGTCTAAATTTAAAGCCTTAAGATAGAAAACTATAGCCATACTTGGTAATGGTCTAGCTATAGTAAGGATTCTTTCCCAAGTATTTTGAAATTTGGAATTGAAATTAGTCATTGCTTCTTGTGGTGCCCTTTGGATGGTAATCAATTGCTGTAATAAAGAAGACTTATCACCCTTCTCTTCAAATATTTTAAAGAAAAGATCTCCAAGCTGATCCCATGTAGAGATGGTATTTGGGGTCAAGGACTGGTACCATTCTATAGCTTTCCCTTTAAAATAAGTTGCTAATAATCTTATGGCCAAATTTTGTTGTGTGACATGTATGGCACAAACATCTGATACATCTTGCAAATGTTCTTCAGGTGTTTTAAAATCTTGCCCACTAAATTTGGGTAGATATTTCAAGGCATTGACTAGGATAAGGTCCCAAGTGGCTAGTGGTATTGGGAGAATCATAGGACTACCAATGTTTTAACTTGCATAATTTTTTGGGGCTATAGGGGCTCCCATATTTGTTCTTGGTATTGGTATAAACTAGTTGACTGTTCTTCTTGGAATAGTTACCAAAGGTGATAAAAGAATACATAGATTTATAGCAGATTGAGATCTAGTTACTAGTCCATAGATTTGACTCCTCGTAGCTCTCTGGTTCATATGATCTTGAAAGAAACCTCAATATAGTGTCCCACCAGGCATGCCAAAAATTGTTGATGGTTAAAATTGTGTTTGTTTCTAACACCAACAATGGGATGTTTCAAGATGTGGGACTTACGACTTGAAACAACCTCCAAATTTTTAAGAAGCTAGTCTCTTCTTTATATTGAGCGTATACTGGGAAAAGAGATAAATTTTTTAACAAAAACACAAATGCAAAGAAAGAAAATCTAACTATGGCAATGAGCCTGAATGTAATTCAACCCTTAATCTGAACACAGTGAAACAATATGTAATATTTAATTACATTTAAGAGAAAATAAGACATGATCAATGTAAAAGATGAAAATAATAGAAATAGAGGCTCATATCTTAGACTGCTTTTGCAGTGACATAGAAAATATCAACAAAGGCATAAGATTCAATCTTATTATTAATTCTCTAGTCACATAAGAGGCACATAAACATGCATAGTTATATAAACTTTCCAACTCAAGAAAATAGAACAAAGGCAAATGATATTCCTAATCACAACTCTAGAAAGTCTAAAACTCTTGACAACACATCTTAGACTAATTTTGTAATGACACAAAAAATATCAACAAAGGTTCAAGATTCAATCTTCTTATTAATTCTCTAGTCACATAAGAGGCACAGAAACATGCACAGTTACATAAACTTTCCAACTCAAGAAAATAGAACAAAGGCAAATGATATTCCTAATCACAGCTCTAGAAAGTCTAAACTCTTGACAATAATTCTCTCAAAAAATTCTCTTTGGTTATCTGATGATGATCCTTGGTGATATCTGCACCCCTATTTATAGCCTCGAATTCACTATGGATTGTCTATGTGTTCCCAATCTAACGGCCCAACTAAAATCTAACCGAACTAGAAACGTCTAATAGAAGATATTTATTAGATTCTAAAACACTCTATCTTTCGATAGTTCATTGGCTAAAATAGATCGCAGGATGCTCCCTTTTATTAATCAGAAGAGGACACTTGGCCAATTCCTTGAAAACCTTCTTATTACTTAGGAGACACCAGAGAATGACACTTGGCATGTTCTGTAACACTTACCGAAGACACGTAACACTTTTTGCATAACTTATACTTCTTTTATGTCTTTGCTTAGGAGTGTTCCGCCTTTGACACCTGTCACAATCTGCTTCTTTGAAACTTTAACAACTTAATAAAAAATAAGACCCACAACATTTCTCACTTGAGCAGCTTTAAAAAGGGAATAGGGACAGGTGGCGATTTTGGCTTGCCTCAACAAAGGATATGTGGCAATCTTTGCCTTACTTAACTAGGGATATGTGGTAATCTCTACTACTTTTATCCACCTTTTGAGAAACCTAAGGAAGGTGACATGTGCTGGTCTCTATGTTGCTCTATTTATATTATAGAAAAAATCAGGCTTCATTTCATATTTACACAAACAGTGACACTTGGCAGCTTCTGCTTGCTTCAAAAACAAAACCTGAGACCCACCACAATATTTACTATATTGGTGAAACCAAATGAAGAAAATTTAGAGGTTGACACATGGTGGCTTCTGCTCTCTTTAGCTGAGATATGTGGCATCTTCTGTCACTTTTAGAAAATCAAATTGAAACCTTCTATGATTGCCACTTGGTGTCCTCTGCCTGATATTGATACTTATCTTATTGAAACCTTCCGCTTAAAAGATATTTGAAATGTGGATACTGATATGAAACGTGGATTCTGACACTTTTCATGTTCTACTAAGTTACCATGAGATACATGGCAATCTCCACTTTACTTATAAAAATTGTAAAAGGTGCCTCGGCCGATGACACTTGGTAGCTTCTGCTTGACTTCGACACTTAGACAAAAATTAATCAAAAGGAAATTAGAGCCTGCGCTCTGTTTCAAAACTTCACCATCTCGAACCAAAGTATGTGGGAACAAAATTTTGCAGTGTGCAACTAAAAATTAGAATGAAACGTAGATTATTTTTTACTCTATAGATAGTTAGCATGATCATATATTTAAATATTGACCATTGATTTTATGTTTGGTGCCATGATTTAATGACCTTCATTTAATCTACTCAATTTTAAAATGCATCCATTCAATCAATCTTTGATAGGATTATGCACTTTGTTTGATATTTTCTAAGCTTCTAAACTTTAACTATTCAACTTTAAAATTTGTTTGTTGATCTTTTTGATCCGAGCTCTTGCATGCCATTGGATATTCAAACTAGCCTGGTCTTTACTTTTGATTTATTATTAAACAACAACCACTTGTCCTCATCTCATTGCATCCTCAATCTTTGGAATGAATACACTCCATTGATCTAGCTCAATATTTAACATGCATCTTTGTTGATAAACATAGATCATATTACCCCATTGATTCCAATTTCTCCATTGGATCTTCATTGCATGATCATCCACTCATCATTTGATCTTATGATAAGCTCAATCTTTATCTCTTCTTAGCTCTTGAGAATGTGACACTTAGAATTAACATGTGCCTTTTACACATTGTTGCCAGTTCCTTCTATTGAGACACTTGGCAAACTTGAATTTCTCATTGACCTTTTGACTTTAAACTACTCTATAGATTTACTGTGTAAGCTTTGTGATTTTGACACTTATCAATAACACATTTACTTAGAGGTGCTTTTGACATTTTGACTTTGTTGCACATCATTAGATCTTAAATATATGATTAAGCACTAGCTGTTGATCAAGCTAGGAAAATATTATGTCTAAGACCTAGGAAATATAAAGTCTTGATCACCACTTTGAATCAATAATTACTAGGTTTAAGGGGCCAATTTTTACAATGATGACAATGACTTAAGATGTAACTTAAGATATCATGCCCTAGCTATATCTAGTCAATATAAAAATAGAACATGCCTATTGATGCCATGACTTAAACCCTTAGGGTTTAACTAAGAAACCCTATAATTTTTATGATCAAGATAATTCAATTCTAGGATCATCACTTTTCATCTAAACCTACAAACCATATGTCAAAGATGCTCATGAAAAACCCATAACAGATCTTCTATCTATTTCTTTTACAAATGTCCATAAATGGTATTTGTAAAACTATAACAATTTTTTAGGACATTGTACATATTTGACTATGGGGATCATTTAAATATGCCTATAAGGCTAACTTTGCACCTACGTAACTCTTGTTGTGCTTAGTTGCATGACCTAGGATTCAATGCATAAAAACTAGGCACAAAGATGAACAAACCCATATGATCATTTTGTATTGACATATCCATATGTGTGAATTCTAACCTCATAAACATGATTATTGGCTCTGTTTATCCCTTTACATATTTGGCTAAGTGTTGGGACTTAGTGAATTCTATCCAAGTAGCCAACTTTGCATCACCATATCTTCAACTACGCTTCTTCATATGTCTTCAAATTTGGCACATAACAACTAGAGAATAATGTGATCATAACCATATATCCAAATCCCCAAAACTCATCCACATGTGTAAATGGTGATGTAATAAAACTACCTACTCAGATTTTCCTCTATAGACCTAAAATGTCTAGATGAATAATATGAGGAACCAGATGAATTCCACTCATGCAAACAAGCACTCCAATCATCCTTAACCTCTAATATGATGCCTTGCACATATTTTAACCATGATATTCATCTTTGAGTATTAATGACATCCATAACCTCCCTTTTGACATCATTTACATGCTCATAATGTCCCTTTTGACACCAATGACAATCATATTGCCAACAATCTCCCCTTTATCATAGATGGCAAACCAAATGCTCTAAACTTCTAATATTATGATCCTTCTCTTTAATTGTCTTCTGATGTGTATGAATAGATGTTGTTCATACCAAAATTTCTCCACCTTGGGTAATGGCACATTTTCCTAAACTCAACTTGGACACATGCTCTGATCTTATTTAGTATTTGCACTTTTTCTCCAAACTTTTGTAAAGAACATTTGCACTTCTTCTCCCCCTTTGACATCAATGGAAAAGGGACTATTTTTCACTATTTGTCAAAATTTTTCTCTCCCATTATCATATAAATGAGTTTGTCTAAGAATTTTTAATAATCAACTCATTAAAATTTTGAAAAAGTATGTATACTTGAGTTGCCTTTTATCTCATCTGCTAGGGATTAACAAGACTTCTATGATACTCCACCTAGATTCATGCCCTATCACTAGGATCTAGTGATGTGATGTAGGATCCACCAATCCCAACTTATATCTTAGATACTCAAATTTTTCCTTGGGAAGAGGTTTGGTTCATATGTCTTCAATTTGATCTTGACTTGGCACATACTCGATTGTGACCTCTTGATTTTCAACCTTTTTATTAAAAGGTGATACTTGATTGATATGTGTTTGGTTCTTGAATGCATTAATAGATTATTTGATATATTAATATCATTTGAATTATCACAAAGAATATAGATAGGTTATTTTTACTCTACCATGATGTCTTTTAGTGTTTGCTTTATCCACAAGACTTGAGTGCAACATGCCATGACTACCACATACTATGTTTCTGTTGTAGAAAGAATAACTAACTCTTTATTTTTGTTCATCCATGAAACAAGTTTGTTTGCAAGGAAAAATACATCACCACTAGTGTTTCTTCTATCATGCACACTTCCTAACCAATCAACATCTATATATGTTGTCAAAGTGAAATATTCACTCATAAGATACCATAGGCCATAGTCAATTGTGCTCTTGATGTATCTAAAGATCCTTTTCACTACATTGACATGTGATTCTTTAGGATTAGTGTGAAATCTTGAAACCATGCATACTATTTTCATGATATCTAGTCTTGATGCAGTTAGGTATAAAAAGCTACCTATCATTGATCTATACATAGTCTAATTTGCATTAAGGTAGTCATCCTCTTTGATCAACTTACAACTAGAAATCATGAGAGTAATAAGTGGTTTTCTATCTTCCATTCCAAAATTCTTGCACATTTCCTTAGCATACATGGTTTGGGATATAAATATCCCTTCATCAATTTTTTATATTTGTAGACCAAGGAAGAAAGAAAGTTCTCCAAGCATAGACATCTCAAACTCAATTTGCATTTATGTATCAAAATATTTTCACATTTTGTTATTTCTACCACCAATTTTGATGTAATTTACATAAACAACATCAATCAACATATGATCACCTTTTGATTTAAAGTACACATTTTTATCTGTACATCCTTTGTTAAATATTGTTGTTGTAGGTACTAGTCTAATCTTGAATACCATGCTCTAGGTGCCTATTTTAAAGCATACAGATCTTTCTTCAGTCTGCACACATAATATTATTCATTTGATAGCTTAAAACCTTCATGTTATTCTATGTATACTTCCACTTATAGGTTCCCATTCAAGAAAGTCGACTTAACATCCATTTGATAGACTTGAATTTATCATAAATAGAGAATGCTAGAAACATTCTTATAGCTTCCAATCTAGTAACTAGAGCAAATGTTTCCTCAAAATCTATTATTTTTACTTGTGCATATCCTTTACACACTAATATTTTTTTATTCCTTAGAATAGATCCATCCTCATTGAGGTTATTTTTAAAGACCCACTTTGTACCTATCACATTCTTATTTGAAGGTCTTGGAACTAATTGCAATTTTATTTTCTTTTCAATTTGGCTTAGATCTTCTTCCATGGATTTTAGCCAATTATCATCCTTTCTAGCTTCAACATAGCTCTTAGGCTCAATTTAAGATATTAGATCAAAACTTACTTTCTCCTTATTTTTTTCAACTCTTCTCCTTTTTTAAAATCCTTCATCCTTACTACCAATTATATGCTCTATAGGATGATCTTTTTGAATGAAACTTAGAGGTACCTTTTCATTTTCCTCCTCATTATTTTCATTAGCTACTTCCTCTTCAGACTCTAATTTTTATTAATAGATATATTTATTAGGTTTAAAATTCTTCAAGACTTCTTCAACCTTGACATTGATGCTCTCTATAATCTTGTGTAGCCTTTTATTTTAACATATGTAAGCTTTGCTTTGTGTGGAATAACCAATAAATATTCCTTCATCACATCTTGACTCAAAGCTTCCCAATTTATCTTCCTTTTTCCTAATGTAGTATTTGCTTCCAAATACTCTAAAGTACTTAACAGAGGTAGGTTTTCCATACCATAGCTCATAGGGCATTTTTTCACTATTTACCTTCAATTATACTATATCCAAGATATATACTTCTATTTGGACTACTCTCTAGTATCCATTAGGTAACTTGGCCTCTTTTATCATTGTTCTGGCCATCTCCTTGACTACCTGTTATGTCTCTCAACAACTCCATTATGTTATGGAGTCCTTGTTGCAGAGTAATGAATTTTGATCCCATGTTTCTCAAAGTACTATATGAACACATTTGTGGTGAATTATCCACCTTTATTAGATCTTAAACATTTGATTTTTTTGTCTGATCTCATTCTCTACCATGGTTCTAAATATCTTGAATCTCTCAAATGACTATGACTTGTCCTTCAAAAAGGTTACCCATGTCATTATTGAGTAATCATATACAAATAACATAAATTATATCTCTCCTTTAGATCTTATTATCTTATTAATAACACAAAGATCAATATGAACTAATTCTAGAGGATTTGTAGTTGCATACTCCTTTGTTTGAAATTTGACACTTGTTTGCTTGACTTGTTGAAACTCCTTACAAGTAGTGTTTATAGGTTTGATTATCTTGGGCATATGTCTAACACACTTATTTGAGCTCACTTTGACTAGGTTATCAAAGTTAACATGACCAATTTTTCTATGGCATAACCAATTCTCATCAATATTTCCTATTAGGTAGCTTTTACCACTCACTTCAACAAGATTATAGATATTGCTTTCAGTTCTTTTTCATTATACAAAGTCTTCCATTTCACTTTATCTTACAACATTCTACATTAAATGTGACCTTATATCCATTTTTACACATTTGGATGACACTTAACAGATTATACTTCAATTTTTCAACATAAAAGACATCATGTGTACGCAGTTTTATATTTATGTTCAAGGTTCCTTTACCTTTGATATTTACTATAGTGTTGTCTCCAAAGCTGACAGATCATTCCTTACATTTTCTCAATTTCATGAACTTGATCTTATCACCATTTATATGTTTATATAAGCCACTATCTATTACCCATAAATTTTTCTCCTTGGCATAGAGTGTAGTTTGAGAAATCATAGATCAATTTTTCACTCTCCACACATCCTTGGGTTTCTTATTTGGATCTTTTTATTCTTTTCAAAGACTTGATAACCTTTGTTCACTTTGGGAGACATGATTTTATTTTTACTTTATGTTTTTGGTCTTAGAAAGTGTGTTCTACATTATTTAGCTATGTGACCAAACTTATTGAAATTGTAGCATATTACATTTGTATCTAACAAGAAGGAAAATCAAATTTTCTAATCACAAAATTTGTTTTCCTTTTAGGTAAAACTTTATAATCAATATACCTATGACCAAACTAATTACAAGTATAACAATAACTATTGAAAGATGAGGAATAACTGGTCATAACATTTCTTTGAGTAGTAGGAGAAGCTCTTCTAAAGTTTGGATTCTTCAAGTCTCTCACTTTTATGTATCCATCTGGATCATATAACTTTGTCTTCTTCTCTTCTTCAGGATTATTTTATCCTTCATCTTTCTTCAAATCAGTTGTGTTTGAGTTTATCTTTGTATCCTTGCAAGGTTTCTCTTTCTTTTCTCCTGATTCTCCTTCTACTTTGAAGTTATCATATAGGTTAGTAAATGCACTAATTGTGGATTTTTTTTCCTTTTTCATAACCAAGACCAAATATCTCTTTAAAGAGTTTTGAGAGTTGACCAATTCATCAATAATATCTAATCCTCCTATCAACTTTAGATTTTTGTCTAATTATCCTTTATCTCTCTCAAGCTCTTTTCTCAAAGCCACTATCTCTACTTCTAACTTCATGCACTCATTAGATTTAGATTTTAGTTTATGTTAGACTAAATATTCTATTCTTTTAGCCTCTTCAGCTTATTTCTTTAGGCTAATCACCATTTGATTATATTTTTTAAGATTTTAGGACATTTTTTTAATCTCCTTTTGTCTAAGCTTCTTTTATTTTAAGCTATCTTTTTTTAGCTAGTCAATTTCCTCTAAAGCACATATGAGTTCACACTCTATATCCACTTATCCTTCTTATTATTTATTTGAGTCTTCAACTTATTTTTGATCCACAATAGCTGATCCTACTATCATGAATAATACTTCTTTTTCCTTAGCCACAAAAAGCACATACATGATCATCATTAGAACTATCACTGATATCCAATGAATCGTTGTCTTATTTTATGTATAGGCCCTTATTGTTTTTGAAGAATTTATTCTTCTTAGAATAGTGAGGTTTCAAATTTTTACTATTCTCTTCTTGCTCAAAGTTATCCTTCTTGCTATAAGGTCATTTAGTATCAAAATGTCCTACTTTACCATAGTTAAAACATTTGAAGGGTAACTTACCTTTATACTTTCTAGAGCCTCTTCTTAGTCTTCTACCAAAGTTGGTTTCTTCTTCATCAGTCTTCTTAGATCTAGATGTAGGTACTTCTTCCTTCACTAGTTTGGATGCTTTGATTGTAGCTTCCCTCTTGAAGGTATCTATTTCTCCCATTCTCATCTCATAGGATGTGAATGTTTCATGCAACTCATCAACAATGAGTTTATCCAGATCTCTTTCTTTCTCTATTGTAGATATTTTTGAGTCATACCTTAATGGTAGACGTCTTATGACCTTTTTGATAATTACTAGATCTTTCATCTCTTTTCGAAGACCTCTAATTTCATTAACTATTTCATCTACCCTGAGGAGGTAGTTTACAATTTTCTCTTATTCATTCATTTAAAGACTTTCAAACTTGCCTTTGAACATTTGTAGCTTGGCCTAATTTATTTTTTCTTCACCTTCATAGATGCTTTTCAATTTGTTCCATATATCTTGTTTAGTTTGACAATGCATCATTTTGATAAACTTTGAATTTGATAATCCACAAAAGATAGCATTATTTGCCTTACCATTGCTCTCATATGCCTTTTTGGTACCTGATTAGTAAAAGTTATAGCAAGGAATGCATATAGATTTATAACATACATACATACATCAAACCCTAATGAATATAAATACTCTTCTTTTCTTATGCTCTAAAATGCATAGTTTGATCCATAAAAGAGAGGAGCCTTATTTGAGGAAGAGCCTTCTTGACTAGCCATTATGTTCACCATCCAAGATCTACATGAGATGGTTAAGAGTATTCTAAGGAACTTGGGCTCTGATACCAATTTTTGGAATACAACTATATACTGAGGGGGGGATGAATAAAATATATTGATTAAATTAGTAATTTTTAACAATTTGTAATGCATATTAAAACTATATGCAAATATCACATACACACAAATAGACAAAACACATGATATATCATGGAAAACCCAATATAGGAAAAACTACCATGAGAATAACTACTAGAATCTATAGTTCTAATCTAGCCTCAAAATAAATAACCTTACTAGTTATAATGTTTACATGCACTAACCCTAAAGAGACACCAATCCCTTGATTTAAGAGCACCAACTCTAAGGAAGCACTCACTCCCTAACTGAGGACAAACTCAACTTATCTAATGGCACCTACATATCAGATTCTTATATATAGCTACAACTTTAGATTATAATATATATTCATAAATGAATCTAATTCTCTAATCTCTATTATAGATTTAGTATATAAATTCTCATGCTATGCACTTCATCTCTTTTCTCTTCCCTTTTATTCTATACCCCTCTATCTTTGCGTCACTATATTTATCTAATTGTCATAATTAATAACTTTAGTAGCATCTTTTGTATCTTAAATTTCATAAATATAATCATTGATCTAGGTTTTTTTATGTTCTTCATGTTAACACTAGTTGATAACACATCACACTTTATTCTAAAACCAGTTCATTATCTCTTGAACTACAAGTTTCCTATGTCTTGAACTCATGCTCCACTACTTTGAATCTTGGTTTCATTACTATATTTAGCATATACTAGGATCTAGTTTTGATGCACATGCATATTTACAAATTTGATCAATTATAGCAATCAATATCATTCTTTGTATAATAATTTATGGATTACTTGCATGCTCCTAAATGTTCCTATGATTGACTATTAGCATGATCATATCTTTAAATATTGACCATTGATATTAATTTTGGTATCATGATATGATGATCTTCATTCAATTTGCTCAACTTTAAAATGCATCTATTTGATCAATCTCTAACAGGATTACATGTTCCATTTGATCTTTGTATGCCTTCAAAATTTAACTATTCAAATTTAAAATGTGTCTATTGATCTTTTTGATTTTTTCTCCCACATGCTATTAGATATTAAAACTAGCATGAACTTTACTTATGCTTTGTTGTTAAACATTGACCACTTGTCCTCATGTCATTACATCCTTAGTATTTAGAATGAATACAATTCATTAATCTAGATCAATATTTAACATGCCTCTATGTATATAAACAATGAGAATATTATCCCATTGAGTCCACTCACTCCATTATATCTTCATTGCATGATCATCCACTCATCATTCGATCTACTAACAAGCTCAATATTTATCTATATTTAGTTATTGAGAATGTGACACTTGACATTAGTGCATTATTTCTACACATTAACATTAGTTACCATTATTAAGAAACTTATAATTCTTACATTTATCATTTACCTTTTGAATTTAAACCACTCCATATATTTATAGTGCAATTTCCATGATTGTGACACTTATCACTAGCACATTTACTCTGAGGTTTTTTTAACATTTTAACTTTGTTGCATGTCATTGGATCTTCAATGTATGATTAAGTGATATAAATTGATCAAGATGGAATTAATATTAAGTCTAATAATTAGGAAATATAAACTCTTCATCACTACTTTGAGCTAGTAATTGGTAAGTCTAAGGGGCCAATTTTTACAATGATGATAATGGCTTAAAATGTAACTTAAGCTACTGAGTCCTGGATATATCTAGTCAACATAAAAATAGAACATCCCTATTGATGGCATGAATTAAAACCTTAGGGTTTAACTAAGAAACCCTATAATGTCTGACATTAAAGATAATTAAATTCTATGCTCATCACTCTTCATCTGAACTTGTGGACCATATGTCTAAGATGCTCATGAAAAACCCATAATAGATATTCTATATGTTTCCTTTGAAAATATCCATAAATGGTCTTTTTAAAATCATGACAACTTTTTAGGACCTTGTTCATAGTTTACTAAGTATGGGGACCATTTCAATATGCTTGGAAGGCTATTTTTCACCTACATAACTCTTATTGTGCTTAGTCACATAACCTAGGATTCAGCACATAAAAAGTAGGCACAAAGATGAATAAAACCATATGATCATTTTGTCTTAAACTATCCATTTTTGAGAATGTTGAACTCATTAACATTCTTAATTGGCTCTATGATCCAAACAACATTTTAGGCAATAATTCGGGTGACGGTTCTACCCCAATTGGTGGTAGAACTTTTGGGAGCCATAACTTTTGCACCATAGCTCTTTTTGACTCCCCATTTTAAACCATTAGAAATATAAGAATGAAGAGAACATGATGAGATGGAATTGATCTATGTTTGATGGTTTTTTACCCCTAAAATCTCAATAGAAGTGTCCTAAATTTCAATTTTAATCATGTAGTCAAAAAATAGCAAGTTTCTAAAAATAATAATTTCTCAAATTTTGTAATGTTGTAAATCATGGAAGTCAAACCACTTCATCTCCCTTGATATTGGTTACCTTACACATCCTCTTATTACCTTCAAAGTATGTATAAAAATAGATGTAGCTAGAAAAGGCAATCAAACAACTCTTCTCAGAGATAGGCATATGTTTGGATTTACAAATTTGATCAATAAAACATCTCTTCTCAAAGATAACATTATTACAATTATGTTATTCTTGTTTTTTGAATTTTTTTAAACCAAATATTCTAAGTTTTAGATTAGTGGTATCATAGATGTTTATCTTTAGAGTGTATGATCTTGAGGATGAGGTCAGATTACAGGAAGCTTGGGTGGAAAATAATATAACCAACATACTATCCACTTGTTCACTGTAAATGACCTCAAATGGTAGACAAAACTGAGACATCTGATCCTTTTAAGGAAATGGTGAATGAATCCCTCCAAAAATATTAAGCACAAATACTACAACAGTTCACCCAAATTCTTGAAAAAATTCTAATGGGAAATTTTAGCTCCTCATTTGCAACCCCACATCTTTTCAATGCCCTAACACCTTTCAAGGTTTAGATGAATTTTAATATCCCTAAATTTGAAATAAAAATCAATGTTGATGTAGTAGAAAATTGGTTGGATCAATTGTCATCCTAGTTTTCTATAAATAAATTCATTGATAAAGAGAAGATCGCTTTTGCTCTTTTGAAAGCATCATTGCATGTCAAAAATTGGTGGGAAGTGTACAAGAAGAGATTCAGTATGGATGATATTGGCCTTGAGGTGGAACCTACTTGGGATAATTTAATAGAAGCTATAAATGAAGAATACTACCCCATTGAAGCATATGATGATCTATTTATAGAGTGGCAACAACCTTGACAAGGTAAGGAATAGTCTGTTCAAGATTACACATACATTTTTCATTTTATATCAATGAGATTGGGCATCTAGTAAAGTGAAAAACAAAAGGTTCTCAAATATCATGGTGGACTACAATGGTATATATGACTTGGGTAACAATTCAAGCAATAATTCAGGTGATAGTTCCACCCCAATTGATGATGAAACTTATGGGAGCCATGAATTTTACACTGTAGCTATAATTGACTCACCATTTGAACCATTGAAAATATAAGAATGAGGAGAATGTGAGACAATTGGAAATATGGTGAAAAAGTTATGGCTCCTAAAAGTTGTCATCAATTGGGGTGGAACTATCACCTAAATTATCACCTGAATTGTTGCTCAAATCAATATATGGGGTGAAATGGAACTCTTAAATTTGGAAACCCTTGGTGAGGTGTACAAGTTTGTGGTGAAGATTGAGCAGAAACATGAAAAAATGAATATGAAGATTCAGCCTTAAAAATGTAAAAGTGACAAAGAAGGTCAAACATGAGGCCAAATTGGAGGTAAAATGAAGGGAAGACTGGGACATGGTGTGATTACCACAAATATGGAACTCACACCAAAGAAGTATATCAAGCCATCAAGTCCCTAATTTTTGAGTCACAATCCTCAATATCTACTACTCTTCCTCATACACACCCTAAAATTGAAGAGGATGAAGAAGAGATTGTAGATCTTGAGCTTGATGCCATCGTTGCTTCATCATAGACCCATGAGGAGAGGTCAGATGACAAGGAAAGGTTGTTTCACTCTAAGTTATGAGTGAAAGGTAAGACTCTAAATTTTATTCTTGATAGTGGAAGTCAAAGTAATTTAATCTATACTAATGTTGTGGAAAGCCTAAATCTATCTATGAAGCCTCATCCAAATCTATATAGTATTGGATGGTTGAGTCTAGGGAGAAACCTCTATGCCATCCACCAATGTCTTCTCCATATGCAATAAAACCTTTCCAAGATGAAGTCTTGTGTGATGGGGTCAATATAGACATTTAAAATATACTCTTTGGTTAGCCATTCATGTATGATTGACATGGTATCTATGAATCAAGAAATCAAAGGATCACCCTCACTCTATAAAAATGACACTACAGGGTACCAGAGGTAACACCTTCTACATCTATCTCCCTGATTAGTGCCAAGAAATTCATTCTCATGGTGGTCAAGACATAGAAATCCAAAAGGGTCAATGTTTTAGCCATGACTACATGAATAACACAAAAATAAAAACAAATAGATACCAAGTTGAGCAAGTTCATGGCCTTCCATCGACAGACTAATGGTCAAATAGAAATGGTGAATAATCGAGCCCTACATAGCTCCATAAATCATAGTCCATTCCAAGTATGCATCAAAAATCAAATCAAAACACAAATACCACACTTGATGAAAAATATTGATGTAATAGGGACTATTGCTTCTCAAAGAGAGAGGAATGATTTGAGCAACATTTTAGGTGACAATTCTGGTGACGATTCTACCTCAATTGGTGGCAAAACTTTTGGGATCCATAACTTTTACACCATAGATCTATTTGAACTATTAGAAAGCTAAGAATGAGGAGAATGTGATGAGATGGCATCAAGATATGTTGGATGTTTTTTAACCCATAAAATCCTAATAAAAGTGTCCTAAATTTTAATTTTAATAGTGTAGTCTAAAAATAGTAAGTTTCTAAAAATTACAATTTCTCAAATTTTGTAATGTTGTAAATCATGGAAGTCAAACCACTTCATCTCTCTAGAGATTGGTGACCTTCCACATCCTCTTCCTACCTTCAAAGTATGTATAAAAATATTTTTATCCCAAAAAAGCAATCAGACATTTCTTCTCAAAGATAGGCATATGTTTAGATCTATAAATTTGATTAATAAAATATCTCTTCTCAGAGATAACATTATTATAATTATTTTATTCTTGTTTCTTGAATTATTTTAAGACCAAAGCATCTGAGTTTTGGATTAGTGATATCAGAGTGGTTTGTCTTTAGAGTGTAGGATCCTGAAGATGAGGTTAGATTACAAGAAGCTTGGGTGGAAAATAATAGAACCAACAGACTATCCACATGTTCACTCCAAATAACCTCAAATGGTAGACAACATTCAGACATATGATCCTTTCAAAGAAATGGTAAATGAATCCCTCTAGTAGTATCAAGTATATATGCTAACATAATTCACCCAAATTATCTAACAAATTCAAATTGGAAATTCTAGCTCCTCATTTGCAACCCTGCATCTTTTTAGTGCACCAACACCATTCAAGGTTCAAGTGAATTTTGATATCCCTACATTTGAAGGAAAAATTAATGTTGATGTAGTATAAAATTGGTTGTATCAATTGTCATCCTATTTTTCTATAAATAAATTCATTGATAAAGAGAAGATTACTTTTACTCTTTTGAAAGCATCATTGCCTATCAAAGATTAGTGGGAAGTGTACAAGAAGAGATTTAGTATGGATGATATTAGCCTTGAGGAAGAACCTACCTTAGATGATTTCATATAAGCTATAAAGGAAGAATATTACCCCATTGGAGCATATGATGATCTCTATATAGAGTGGCAACAACTTCACCAAGGTAAGGAATAGTCTATTCAAGATTACACTGACATTTTTCATTCTTTATCTATGAGATTAGGCATCCATGAAAGTGAGAAACATAAGGATCTCAAATATCATGGTGGATTACAATGGTATATATGGGGGAAAATATAACTCTTCAATTTGGAAACCCTTGGTGAGGCGTAGAAGTTCATAAGGAAGATTGAGTAGAAGCATGGAAGAATGAATATGAAGAGTCAACCTTCAACATAGAAAAGTGATAAATAAGGTCAAACATGAGGCCAAAATTAGAAAAAAAAGAAGGGAATACTGGGAAATGGTGTGATTACCACAAATCTAGAACTCACTCAAAATAGTAATGTCAAACCATTAAGTCCCTAATTTCTGAGTCACAATCCTCAACATCTACTACTCTGCCTCATACACACCCTACAGTCATAGAAAATGAAGAAAAGATTGTAGATGATGAGCTTGATGCCATTGTTGCTACATCATAGACCCATGAGGAGAGGCCATATGATAAGGGAAGGTTGTTTCACTCTAAATTATGGGTGAAAGGTAAGCCTCTACATTTCATTCTTGATAGTGGGAGTCAAAATAATTTAATCTTTGCTAATGTTTTGAAAATATTAAATCTATTCATGAATCCTCACCCAAATCCATATAGTATTATATGGTTGAGACCAAGGAGAAATCTATATATCACCCACCAATGTCTTCTCTCATATGCAATAAAACCTTTTGAAGATGAGGTCTTGTGTGATGTGGTCAATCTGAATGTTTGCAATGTAATCCTTATTCAACCATTCATATATGATCAACATGGAATATATGAATCAAGAAATGAAAAGATCACCCTCAATCTTGGAACACATTGTTATAGGGTACTAGAGGTACCACCTTCTACATCTATCCCTGTGATTAGTGCCAAGAAATATGTTCTCATAGTGGTCAAGCCATATAAATCCAAAAGGGTTGATGTTATAGCCTTAAATACACAAAAATAAAATAAAATAGATACCAAGTTGAGAAAGTTTATGGCTTCCATCCATAGACTGATATTCGGATAGAAATGGTGAACAATCGAGCCCTTCATAGCTCCATAAAATATAGTCCATTCCAAGTATGCATCGGGAATTAAATCAAAACACAACTGACATACTTGATGACACATGTTGATGTAATGGGGACCATTGATTCTCAAAGAAGGAGGAATGATCTGATCAACATTTCAAGATACAATTTGGGTGACGGTTCTACCCCAATTGGTGGTAGAACTTCTGAGAGCCATAATTTTTTTTACCATTTCTCTATTTGACTCCCCATTTGAATCATTGGAAACTTAATAATGAGGAGAAAATGATAAAATGGAATCAATCTATACTCTATGGTTTTGACCCCTAAAATCCAAATGGAAGTGTCCTAAATTTCAATTTTAACAATGTAGTATAAACATAGTAAGTTTCTAAAAATAGTAATTTCTCAAATTTTATAATGTTGTAAATTGTGGAAGTTGAACCGCTTCATCTCTGTTGAGATTGGCGACTTTGCACATCCTCTTCCTACCTTCAAATTATGTATAAAAATATATGTATCTTGAAAAGGAAATCAAACATCTCTTCTCAAAGATAGGCATATGTTTGGATCTACAAATTTGATCAATAAAACATCTCTTCTTAGAGATAACATTATTACAATTGTGTTATTCTTATTTTTTGAATTATTTTTCAACCAAAGCTCCTTAGTTTTGGATCAATGGTATCAAAGTGGTTTGTATTTATAGTGTATGATCTTGAGGATGAAGTCAGATTACAAGAATCTTGGGTGGAAAATAATATAACCAACATACTACCCACCTATTCACTCCAAATAAACTCAAATGGTAGATAACACTAAGACATTTGATCCTTTCAAAGAAATGTTGAATAAATACCTCTATTAGCAACAAGTGTAGATGCTAAAACAATTTTCCCAAATTCTCCAAAAAATCTTGATGGGAAATTCTAGTTCCTCATCTACAACCCCACATCTTTTCAGTGCCCCAACACCCTTCAAGGGTCAGGTGAATTTTGATATCCCTACATTTGAAGGAAAAATCAATGCTGATTTAGTATAAAATTAGTTGGATCAATTTTCATCCTATTTTTCTATAAATAAATTCATCGATAAAGAGAAGATCAATTTTACTCTTTATAAAGCATCATTGCCTTTCAAAAATTGGTGGGAAGTGTACAAGAAAAGATTTAGTACAAATGATATTGGCCTTGAGGTGGAGCCTACCTAGGATGATTTCATAGAATCTATAAAAGAAGAATACTACCCCATTAGAGCATATGATGATATGTATATAGAGTCATAATAACTTCACCAAGGTAAGGAAAAATCTATTCAAGATTACGTTAACATTTTTAATTCTCTATCTGTGAGATTGGGCATCCAAGAAAGTGAGAAACACAAGGTTCTCAAATATCATGGTAAACTATAATGGTGTATATGAGGGGAAATGGAACTCTTCAATTTAGAAACCCTCAATAAGGCATACAAGTTCATAGTGAAGATTGACTAGAAGCATGGAAGAATGAATATGAAGAGTCAGCCTTCAAAATAAAAAATTGATAAAAAATTTCAAACAAAAGACCAAAATTGGAATCAAAAGTAAAGGAAGATTGGGAAATGGTGTGATTACCATAAATCTGTAACTCACTCCAAAGAAGAATGTCAAGCTATCAAGTCTCTACTTTTTGAGTCACAATCCTCAACATCTACTACTCTACCTCATACACACCTTACAGTTAAAGAGGATGAAGAAGAGATTATAGATGCTAAGCCTAATTCCATCATTGCTTCATCATAGACCCATGAGGAGAGGCTAGATGACAAGGAAAGGTTTTTTCACTCTAAGTTATGGGTGAAAGGTAAGCCTCTAGATTTCATTCTTAATACTGGGAGTCAAAAGAATTTAATCTCTACTAATATTATGAAAATCCTAAATCTATACATGAAGCCTCACCCAAAGCCATACAATATTAGATGGTTGAGTCTAGGGATAAACCTCTATGTCACTCACCAATGCCTTCTCTCATATTCAATAAAACCTTTCCAAGAAGAGGTCTTATGTGATGTGGTTTATCTAGATGTTTGCAATGTAATCTTTGGTCAGCCATTCATGTATGATCATCATGGCATCTATGAATCAGTAATTCAAAGGATCAACCTCACTCTTGGAACATGGCATTATAGGGTACTAGAGCTGCAATCTTCTACATTTGTCTCTTGATTAGTGATAAGAAATTCATTCTCATGGTGGTCAAGCCATAAAAATATAAAAGAGCTGATGTTACAACCCTAATTACACAAATAATGAAACAATAGAATAAAATATATACCAAGTTGAGGAATTTCATGGCCTTCCATCCATAGACTCATGGTCAAATAGAAATGGTGAACAATCAAGTCCTACATAGCTCCACAAAGTATAGTCCATTCCTAGTATAAATTAGGAATCAAATAAAAACACAAATACCGCACTTGATGACAAATATTGATGAAAAGAGGACCATTTATTTTCAATGAGGAAGGAATGATCTGAGCAATATTTTAGGTGACAATTCAGGTGATGGTTCTACCCCAATTGGTGGCAGAACTTCTGGGAGCCATAACTTTTACACCATAGCCACGTTTGACTCCCCATTTGAACCATTAGAAAGATAAGAACAAGGAAAACATGATGAGATGACATCAAGATATGTTTAATAGTTTTGACCCCAAAATACCAATTAAAGTGTCCTAAATTTCAATTTTAATAATGCAGTCTAAAAATAGTAAGTTTCTAAAAATAGTAATTTCTCAAATTTTATAATGTTTTAAATCATGGAAGTCAAACCATTTCATCTCCCTCGACATTTGTGACCTTCCACATCCTCTTCTTAACTTCAAAATATGTATAAAAATAGATTTATCCTAAAAATTTAATCATACACCTCTTCTTAGAGATAGGCATATGTTTAGATTTGCAAATTTGATCAATAAAACATCTCTTCTCAAAGATAGCATTATTATAATTATGTTATTCTTATTTATTGAATTATTTTTCAACCAAAGATCTTTCTTTTTGGATCAGTGGTATTATATTAGTTTTTATTTGCAGTGTATGATCCTGAGGATGAGGTTAGATTATAGGAAGCTTAGGTGGAAGATAATAGAACGAACAAACTATCTACATGTTCGCTCCAAATGACCTCAAATGGTGGACAATAGTGAGGCATCTAATCCTTTTAAGGAAATGTTGAATGAATCCCTCTAGTAGTAGTAAACACATATGCTACAAAAATTCACCCATATTTTCCAACAAATCTTAATGGGAAATTTTGGCTCCTCATTTGCAACCCCACCTCATTTTAGTGCCCTAACACCCTTCAAGGTTTAGGTGAATTTTTATATCCATAAATTTAAAGGACAAATCAATGTTGATGTAGTATAAATTTGGTTGGATCAATTGTCATCTTATTTTTCTATAAATAAATTCACCGATAAAGAGAAGATCACTTTTTCTCTTTTGAAATCACTATTACCTGTCAAAAATTGGTGGAAAGTGTACAAGAAGAGATTTAGTACATATGATATTGGCCTTGAGGTGGAATCTACCTAAGATGATTTCATAGAAGCTATAAAGGAGGAATAATACCCCATTAGAGTATATGATGATCTGTATATAGATTTGTAACAATTTTTCCAAGGTAAGGAACAACCTATTCAAGATTACACTAACATTTTTATTTTTTATTTATGATATTAGGCATATAGGAAAGTGAGAAACACAAAGTTCTCAAATATTATGGTGGAATACAATGGTATATATGGGGGGGAATATAACTCTTTAATTTGGAAACCCTTGATGAGGTGTAAAAGTTCACAGTGAAGATTGAGTAGAAGTATGGAAAAATGAATACGAAGAGTCAGCCTTAAAAATTGAAAAGTGACAAAGAAGGTCAAACATAAGTCCAAAATTGGAAAGAAAAGGAAAGGAAGAATGGGAAATGGTGTGATTACCACAAATATAGAACTCACTCCAAAAAATAATGTCGAGTCATCAAGTACCTACTTTTTGAGTCACAATCCTCAATATTTACTGCTCTACCTCATACACACCCAATAGTTGAAGAGGATGAAGAAGATATTGTAGATGTTGGGCTTGATGCCATCATTACTTCATCATAGATGTATGAGGAGAGGCTATATGGCAAGGAAAGTTTACTTCACTCTAAGTTATGGGTGAAAGGTAAACCTCTACATTTCATTCTTGATAGTGTGAGTCAAAATAATCTAATCTCTACTAATGTTGTGAAAAGCCTAAATATTTTATGAAACCTCACCCAAAGACATAAAATATTGGATGGTTGAGCATAAGGAAAAACCTCTATGTCACCCACCAATGTCTTATCTCATATGTAATAAAACTTTTCCAAGATGAGGTCTTATGTGATGTGGCCAATCTAGATGATTGTGATGTACTCTTTGGTCAGCCATTCATGTATGATCGGCATAGTATATATGAATCAAGAACTCAAATGATCACCCTAACTCTTGGAACATGGTGCTATAGGGTACCAGAGGTACCACCTTCTACATATATCTCCCTTATTAGTGCCAATAAATTCATTCTCATGGTGGTCAATCCATAGAAATCCAAAAAGGTTGATGTGTCAACCCTAACTACATAAAAAATACAAGGATAGAAGAAAATATATACCAAGCTAGGGAAGTTCATGGCCTTCCATCCACAAAATGATAGATAGATAGAAATGGTGAACAATTAGGCCCTACATAACTCCACAAATAATAATCCATTCCAAGTATGCATCAAAAATCAAATCAAAACACAAATACCACACTTGACAAATATTGATGTAATGGGGATCATTACTTCTCAAGGAGGGAGGAATGATTTGAAAAAAAATTTAGGTGACAATTCGGGTGATGGTTCTACCCAAATTGGTGGCACAACTTTTGGGATCCATAAATTTTGTACCATAGCTCTATTTTAACGATTGGAAAGCTAAGAATGAGGAGAATGTGATGAGATGGTATCGAGATATTCTACATAGTTTTTTACCATCAAAATCATAATGAAAGTGTCTTAAATTTCAATTTTAATAATGCAGTCTAAAAATAGTAAGTTTCTAAAAATAGTAATTTTCTAAATTATGTAATGTTTTAAATCATGGAAGTCAAACCATTTTATCTCCCTCGAGACTAGTGACCTTCCACATCCTCTTCCTACCTTCAAAGTATGTATAAAAATAGATGTATCCCAAAAAGGCAATTAGACATCTCTTTTCAGAGATAGGCATATGTTTATATTTGAAAATTTGATCAATAAAACATCTCTTCTCAAAGATAACATTATTAAAATTATGTTATTCTTGTTTCTTTAATTATTTTTTAACCAAAGCTCCTAAGTTTTGGATCAATGGTATCGGATTACTTTGTATTTATAGTGTAAGATCCCAAGGATGAGTTTAAACTATAGGAAGCTTGGGTGAAAAATAATAGAACCAATAGACTATCCACCTATTCACTCTAAATGACCTTAAATGGCAAACAACATCATGATCCTTTTAAATAAATAGTGAATTAAGTCTTCCAATAGTAGTAAGCATAGATGCTACAACAATTCACCCAAATTCTCCAACAAACCCTAATGGGAAATTCTAGCTCCTCATCTACAACCCCACATCTTGTCAATGCCCCAACACCCTTCAAGGTTTAGGTGAATTTTTATATCCCTACATTTGAAGATAAAATCAATGTTGATGTAGTATAAAATTGGTTGGATCAATTTTCATCTTATTTTTATGTAAATAAATTCATTAATAAAGAGAAGATCACTTTTGCTCTTTTGAAAGCATCATTGCTTGTCAAAAATTAGTGGGAAGTGTACAAGAAGAGTTTTAGTATGGATCATATTGGCCTTGAGGTAGAACCTACCTGAGATGATTTCATAGAATCTATAAAAGAATAATACTACCCCATTGGAGCATATGATGATATTTATATAGAGTGGCAACAACTTCATCAAGATAAGGAATAGTCTATTCAAATTACACTAACATTTTATATTCTCTATCTATGAGATTTGGCATCTAGGAAAGTGAGAAACATAAGGTTCTCAAATATCATGGTTGACTATAATGGTATATATGGGGGGAAATAGAACTCTTCAATTTGGAATCCCTTGGTGAGATGTACAAGTTCATAGTGAAGATTGAGTAGAATCATGGAAGAATGAATATGAAGAGTCATCCTTCAAAATGGAAATGTTACAAAGAAGGTTAAACATAAGGCCAAAATTGGAAGCAAAAGGAAGGGAATATTTGGAAATGGTGTGATTACCACAAATATATAACTCACTCCAAATAATAATGTCAAGCCATCAAGTACCTACTTTCTAAATTACAATCCTTAACATCTACTACTCTACCTCATACACACCCTATAGTTGAAGAGGATGAAGAAGAGATTGTAGATGTTGAGCTCGATGCCATTTTTGATTCATCATAGACCCATGAGGAGAGGCCAAATTATAAGAAATGGTTTTTTCATTCTAAGTTATGGGTAAAAGGTAAGCCTCTGCATTTCATTCTTGATAGTGGGAGTCAAAAGAATTTAATCTTTACTAATGTTGTGAAAAGCTTAAATTTATCCATGAAGCTTCACCTAAAGCCATATAGTATTGGATGGTTGAGTCCAGGGAGAAAACTCTGTGTCACCTACCAAGGTCTTTTCTCATATGCAATAAAAATTTTCCAAGATGAGGTCTTGTGTGATGTGGTCAATCTAGATGTTTACAATGTAATCCTTGGTTAGCCATTCATGTATGATCAACATGGCATCTATGAATAAATAACTCAAATGATCAACCTCACTCTTGGAACATGAAGCTGTAGCATACTAGAGGTACCACCTTCTACATCTATCTCTTTAATTAGTGCCAAGAAATTCATTCTCATGGTGGTCAAATCACAAAAATCCAAAAGGGATAATGTTGCTATCTTGAATACACAAACAAAACAAATAAAAGTAAATAGATACCAAGATGAAGAAGTTCATGACATTCCATCCATAAACTAATGGTCAAATAGAAATGGTGAACAATCGGGCCCTACATAGCTCCACAAAGCACAATCCATTCAAAGTATGCATCTAGAATAAAATCAAAACACAACTACCACACTTGATGAAAAATATTGATGCAATGGGGACCATTTATTCTCAAGGAAGAATGATCTGAGCAACATTTTAGGTGATAATTTAGGTGATAGTTCTACCCTAATTGGTGGCAAAACTTCTAAAAGCCATAATTTTTGCACTATAGCTCTGTTTGACTCCCCATTTGAACCATTAGAAAGCTAAGAATGAATAAAACATGATGAGATGGAATAAAGATATGATCCATGGTTTTTGACCTCTAAAATACTAATGAAAGTGTCTTAAATTTCAATTTTAATAGTGCAGTCTAAAAATAGTAAGTTTCTAAAAATAGTAATTTCTCAAATTATGTAATGTTGTAAATCATGGAATTCAAATCACTTCATCTCCCTCAAGATTGGTGACTTTACACATCATCTTCCTACCTTCTAATTATGTATAAAAATATGTGTATCCCAAAAAGGCTATCAGACATCTCTTCTCAGAGATAGGCATATGTTTGGATTTGCAAATTTGATCAATAAAACATCTCTTCTTAGAGATAACATTATTACAATTGAGTTGTTCTTATTTCTTGAATTATTTTTCAATCAAAGCTCCTATGTTTTGGATCACTCTATTTAACCATTTTGTAAATTTGGCTAAGTATTAGAACTTAGTAAATTATGTCTAAGTAGACAACTTTGCATCCCCATATCTTCAACTGAGCTTCATCACATGTCTTTAAATATGATGCATAATAACTAGGGAATAATATGATAATAAGGATATGAAAAATCCACCATACTCATCCAAACATGGAAATAGTGACATAATAAAATTGCCAACTCATATTTTAATCTATAGACCCAAAATGTTTAGATGAATAATATGAGGAACCAGATGACTTCCACTCATGCACACAAGTACTTCAATAATCATTGACCTCTAATAGGATGCCTTACACATCCTCTAATCACAATACTTATCCTTGAGAATCAATTACATCAATAATCTCCCTTTTGACATCAATGACATGTTCATAATGTCCCTTTTGACATCAATGGTAATCATATTGCCAACAGTGTGATCCATGTGAGATGCCTTAAGGGTGAAGGCATGTATTGTGGTTGAAAAGGAAATATTTTGGGCTTAATAATTCATGAATGCTCTATATATATTGAAACCAAATATTATGTAATTTATGATTGTGGAAGACTTGTGATATGAGTGTAAGGTATATGTGAGAGTTGTGGAGTGAAGGATAGGTAGAGTGCCTCGTTGATGAGTTAATGAGTAGAGTAGATTGAGGACCATGTATATGACGTATAGGTCATATTTATAATTTAAAAATAGTTCTCTTGTTATTTTATAATATTCAAATATTTCTAAATATGCATATGAGGATAGTTTGAGTGAAGAAAGAGAGATATTGTGGCATGCCTATGTGAGAGGCTTGTATGAGATAGAGAGAGTTTGTGTAGGGGTTAGATAACTTGAGATCCATCATAAAGTGTTGAAGACATAAATTATAAATTGGAGGTGTTCAATTAAAAGGAGGGTATATAGGATTTGATATTCTTTAGAGGTAGTTACACCTTGTGAAATAGGTGCTTTTCTAAAGGCCTTTAGTTAGGAGGATATTATCAAGGTTTGTTGGTATAAAAGAGTTGACTAGTCTCTTGTTTGTAATTTATTATAGGAAAATTATTCCATGCATTATAGGATTGAGAGTGGGTTTTATTCTCTATTAGGGTTTCCCACAAAAACTATGTGTTATGTGTCTGATCATGTGTATGCATTAAATGAATGAGCTCTCTTGTTAATGTTGTTTGATCAAGTTGAGATATGTTGATTTTACAAATAGTTTTAAAGTATTAGAATTGATATTAAAATATCTAAGATCACTAATTCACTCTCCCTCTCAGTTATTATACCTTTAACAATTGGTATCAGAGCAGGTCCTTTAGTAAAAGCTTGACAACTTGAAGGTGATCCAAGGTACAATATGGGTAGTCATGAAGGAGGTTTCTCTACTAATCAAGTGATAATGTTCAATGGATCTAATTATGAATTTTGGAGTACTAGGATGAAGGCATCCATTATATCCATAGGGTTTGATGTATGGAAATCCATTATGGATGGTTATGTTACTCCTACTACTCCTCCATCTAGTGTTGTAGACAAGAAGTTATTTGAGAAAAATTCCAAGGTAATGAATGCTATCACTTGTGGTCTTTCAAAGACTAAATACATCAAGGTAATCTATTATAAATCTACTAAATATATATGGGATAAAATATAGATCATTTATGAAGGAGATTCAAAGGTTAAGTTTGATAAGTTGTAGACTCACAAAAGGCAATTTGAAAGTCTCAATATGAACGAAGAATATTCTATGGTATCCTTTCTATAGAGAGTTGATGAGATTTCAAAAATTATCAAATGTCTTAGAGAGATCCTTAAAGAGGCTACTATAGTTCAAAAGTTATTAATGTCTATATCCCTCAAGTTTGATCCAAAATTATCTTCTATAGAATAAAGTCATGAACTTACTTAGTTGAAGATGGATCAATTTTATGGTAATCTTACTACCTATGGAATGAGGAAGAATGGTGATATACCACCAAAAAAGGAAGCAACATTCAAGACAAAGATGAAACCAAAGAAGAAGTTCTAAGGTAAGAAACCCAAAGAGGATGACATTTCTGATATAGATGAAGATGAACTAATTGATTTGATTTCAAGGAAATTGAGAACAAGTTCAGGCAAGTATAAAATTAAACCACCCCTAAAATTCTTCAATTATGGTGAGATAAGACATTTTACAAATAATTTCCCTCATAAGTATAATAAGGATGATAATGAAGATAATGATTAAGGTCATGATGATGGTAAGAGATCATTCAAGTCTGATAAAAGAAAAAAGGGATTTAGAAGGTTTGATAACAAGAAGAAGTACTTCAAGGACAAGAAAATCATCTACACAAAAGAAGATTGCAACTCATCATATGGGAGTGAATTCAGTGACTCAGAGTATGATCATGAAGATGATGATCCTATTGAAAATGAAGTTCTATTCATGGCTGAGGAAGGTAACTTCTCACATCAAAATGAGTCTACTTGGAGTGATTTAGATGATGATGAAGATGAGGTGGACTGTGAGATTAAATTGATGAATACCCTTGAAGAACTAAAGATTGAGAAGAAGATTAAAAATAATATGATGTCACAACTCAAGGAGTATGAAGAATAATTTAGTGTGTTTGAGGTAAGATTGGTTGAAGACTATATAAATCATGAAGGTGTTGTCATGCCTCTTAATTCTAAGTTGGAATTAATATCTATAAATCTGAGAGATAAAGAAGAAGAATTCTCAAGGTATGCATATGAGATTGTGTCTTTGAAAGATGAGTTAGAGAATTCTGCAAGAAAGGTGAAATCATTTGTCAAGTTTGATAAAATTTATAATGATTTAGATGATCTCCTAAAGAGTCAAAAATCACCTAGTGATAGATCTAGATTAGTTTTTAATGAAAATCCCAAAGTTGCTTCTCAGGTTGACATAAATGTCAATGAGAGAAAGGTGGATCAGCCTTTAAAGACAAATCATCAGATAAAGAATGAAGGTGATAGAAAAATGAAGTCAAATTAGATCATATAAACAAATGTCATGAGGATGCAAATTTCAATGGTTACCGTTACACATATAATCAATTTGTTCATAGGGATAGAGAATTCAAGAGACCTATTAGAAATTAATTTGCATGGAACTATGATGGGGGTCATCAGTCAAAAGGTGTGAGCAAGGTTAAGTGATTTAATTGTCTTAATGAGGGACACTTTACTAAGCATTGTCCAAATAAGGAAAGGCAAGGTAAGTCTTCTTTAAAAAGAGTAGTTTATTTCAATTATCATGCCATTGGACACATTGATAATTTTTGACCAAACAAGGTAAGATAAGATGATTTTATATCAAGGAGTATGGTTTTCTACAACTATGAATAAAGAGGTCACATTGCTAGATTTTGCAAGCAAGTACCATTAAATTAGAATAGGTTTAATGAGGCTCCAATAGTGCAAGGTAGAAGGCAAGTTACTCATGGAGACCAAAGGTGGTAAGTATAAGTCATGATGAGACTACATGTCCAAGTAATATATTTGATATGATGGAAAATTCTACATAAGTTGAAGAGTACCAAGGGATCTCATTGTTTGCTCATGTTGAGAATGAAGATACTAAGCTCAAGAAGAAGACCAAGGTATTGGTTAAGGCTAGTGTTAAGATGTGTATGGATCCAAGTGAACTTATTGCAATTGGTAATCATGTATCATATAAAGAACATCAATTGTTTGTGCCTCCTGATAAGGTTCCAAGGTATAAGGTTGATTATTCAAATAAAAAGGTATGTCAATATTAGTTAGTAGCTCCATGTATTGTCAATTCTATCTTAGAAGAGGAGAGTGATATAGAAAAGGAACCATTTATCGTAGTTTAAAATAAGAAGAAGAAGAAGAACAAGAGTATGAAATCTTATAGCTATAAGAGGATTTTAGTGGTTACTAAGGAGATGTGGGCCATTCTTGGCTTCACTTTATTGTAGAGCATTGTGGTGCAAATGATGTCTCTGTCTATGATTATTAAGAGACTCCTTTCAGTGGAGAAGCAAGTGTTATTGTGGTGTTCTTCACATGGTCCTAGAAGGCTAGAGATGAGTGTTCTTAGTTGGATCAAATATGTCTAGGTGGAATATATGTTGTGCTGATGTCAGAGTGATGTCATAGTTGTATATGGTCAGTTGTTAGGGCTATATTAAAGGTTTTCAAGTGGAAAAAGAGGATTTTTTATTTTTCAAGATGATATTTTTACATAGAAAGATTTTTTTACTTTATTCTAGCATTCTCTAGGTGGTTTTATGGTTTGAAGGTATGTTGAAGTCAAATAAGAGATTTTTCTTTGTTCTTAGGTTTCCCAGTTTGTGCTTAAGAGTATGTAAGTCCTAAAATAGGTTATAGGATTTATGGGCTCCCAAAGATGTGGATGCTCAAATTTTGGTCCATAATTTTTTAATGGTTGTATCTAGGTGTAAAAGAAGTTTTAGAGGCGGATGTTGACCAAAAGGAGGTTTGCTGACTCTATTTATTTTAAGATTTTAGGGTTTTGGGCTTTGATATAAAAATGGTCTAAATTATGAGTTAAGATATGAGGCTTGTTAATAAGTTTAATGGACCAAATGGGTTATAAAATCAAGATTCACATAGATTTGAAGGTTTGTGGTTTTCAAATTATTTTTGTTTTTATCAAGATAGAGGCCTAATTGGCTAGTAAGTTCGTGAAGGAAGTATGTTACAAAATATTATCTTAGTGATGAAAATTGGTTTGCTTGAGGGGGAATATGAGAGTGATCCAGATATGAATTTCAAGTCTTGAAGGTGAATCTACTAAAAATTATAGGCTCTAAAAGTTCTAGGTAGGGCTATAAGGAGTCTAGATAGGCCTAGTGAGAAGAAGAGTGCTTTTTGATCAGTTTATCCAAAAGCACAAGGTATGAGTATTTCTAGGAGATTTATTAGGTTGGTTTAGATCATGTTTTATTTTTAGTGAGTGGAATGAAGTTCTGTTGGTGGTATGAGAGAAAAGGCTAGTAAGCATGTATGGTGGTTCTTCATGGTGTGTGGAGATATGAAGATGATCAAGATGTGTAATGGCTCAAAAATCTTTGCGGGAGTCCCTCTTAGATGTTTATTGGTGTGTTACATTAGATTTTAGTGTTTTATTTCTTCTTTATTCATTAGTTTTAGTGCTTGGTTGAGGAGAGTGTTAACATGGAAAAAGAGGATGTTGTCAAGGCAAGAAGAGGTAGGCTCAAGTTAAGGGGGAGTTTGCAATATATTTATAAGATGGAATAATCCTATTGGTAGTATTTTTAGATATTTAGGATTAGTTGGTGCCCACTTTGTCATTATGTCAAAGGGGGGAAGTTCCTCTTGTGTGAGTGCTTAAAGAGAGAGAAGGTGAGCTGTATGATGTGTGTTGAAATCAATGAAAAAAGGGTAGACTATTGGAGAGTTTTCAATGATGTAATGGTGATGTCATGTAGGTGTCTGGATGAGTGGATGAAGTGTCTTGATATTCTAAGTGATAATGACAAAGTGTGTAATGTGCTTGTCCTAATATGCTTAAAAGAGGCTTAGTTGATTTTCAATTTTGATATGGTTAGAGATGTTTAGGGATGAGTATAGAACATTAATCATGTTAAATAGGTCTATAATATTTTTTTATGATTTGAGTACTTATGTTCATGAGTGGATTTCATTTGGTTGATCGTTGTTGTTATCTAATTTAGGTCTAGTAGAAAAAAATCTAAGTAGGCAGTTTGCTGACATGACCATTGCCATCTATGGATGAGTCAAGGGGAGTTAGTCATATGGTTGTGATCAAATTAGTCCTTAGTTACTGTGCACTAAATATCATGTCATGTGCCTAAGTACATTCAAAGATATATGGGTATAAAGTTGGGCTCTCAGGGATTCTGATAGTGTTTTCTATATTTAAATAGAGTCAAGTAAGCATGTTGATGATGTCAACATTCACACACATGGAGGTTTTAGGAGGAAATGGTCACATGGGTTTGTTCATTATTGTGCCTAGTTCTTATGTGCTAAATATTAGGTCATGCACCTAAGTGCATCAAAAGATATGTAAGTGTAAAGTTGGGCTCTTGAGGAGTTTGACAACGTTTTCCCATACTTCACCAAACTTGCATGAAGAAAGTGCTGAGTAAGTAGTTTAATGATGAAATATCTCATATGTGTATATGTTTTAGGAAAATTTGATCATATGGGTTTGCTCATTTTTTTTCCTAGTTGATTTGTGCTAAAGTTCAGATCATGTGTTGAAGTGCATTAAAATATATGCATGTGCAAAATTGGTCTTCCAAGCACTTATTGACATTGTTGGCTTTGTGAAAAATAAATCTAAGGAGGCATTTTAATGTCATTATATCTCACACATATGAGGGTTCTAGGAATAGATTGACACATGAAATATGTCCTACACACTTACATAATTTTTTGAATTGGCCAAATCACATAGTTATATGATTCTGATACACAGGTTGGATTATCCTATGTGAGGAGATCATATGGTATAATTTTTAAAACATGCACATCAGTGAATCAAAATATATGGAGGTGAAAAATTTACCTTAAAAAAAGATTGCAAAGGTTCCCATACTTAGTCTATTTTGCATGAATATAAAGATCAGGACTAAATGAAGATCTAAGGACTATATGTTGAGTGAGATGGTAAGAAGTGCATGATGTTTAATAACATAAGTGCTTAGAATACATGCTAGGGTGTCAAGTGTCATGATCATGAGGGTTCTAAGAAAGATCAAATGGTGATCACTATAACATAAAAACATATTGATTTTCCAAGATCGATAGTGCATGCTGAGTCAATATTGCAAGAGTGCACAAGATGAGGTTAACATGTTTAAGTTTTAATAGTCAAGAATTGGTACACTATACATTAAAGCTAAGAGAATATCAATGGTGCATGTTTAATCTGAGTAGTGAGGACACAAGATATGAGCATAATGTTTGAAGTTTAACTATGGCCATTGGCATTTGAATTTTGTAAAGGAAAGACTAGTGTCTAGTTTTTAAGTCATATATTTCGATAAAAGATGAATTTTCTCGTGGTGTAAAACTAAAAGTGGTATAATTATCTAAGATACATCTAAATATATAGATTTAAAGGTTTTAATGTATGTACATACAAATTTATTGAGCTCCAAAGTTGACTATGTGTTTGAATGTGTTCTACAAGTAATCCTATAAGTGTAATTGAGCTTGTTTTGATGTTTAATTATGAATTAGATATTGGATCATGTTTTAGACTCCATGAGGTTCATTTATGTTCATTATGAAGGTTTAAATAATCATATGCGGTATGAAAAAATGTTTAAAATTTGACTATGTGTTCATTCATGGTGACTATGTGCACACAATATTATTGAGCAATTTGTCCTTAAATATAAGGGTATTGTGATGGATATGGGCACTTAAGGAGGACCTATAGATCATATGGAATGGGTTCATTAGTTTTAAAGTTTTCTTGTGTTCTTATTTTTCTTAGATAAGTGTCAAAGAGGTCAATAAGTCATCATATGACCTAAAAGTGACTTAGGCCTATTTGAAAGTGGATTGTGCTTAAGTGTGACCCATGTGAGATGCTTTAAGGGTGAAGGCATGTATTGTGGATAATAAGGACATTTTCTTGAATTGATAATTCATGAACTATCTATATATAATGAAACCAAATGTGATGGTTTCTAGGCTTGTGGAAGACTTGTGAGACGAGTGCAAGGCGTATGTGAGAGTTATGGAGTGAAGGAGAGGTGGAGTGCCCAGTTGATGAGTTAATAAGTAGAGAAAGTTAAGGAATGTGTGTATGACCTGTAGTTTATATTTTGATGTCCAAATAGTGATATTTTAGTTTGATGATATGTGAAAAGGTCTGAGTATGCATTTGATGATAGTTTGAGTGAAGAAGGAGAGAGATTGTGGCATACCTATGTAATAGGCTTGCATGAGATAAAGAGAGAGAGTTTGTGTAGGGGTTAAATAATATGATATACATCATCAAATTTTGAATAAATCAATTCTAAGGTGGAGGTGTTCACTTCAAAGGAGGGTCTAAAGGACTTGATCTTCTTTAGGGTAGTTGTTCTTTGTGAAATAGGTGTTTCACTAAAGGCCTTTGGTCTGGAGGATATGATCAAGGACTGATGGTATAAAGGATTTGACTAGTCTCTTGTTTGTAATTTCTTATAGGACAAGTATTCCATGTGTTACAAGCTTGAGAGTGGGTTTTATTTCCCATGAAGATTTCTCATATGAACTATGTGTTATGTGTTTGATCTTATATATGTATTGAATGAATGAGATCTCTTGTTAATGTTTCTTGATAAAATTGATATATATTTATTTTTTAAATATTTTTAAAGGATTTTAATTTATATTGAAATATATAGACTCACTGATTCACCACCCCCCTCAGTGAGTGTACCTCTAACATGCATAAGCAGGGTAAAATGCAAAACATGTTTTGAGTTTGCATGTGTATAATGGATTTTCCCACCTAGTGGTTAGAGGGATAGAATTCATGTATTTATACCATTATGATACTTGTGTGAGTGTTAAGAGAGGTCTAGGTTGACCTTACAAGGTTTTAGATTCAAAAATATATTCATTTGTGAAAAAGATATGGAAATGATAATAACACCATTTTTGGGACACTATCTCCATGTGGTGATACTATCCTTATTATGGTGTTAGTGTACAAGTGATAAAGCAATAGGCATGAAGGGCTAGGGTACAAACAATAGGCATAAAGGGCTAGGATACAAATATGAGGGTCTGGGATTAATTTAGGGATGACTAGGGATCCCTATGGCCCGTATGAAGGTTAGATAAGTGTGATAATAAGATCTAGGATATGTCTAGGGTTAAGCTATAGATATGTAGTATTAAGTAGCACTCTTAACACCCAAATATCACTTTTAGGTGATTACAATGTAATATTACGTTTCATTTTATTTTATTTTAATATGTTTTTAAAAATTATAGCATTAAAAATATCTTACCTTTTTAAAAATATTTTTAATGTAACATTTGATTTAATAATATTTTAAATAATTCATAGAATATATATATATATATATATATATATATAATATATTTTTTTGATGTAATTTTAACATACATTTTATTGATGTCAAAAAATGGATAAAATTTACAAATGTCTAGTCTAAATAATAACAACAAAAAAACCAATATTACCTAAAAAATAAAGAACATAATATATAGTGGGAAAGTTTTTTATAACAACTCAAAAAATATATTATCAATATATAAAGAACATTAAAAAAATTGGTAAATTTGAATTAATATTAAACCTATTCTTTTTCACTACACAAATGATATGTTAAAAATTATAAAAAAAAGCAACCTCAACAAAAAATTATTGCACATTATCTCAAATGTTGTATTATATATGGAAGCAAATTCTTATTGATTCACCATTTCGTACAAAGGAAATTCTTATTGAATATCCATTTCCTACTTATAAAATATAATAGAAAATGTTCTTGCTAATGCTACATATAATTTAAACCTTTTTGAGACACAATCAATTTCCCCACTGATTGGATCAATTATCTTCTACTAGAACATGTTTTATATACATGGAAAATTATCAGGCCATGAAAAATCAAACATTAAATGGAGTGATCATTTATTGTAGATGATTTTTTATTATTTAAAATGTCATTGACTAACCTATTTTAATAAAATAGATCCTAGATAACCACCTATAATTTTTTAAAGGTTTACACATATTGAGGAAATTATTATAGCATGTGTTAGGCCAAATTGTTATGCACAACCTATTTTTGGTAGACAATACAAATATAGTGGGACCATTTTTAGCTTCATTCAAGATATTGGTCCCACTATGCCATTTATTTTATAAAAAATATTCACAATAGCTGAAAAATATACAATGATGTCTACTCCTTTTCATTTATTTATGATATTCATTTGGAATATGCACCTATGCTTTACATCTAAAAACCTAAAAATGAAAAACATCTAGCTTGACACCATATCTTTTGATTTAGTCTAATATTATATAGTGCAGAGTGAGAATGTGATGTCATATGTAGGTTTCACATTGAATTTATTTTACCAAAAAATGTGGAGGTAAGTATTTGTAATGTGACATCTTATTATCTATTTCCTTTAGCGTACATTTTTTTCTCTTAAGTACACTATTTTAAAGATGGGTGTAAGGCACATTATGTTGAATATGAATTCCTACCTACTCATATAAGCTAATAATATTATTATTGACAATTTTTTATCCATTATCTATTCTGAGAAGTTGAATATTTCACTTTGATAGGTTTTCAAATATGGATTTTACAATTATGAAGTGTTCAAAGACTTCATTTTTGTTTTTTTAGAAATTTAACCCAATTTTTATGAGTTAAATCATCAATAAATGTAGTAATTTATTTATGTTAATAAAAATAAACATATGTAAAGGATATAAATTATTGAGAACCAACTATAATCTATCACATTTACTCAAGTATTTTCCTTTTCTAAATAGATCTTTGTGTTATTTTCCAAGTGCAAAACCTAGACAAATGACATATTTGAAAGAAACTTTTGGAGAAAAAATAATAATGTGGTGCTTACTAAGGTCTTGAAATGAGTGATAATTGAGATGACCAAAACACTCCCTATAAATTTCACCCTAGTCATTAACATGTGCAACTATAACTTTTGAAGGTTGAATTAACCAAAATAAATCAAATTTATACAATCATGTTGGATGTTGAACCTTGTTAGTGGCTATAATAGTAGACTGGTCTTTGATATTTTTGATGAAAAAATTGGTAGGTGTAAACCTAACCTTTTTTCATTCACCTGAATGTGTTCTATAATATTTGGAGGGGAGGTTCACATACAAGTCTATAAGTTTATAACTTTGTTTAATTTTCCATTTTCCATCTCAAATGTCCATTTCCCTCAATAAATAGAGGACTAGAGTTTCACACAAAAAATAAAATTTTGAAACAATAATCAAGATTTTGAAATAATGAGCCATCATGAAAATGTGGTGAGAGGCCCATGAATCTAAAATTAATTTAAAAACAAGTAATCTTATTATTACAAAAAGTGTTTATATAGTCTTGTGAGGATGATTCTACATTTATTTTATTAGTTGATATTTTATTGAAAATTTGATGCTCAACATGGCCTAGTTTATTACACCAATTATAATAATTTTGGTCAACTTAGAAATTTTATTTCCATTTTTATTTATTTTGACTTAGGGAAGGATTCTTCTTGCTGATGAATTTACCTTAGGCTTATGATTTGTTTTCCCCTTTTTATTAACAAGGTTCTCACCTTTCCTGGAGTTGATTTTTGATGTGTCACTAGTATAATTGACCATTGATACATATTTATTATTAATTTTAGGTCAAATTTCCATAATAAAAATAATGTTTTCATGTTCTCTTTAAATTTTCAAAGATGCCTTGCAATTTTAAGTGCCACATATGTGAATCACATAGGGGCTTGATTTGTGTAGTAGTTTGTAATAAAAATATGAATAAGGATGACCCAATTTGTAAAAAAAAAGTCATAATGGGTTTTTCAATAGTCTTGGTTTTACCAATTTTAATGATATTAAGCCACAAGTGCTTAACATAAGTGTTGAAGTCCTTAATAGGAGGATAGTTGTCTAGAGTAAGATTGATGAATTCATTTTATAGTTGAAATGATTTTAGATTACTATGTTATCTTAAAATATCCTCCAAGGTTTTCCAAAATTTATAAAGTTCAATGATGCCATAAAAATTAATCTTCAATTTAGGTGATATTGAGTGACCAAGGATGCCTATAGCTTTGTCATACTAGTTTTTCATTTTTTCCATTTAAAAAGATCAAAAGGTTCTACTTATTCATTCATTAAAATGTGTTAGATACCCTTACTAAGAGTACATATGTAATGTATCCTTTCCTAAAAAAATAGTTGAAAATTCATAGGTTTATATTTTTATCTACCATGCTACCATAAAAACTTGAGTGGAAATAGCCCAATTTATTTTAATATGAAAAAAACCCAAAAAAAATATTTTTATTAATATAAACCCACATTTAATAACTAGTGTGGAATCCAACCCTATACACAAAAATAAGTATATGTCTCCCCTTAGAAGATGAAAATAGATAACAATGAAACATTCTTATGAAAAAACCAACCAAAGAGATAACTAAAAAAGAAACAAAAAAGGACCAACCAAAGAGACAACCAAACCAATAACTAGAAAAGATAAGGAGAACCATTGAGTTCCTAGAGGAACTAAACCCAAGAAAAATGATAAAGAGACAAGGTTAGAAATACTTTTAGAGTGGTCTACAGTAGAACCTAGATCAAATTTTGACAAGATTGTGAACTAAGGATCAAAAAAACTCTAGGGAAACTTCATAAAATCCCATATCCATCCCAAAGTGGAAACCAAAACCAAAAAACAAATGGACAACTTAGTCTCCCCAATAGATCCCATGATAACTAAAACCCAAAATCCTTGGCATAATGGGAGGCCCAAGTTTCCTAAAGAGAATTCAAAGGGATTCTAAAGAAAGCACTAGAACAAGATTCCATAAGAAATCCATGAAACCAATTGAAGAAAGATTCCTCTAGGGATCCACAGATTAAGTTCCATCTTGAGTCCTCCTTTTTATATTATAAAAAACATCCTCACCCTTGGGGACAAGATCATAAATAAAATTATCAATATTCCAAATGAGTTCTTTTTCCTTATTATTCCATTTACTATTGCAAAATTAAGTCTTTTAAATGCTTGGAAATCATGAGAAGACTTAAAAAACCTCTCACAAAAATCAAAACTTGTCTTTTATTTTAACATGGTCCTTCATTCAAATGGGCTTGAATATGTATGTTTGAAAGAAGGGTGAAACCCTTCATCAAGATTTTCAGCCATACCACCCACCTTCTTAAAATCACATCAAAAATCATATCTTTAAAAGACCATACATAGTTATCCCTTGAAATTCACTAGAATTTCTGCTTAATAGGTTTCATATATATCCATAGCTCACTATCCTTGGGAATACAAGCCTAAAAAAATGATAATTTCCCTAACCATGGGTTAACCATGGTCTTATCTTTCAATGAAAGATCTATCACCCAACCCCATATAGAATCATTTAAGAGAAGTCTTAGCCTTTCAAAAGTCAAAATAGATCCCAAAAAAGTGCTTGCCTTATAAAAAAACAAACCTTACAATGAAAAGCTTTCTCATTCTATAATCAGACCCTTGGACCCTACCTTCGATGAATGTTACACATAACTTTAATAAGGGGCTCAAAATTACAAACACTAATAAGAATTTATCCATCATGGAGGAAAAGAGCCTCCAATGAGACCCATATCCTAAAAAAATAGATCTTGAGACCATCAAGTAGGCCTTTTGGCATGCCTCACCTAAACATCCAACATTAAAAAGCTCCAGATCTTACATTCAATCTGTCTATAAAATAAAATTTCAGTATCCCCCAAAATAGGATAATAAAAAAATTAAATAGAGATCCATTATGAGCATACTCAACCAAGTAAAGTAATAAGGTATATCTCACCAAATTATGGTTAGTAGAAGGAGAGTCATAGCCATCTAACATAGATAGGTAAGGCCCTATTTCATCCCCACATGTATGTCATAACCCATACATACCAAGGTTGAACTCATGTAACATAGGGATGTGGACCAAAACAAAATATTTCTCACCCTCCAAGGAAGACATTGAAGCATATGTTTTGTCAAGACAAGTGGATAAAAAACCAATCCAAAATAGACCCTCATCATTTTTTCTCTTTACATAACCTTTTCCTGGATCCAAGTTCGATCATCCTCATTTCCCCTTAATCTGATCCCTCTAAAAATTCTCACCCAATAAAATATTTGAAATCTAACCACCTATCATAATGTTTTTAAATCAAAAAAATTGTTTTTAAGAATAGACATTAAAATTATCATCTCGATGAGAAAATCACAATGTTGAAATTATCTTATTAAAAATAAACAATTTATGAAAAAGTATTTTTGTGAATGTAGGTGAAAAAAATTGTATGTTAATTTATTTTTGAAAAATTTAAATACCTATTAGAGTGATTGTCTAAATGAGAAACTAAAAATTGTGTAGTCTCCCTAAAACCAACAAAAAAAATACTTTTTTTATATTGACTCAGCATTGGCCTTTGACCTTCTTGCATGGATAAAAAATATTAAAAAACATTAAACAATAAAAAACTAACCTCTACTTTTTTGTTTCATAGTTATTTATCTAAATTTAATTTGGATAGGCAAATGAAGTTGAATAGATAAAACTAAAATAGTACAAATCTAGAAAATGTAACAAAACTTATTTTGGAAAATATTAAGCTTAGGTCTATTTCCTTTTTTATTTATCTAATATATTAATCAACAATAGTCAATAATTAACATGCCAAAAGGGAGTTTAATATGGATTTTTAAACTATCATACAACTACAATATCATGTTTTGAATGTATGTAGAGCATAACTTTATAAGGCTAACTACTTACCAGTGCACCACACAATCAAATGTTTGAAAGACTTCCTATTGGAAAAAATAATACTAGGAACTTATTGTATAGTATGAGGTACATGGAAGATAATATCTCTATACAATGGTTTATAATGGCTTGAGTATTGAGGTAGTACCCCTCAAAAAAAAAATTAAATAAAATTGATTACTATTTTATCTATAATGAAAGCTTTTTGCTAAGGGGTGGGCATACCATTGGTGCTTCATAGTATTTTTGTCCCCTATACCACCACTTGCCCCCTATACCACCACTTTCTACATACACAACCATATCCTATACACTTCCCTAAGCTTTACCTCCTCCCTTTACACACTCCTCCAAGTAATTCACTCCCTTAATTATTCCCTACCTAATCCAAAAAACCTTTTTGACATTTATTTAATAATGTCATTCTAGGCTGACCCTGTATTCTAATTGATTTTTTTGTGTTATAGGTCTAAGTCAGCCTTGGCTGACCCAGACTATAACCTAACTTGTTTTAATTAATTAACGATACAAATTCGAATTGGGCCAACCCTATCAACTAAAATTTTGTAAAGGTTTAGGGTTAGATTCAAATTTATATACACATTAATTTTTCCATTTATTAAAGAGGAGTTAATTATTCATTTTCACTTCTTTAAAATCTACTCTTCAACCATTCTACTTGAGGAGTTATTGATTAGGGTTTATACTTGAAGAAAAATATTGTCTTGTGGAAAAGTCTTAAATTCCTAGGCCTATTTTAGTGATCCTTTAAAACCACAACAACCTCTCGAAAAGCACCTTTGGCCAAGGGAGATATTGAGTCTTCGTGGGTTCATCTTCAAGATAAGTATATCTAAATTTACTTCTCTATTTTAGTATATAGATGTAGCATACTTAGTGGATTTTGAATATATTTCTCTTTCCATAAATTAGGGTTATATATATATATATATATATATATATATATATATATATATATATATATATATATATATATATATATATATATCTTAATTAGATATTATATTCATGTTTAATTTCTATGTTTATTACCTCCACTTTGTGCCACAAGCTTTGGTGAGCACTAGATTAGATTTTACTTTACTTTGAATATAGTTAGTGAATATGAAAACATAGGAGCTAGATAAGGTTATTGCATAATATTACTTGACTAGAGGCTTTGTAACCCTATATAGTGATGTTATTGTGTTAATATACCCCTTAGTTAGATCTAGTAGATTCATCTTTGCCATGACCATGAATCTCTAAATGTATCAACAAATGGAAGTGTAAGTAGGATTTATCTTCTCCATGCTAGGATTGAATAATATGTCATTTGTATTTTCCTTTATATACATCTTGGTGAACCTGATGTGAGCCAAACCATTGTAGGTTTTTCTTTAACACATTCATTTTATCATCATATTATATTATATTTTTATAGTACTATATTGAACCTATTGATATATTCTAATAGTTTGTGTGGAATTTTAATACATAGTTGCTTCAAAATGAATTTTATTATATATGTTTTGGTCTTCTCCAAATACAAGTGATTGGATCAATAATATCAAAATGGTCTTATTATTAATTTATAGGGTTGAAAATGTAGTCTATCCAATCGATTATGTTCATAGATTTTTTTCAGCACACAAGTTTTGTAGACATAGTTGAGCATGTCGATTATGTTCATAGAATATTTAAAACAACGTTTAAATAACACAACATAAATTTTTTAAACAAAGCATATTACAAACCATAAAAGTTCATTCTTACCTTATCTATCATTTAATTTTTTAATTTAAACTATTATTTTTCATAGGTTTGTAGTCTACAAAACTACATCCCTATAATGAACTAGGTCACCTAGATTCACATAGTTATATAGCCTATCTTATCTCTAGAAGATATAGTTGACATGTTTGACTATGTTCTTATATTACCTAGAATAGTAACGACCCTATTGACTCTATTCTATATTGTTTACATATAATGTCACCTGAACTGATTTTATACTCTTCACATTCAAAGGAATTAACCTATTTTGCTAGTAATTAGTTCACTTTTCATTTTAGTTTCTTACATTTTTAGAGTCAAAACCATAAATTAATTAGGTGGTTTTTAAATTTACCAATTTGGTCATATTGTTTTTCTCTTTTGCACACACTTCCAAATCACTTTACACTAAAAAAACATGAAACATTTTTCTTCCTAAGGTCTACCTACTTGAATTTCATCACCAAGGGGGAGTCTGACTTGGTTTTATGGCTAAGTATAGACACATGGTTGATGATATGTATTGGAAAATCATTTGACACTCTTATCACTATGAGATTATGAAGTGAGGAGGTAGGCCCCAATACTAAGCTAGTACCATCTCTAATATAGATCCGTTTCATCCAATACCTAAAATTATCCATAGATTGATTTATATTTCCTTCATATAGCCAAATCCCCCTTACATTAATTTTAAAATTTATTATAAATTAACAACATTTAGGAATGACCAATTAGTTATAATTTAAATTATAGTTTATTGCTTACTCTTTAATTGTTATATTTTATATTACAAAAATTGCACTATCTAATATTAGTTCAAGGTTTCTATTGTGTGTTCAAATTAGATCAATCACTTTGATCAAATTACTTATGTTCTTCACTTTATTTTCTCAACTATTATCTTGAAAAAAAATTCCCTATTTTTAGAACACTATTATCCCTATCAACATAGTCTCTTACACACTATTAATTTTGCTTACCTTTAGTACATAACCACTCTATATAACTATGTATCTTTCTATCATGTTTAAATTTTCCATTTGATAGACACAATCAACCTTTATAACTATGTATCTTTTTTGTATATTTATTTTCTCCCTTTAGAATACATAATCAACCCATACGATTATGTATCTTTTTAGCCTATTTCAATTTTACCATTTATAGAACACAATCAATCAAATAGACTATGTATTTTACATATTATTGTATAAACATTTTCCATGTTGACCTAATTGATTTTATACGTGTTGGCTGATATTATTTAGTGTTAGGTTGAATCTATCCCTATTTTTCCTACTTTCTACCTAATTCTAGATTCTACCTTCAAGCATCATGAAATATTCTATCAGAATATTTTTAAATGGCCTAAATCCATTTAGATGCTATATGGGATGTTCTTTTATTCCTAATTTCACTACCCAATATTATCCTCACTCTTGGAGAACCTTTTCTCATCCATTATATTTTAATTTCAATATGGTTCAAATCACTCTAATAGACAAGATTAGTTTATTAGACCCTTTTCATACTTATCAAGATAATTCCCACCTTTAAACATACTACTATATTGTGGGGGTAATTGATACAAGACTAAAAAATAACCCCATAATAAACCATGTTAACACCAACAAACCTACCTCCTGCCAATCTACCACCTAGTGATCCTCCCCCTAATACTAATTTGGGGAATCCTCCTTCCAACACCAACCCACCAATTGATACAACTCAAATTGTTGCATAGATAATGTAACAATTGAAAATCATGCAAACATCTAACACTTATAAAATTATGCAACTACAACATCATTTGATAAACATGGCTAATTAGGCTCCCATCCTTTGTACCCAAAATAATAAAACATTTATCGCTCCAACTCTTAAATATGTCATGGTAAATGTTGTTCCCTGACCTATCATTAATAATAATATGCTTCAACACATTCAAAATGAGAATTTATTCTCTTTCATTATATCTATTCATATTGGTACAATATCTCCAACTATTAAATATGATGGGACTAAAGACCCTACATCTTTTCTCAAGGCATTAAATAATCTTTATAAAGAGTGGATCCAAACTAATATATTTTCCACTACTAAATTTTTAGTTAAAACCTTCACCAAATATGTATTAGAATCGTATAACCAACTTACCCAACATTTTATATGGCAACTTGAGGATTTAGTCAATCCTTTAGTTAAAAAATTTCAACATAATGATCTTCCCAAAAATTATCTTAGTCATTTAATAAATGCTAAGTAATTTTATACTGAATTAGGTCATGATTTTATTAAATGATGGAAATATTTGTCTCACAAAATTTATCACAACATGATTGAGGATCATTGTTCAAACTTTTCATAATGGCCTTAACTCCTTCCCTCCAATACAAGGATCAAAATTTTTCTCCCCAAACTTCAAACAATGCTCTTGACCAAGCTAAATGTCAATAATTTCTAATTAAATAGTTATAACCTAACATTGAAATCATCAAGGGATATTTCCAACATTCAACTAATGCAATAACTAACAATCTTACTCAACTAAAATTAGGAGTAGCCAAAACATAAAAATCACCAACCTTCTCATACATCATTAACCATGTAAAAAATGAAACAACTTTTAATACCTTCTATACCATTCATGTATCCTAATAATCCCCCTAAATGGTATGAAATTAACCAATTTTGCTGGTTTCATGATGATATCAGTCATTCCCAAAAAACATGTAATGGGATTATAAAATTTTCCTTTTATTTTATGCTAAGAGATTCATTCAATCATGATGCCATGATCAAAATCCATCATCATCATTATGTTAATGCTTCTCAAAAGAAACAATCTTCTAAATATTCTTTACATAACAATCTAAAAATTTATCTACATCAAACCCTAAATAATCAAACAAGGATATTTGTGTGATTGATGTTGATTACGATCAATACTACACCAATTCCAAATACATGCATGAGGATAAGGTCAATTATTGATGCAAACTTGGCCATAAATATCTCATCACCAAAACAAATAAACTATATTTAAAAGAGAAACGTCTCAAAGATACTACTACCACTAACTTACCTTTGGAAACCAATGAAGAACCACTTCCTCAATCCAAAACTCCAACTACTTCTCTTCCCACTAAACATATTTTACCTTCCAAGCCTCATGCTAGTTCTTCCTCTTCTAAAAATCATTAAAAATTATTAGGGGAACTTAACTGTATGAATTTAAATATTCATCTCATGGAGTTAGTTCACACTTCTCCTTATCATCATAAATTCTTAATGCAACAACTCGAAGAAATTGAAGAACCATCTTCCTTAGAAGTGGAACAACCTTATCACGAGCCTCAACAAACAAAGTTTATACCATTGAAACTATTTTTCCTTATTCAAAACCTTCCATAGAGTTCCTTAAATAAGACATGATCAATGATGAAATTCTCTTTTGATTTGATGATACACCTCTCTTTATCAAAAAAATCAATAATAAACACCCTCATTCATAAAGTATTAGTAGACGAAGGGCTAGGAATTAATGTGACATATCTTTGGATCATTCAATAACTTGGGTATAATAAGGATCATCTCAATCAAATGTGTTTACCATGTCATGGATTAGACAATACCAATCAAAATTCACTTGATTATATTTGGCTCCCTCCTACTATTAGACCCAAAACTATATGTACTAAGCCTATGGTTTTTGACTTATGATTATCCTATAATATACTACTAGGATGCCCATGGACTCATTATACAAAGGCTATTTCCTCCCCTATAAACTAATATATCAAGTTTATTCATAATTCAAAATGGTATAAACATGAATTTGATCCTAACTCAAGGAGTATTAAACTTCCCAGTCTTACATCTTAGTATCAAATTCCCACTATTTTAAAAATTAATAGTGCACCTTTACCTAAATTATTCAATATGAATCCATAATTACATGTTATTATTATCAATTCTAAAGATGATGAGCCAAATGATTTGAAAAATAAATGCAATACTACCAATCTACTTCCTTACATTTTAGAATGGTTTCCTCCTTCCTTATTACCTCATGATCATATCATCCCTCTCATCAATGAGATAAATGAATTTCCTCCTCCATGTAATGCACATGAATCATCTTATACACAATATGATTACATTTGTAATTATTATAGAGTGGCCAAGTTATTTCAAGACCCTTTAACTATGTCACCTCATAAATTTAGTGATTTAGGCCTCTCACCTTTGGAAGTTCCTTTAGAGACAAAATCATGCAATATCTATCCCACCTATTATGATAAATAAATTTTGACCCAAGGTTAATCAAAAAACTTGGATGTTAAACATTATCAACAAACCTTAGCCAAAATACATTCTTCCAACTATGATGTTCACTCTATTTACATAGATATTGAGTTAGAACCTACAAGTCATGTACCTATAGTTAATTCTCCACTTCTCAATAATCCTTGGGTCATTGAAAAAATCTTACCTCCCATAAATTAAGAGCATCCAGATCCTTATATACCTCTTATCATACACATCACTCTACTAGATACCCTCCCTAACAATGATTCTAAAGATATGCTTATTATCAATCCCATTGAATCCAGTCAACCTTCTTTAATACTTCTACCTACTTCCTAGATCACCCATGTTGACAAGGCCACAAACACACACAAGATACATTATAAATATGATTTTCATGGTAGCAACATCATTGATCTTGAATTATATATGGAATATTATGAACCATTACCTTCATTACCTAGTGATGAAGCTATAATTGAGTTTATCTATGCCTGAGAACCTCAAATTCCTTAGAAACATCACAAAATTGGTAATTTCAAGTGAAAGGCCCCTCATTTTAAAAATTTAATTTCTAGCATCGACCCTAAAACCAAATACATTTACTCTCTTCCCAACATGCCATATCATTTTCAATATAAAAATGTTATAATTTTTGAGGAAACCATGAGAATAGAATATGGTAGACCCTCATGTCCTCAAACTATAAAAATTTATAGAGCATGCATGATGATTGAGCATGATACTTTTATTCTATTTTTTAATAAATATGATGAGACTTTTGATTGGTCATATGAGGACTGCCTGACATCGATCCTAGTATCATTGTAAATTGCAGATACCCTATTTTGGTTAAGCAACCATAAGTAATATGTATTTTATTTCTCTTTCACATGAGAGTCTTATTGATGGTTATAATCCTTGTTCACATGGTCATCTTGAGTCTTTTAATATTTCTTATGTCTTAATTTCCCTTTTTGTGACACTCCCAACATTCATAGATCACCTTTTCCCAGTTATAGGGGGCCTTAACCTATCCTCCCTGATTTGAGCTCTATTCAAAGCCTTAATACACTAACACCACTTTAAAGATAGAAGTATCAAATGTAACTAGTTTCCACTTGTGGATATAGTGTCTGATAGGCCCTTTCACCCATGTTTAAGTCTTAACCCCTATGTGAGCCTTCCTTTATGTTTTTTTATCTCTTTTTTATGACTTGTCAACTAATGAATAAGGTATTATATTAAAAACAAGATCCTCCTATATAAAGAGCCACAAAAGGCATTTTAAATCTAGAACTTACTATTTTGACACTTATTTACATAAAATTAACCAATAATACAACTCAAATACTGTGCATATTATTTAGTCTTCACACATAAACATTCACATGCTTGATCAAAGAAGGGATTAAGAGAAAATCATTCTATCATACCATGTAAGTTGATGGTAGACTTATCCTAAGGGATAAATACATCCAAACTGAGACCCTTGGTATTTGGGTTAATGTAGGCAATGGCCAAGATAATAGGGGTTCTACTTTGCATAATCATAATATGCCACAACCTAATTTTTCCTTTCTTTTTTACATTTGATATATTTATTGTTTCATGTGTGCATGTATTCATTAGTTTTTTAGAGGGCATTCATCCAAAATAGTGACACATACAATCCCTCAAGTGACACAAAACCTCTTGTAACTTCTTTGAAAGTTACAAATAATCCTTTTGGGAAGGACATTAACACCAAAATTGCACATTAATGCCATATGATGTTACTATCCTGAGAGGGGTGATAATATTCAAATTCATATTTCATAAAATAGTTAAAATATGAAAGATACCTCTGTCTACTTAGTCGTTTCCAATACCCTAATTTGCATAAAACTCTATTTATTTCTAGATAAGTTCCTTTTCTCCTTTAACTTTTTATTTTGCTAAAGTTCCATTGAATCAGTAATTTCTAATTTTATTCTAGATTAACAACATACTTGGCCTTTAACTACATAGGATTTACACTAGCAAAATCCTAAAAGGTTAAAACATTTGTTGAACTTGTCTTAATTTGAATATTTATTCAAAACCCTAATTTTACTTGGGCTTTACCTTCTCTAATTTTTGTGCATTAAATTAGGGTTACAAAATTTTATTTTTCTATTTTTTTAGCATAAATTAGTTAATTTAAATAATCCTCTATTAGAGTTTCATTTATATAATTTAGTTTAAATTTTTACAACACAACCCTAAATAAAAATCCTACCACATATTATTTACCTATACATATAAATATTAGCAATTATGATTTCAATCAAAATCCTATTTTCTATTACAAACTTTGTACAAAATTTCACACATTGCACACATACTTATGTTAGATTATATTCTACCTCTAGTATGTTTGTCATTCCTTGTTTACACTATCTTCTTTGGCAAATTTAAATGGCATATAAAAATTCTTCTACCCCTCATCCACTTCATGCACACTTGAATTTTTCTCATGATTATAACAATGAATGGACTAGTTTTCAAGATTGTACATTAAAGCATAATAATTAATTTATAATGATGATGATGACTATTGTTATAATGATGGATATGAGTATTAATATAAGCATGATAATGAAAATGAACATGAGGATATATTAAATACATCACCTTCTCTTTCCTCTCACTCTTCTCTTTATTAAAAAAAAAACTAACAATATAATGCCAAAATAACCTCTTATTGGTAGTGATTTATTCCAATGTGATCCTAGGTTTTTAGCTACTTTTGATACTTTGTTATTTAAAATAAATCAATATAAGTGCACTACATGAAAACCCCTTTTTCATTATTCAAGTAATGTATATATAAATAATGCATCTTCTTTACTCTTCTTAGTTACATTTGAAAAATCAAGTACATATGATATTACACCTTTTAGCAATGCACAACTAAGGTAGATGAGATTTTTTTTATCAGCTTCCTTCACATTGAAATCTCAATACAATGATTCATTACAAAAAGTTGATAATGTCAATATCTCTAAGTCTTATCCTATATGTCATAACATGAAAAAATAAGACATGGTTGTTAATTCTCCTACCCTTGATTCCAAAATTCAAAGTGATAATCATGCTTGCATTCCAAAAATAAGTAGTAATCAAATGCATTGCATTACACCTACTTATCATGACACATTACATAATAGTAAAAAGTTAAAATATTCCCCTTCTCTCTCTATTAATGGACATGTGGAAGATACTTATTTTAATCTTACTTATACAGATGAATTAAATTATGATTATAATGAACCATGGGATACTGATGACTATTGTGATTATGATGAAGATGACATATAATCTACACCTTTTACTTCTTCTCTTGCTTTACCTATCTCTCTTGTTCAACTAAACATTAGGTCACATTTAAAACACACACACACACACACACACACACACACACACACACACACACACACACACACACATACACACACACACACACACACACACACACACACACACACACACACACACACACACACACACACACACACACACACACACACACACACACACTTATTCTTGTGTTCATAATTTACATTTACTTGAGAATAAAGTACCTTCTATTCAACTAGCATGTGACACTTCTTCACAATTTAACAATATAAAAGATATCAATGAATATCCCTTAACCCCCCATACTATAGTAGAACCTATTTATCAAACTAACATAAATGAGGGTGGTTTCCCATTTCCCTCTAACAAGGTCATAGATACCACACCTACAAAGGCTATTGAGAGAAAACCAACCCGTTCTAAATAAGATTTCTAATATAATGTACCAATGGCTAAGATAAATAACAAAATTTCAGCATTAAATGAACCCCTTGCTGATGACAATATACCTTCATGAGTGTTAATTTATTTAATACATGCTATGGGTGATTTGAAATAACAAGTACACCATCTCACTTTGGAGAAAAAAGCATACCAATCTTAGGTTTATGCCAATGTTATACATATAACCCTTTTCCATGTAAAATCTCAACTACAAAGTTACCACACAACTTTTAGATACTAGTGTTACTTATATTTGATGGAAATGGAGATCCATACTTTCACCTTTAGGATTATGAGAAATACATGGCCCATATGAATAATAATTTAACTCTACTACAATTGTTTCCAAAGTCCCTAACTAGGAAAGCACTAGATTGGTTCAAACATACAATCCCTAGTGGATATTTAAATGCATATGAGGAGTTAGAGATAGTCTTTCTCAAAAATTACATACATAATAAGGGACCTCAAGTCACACATTAGAGCTTGCCTTGATTACATGAGGGTGAGACAAATCCAACATCTGAATGCATTCTAAGCTTCAAAGCTTATTTGCATTAGTTGATTTATCAACTAATAGATTTAGAAATATAACAAATCTTTCATAGAAGTTTAATTTATCGTGTTAAGGAGAGATTAATATATCAAACATATAAATCATTATGACATCTATGCAATGTAATTATAGAAATTACATAGTTAGAGGCATATTTTACTATAGACCCCTCAAAGTTCAGTCATTTAATCTTCTACAATATCATACTCTACTTAAAATTAAGAACTCAATAGAATAGAGGCCACTCATAAAGAAACTCATTAAGGGTAAAGAGCCACTCTACACATCACCTTATATAGTGAGCAAAACATTGTATATACATAAAGGGGTTATATAGATTTTAGATAAGCTTGGGTTTCATGACATTTTGATTACACTATTATATAGGGGGATGATCACACTACCTTCTACTAATCATCATCCACTCATCATTTCTTCTAGGTATCATATAAGCCATATTTTCATTTTCATAAGATAGACTTACACTTAGATGATCATTTTTCTACACTTTGAGCTTGCATCGACTAGTATATTACTTGAGGCATCATAAAGTTTACACAAGGGGCAGTGAGACATCATTCACCATACTCTCTTAGATCACACTCCTATATGATAGAGTTATCCCAAGAATTTCCTTTTAAGGAACAATTGGTTATTCATAGCATGAGCCCTGTGACTTTTAGGACACATATTTATGATAGGTAATGTACACCACAACATCAACAATGATGGAAAATAGTTTGAAAATATCATAATGCACATCTAGTGCATACACTAATCAAGATATATGGGAAAAATTAAAAATCCAAGGCCTAATTTATGTTCAAGTACCAATAAAGATATATGGAAATAATTGTACAGCTCAGAATGTATCTCTAGTGCATACACCAATCAAAATATATATGACTAACTATAAACCCAAGGACATAATTTTTGTTCAAACAATAGTGAAGATATATGGAAATAATTACAGAGATCACAATGCCGATTTAGTTTTTACACTGATTAAGATTTTTTCCAAAAAATATACATCTCAAAGTGAAGTTTTAGAATGTCAACCAATCAAGGTTTTTTGCACTAGAGTCTACACATTCACATATTAGGAATGAATCACAGGAAGCTCCAATTTCACAATCTCATTCTACATGGACATAACATGTGAAGTATGGTCATTGGTTCTCTATGCCATCTAAGTTTAGATAGGGCATACCATCAATACATGTTATACACGTATAAATCTTATGGAATACAAAATAAAACCCTATACCAATAAATACAAAATCCTAATCCACCACACATATGTCTAAACATTCATAAAATAGATACAAATTTAATTTAATCCAATTAAAACAAATTAAAAATCTCAATATATTAAATAATCAATCCAAATCAACACATAAAAATGTATAAAATATAATAATATCTAGTTGTTAATACACACAATGCCAAGTTAAACAAAAAATATCCATATATATAACTTTTAATACAATTTCAATAAAAATATATTCCATCACTTAATGATGTGGACATGACTATTGGGACTAGCTACTTCACTCACGCTCTAGGATACATCAAAGCTATAAATAGAGGCCTACTATCTCTATGTGATCTGGATTGATGGCTTCATATACTCACCCTCTCATGATACATGCCCAACTAGGCTATACACTCGACATGCTCCCACTCAAGTCATATATAGTCATCTAGTATCTGACTACTAAACCCACCTAGAGCATCAGGTGTAGTCATGTTACACCTATGAAACTTAACATGTGCTTCAACCCTATCCATCACTACTCTCCTATATACCGTAGTAGCTATCCTAACTTGGTCAAACAAATGGTCATGCACCCTAACCACATTGGTGGCCCTCTCCACCAATCCATCCTCTATGGCATCATTAGGAATATGTCATGTCAACTCACATAGTGCCAACTCAATGGTGACCTCTTATTACTTATTATCCCTTGAACCTAAAAATGTGAAAATAGTTCATAAGATTCCTCATTACATAAAGACATAATAAAAAATTTACACAAAATATATAAGCATATTATTTAACTTACCATCAATATCCATTAAAGTCTCTACATCCAATACATCCTCTACAGTCATCCTACCTCTTGAAAATATAGGTGCCCATCAATGGTCACTCCACTAGGATGTATAGGCCTCAATCACTCCCAAATCATCTATATTTGATATATCTATATTAGGGTCTTTATCTATCAATGGAATAGGAGATAATTCAACTATAAATGTCTTTGACATACTACTTGACCTTGTGAGATCCTAATAAATCCTTAACCATATCACATGTCTTGGGGGTACATCCTGCACAACACCAAACTATCACATGACCCACTCATGTTAAAATTTATCTTATACAATATCCCAATGGTCATGTAGCCAACAACTCACCTGAATCCACTTCAACTACCTACTATCTTTAAGCCATCCATGGTCACCCATATAGGGTGTTTATATGATATCCCCTACTATCAATTTTTTTAAAAACTACAGACATTACATAGTGCTCCTCCTTGTCACATGACCTATACATTCCCATATCTTTACAAATAACTATGGATGAGCATATCCATCACATGCATGTGAAATTGGCCTACTCATGACTGTACGCTCATATTACCTAAAATGAAATAGCACCAATGCTATGGTAACCCACCACACATCTCTTGTGTAAAATGATATAGATCCCTATATATGTGAGATAGCATTGTATGACCCCAATAATACATAGTGTCATTATCTTTGATGTCTTGCACTATCTCATGAATCTTATAGGAAATTAAAACACCACTCCCATCAAAAGCAACAAATGAAGATAGAAACACAACTAGGAAGTTTTAAAATAAAAAATCTTGGCAGTTATAATCAAGGTCAATAATATATCACTAAGACTCCGTATAGGATGAGTCCCCACCACCATGGTAGATAAATATATATATTCCCACTATATTCCATAAGGACTAGTAGACTCTTTCAATATATCCTACTTCCCAGAGATCAACAATCATAAAATATGATACACATCCTCTAATGTAATAGTCATCTCGCCAGTAGGTATCTAGAATGTGCATATATATGCATCCCACCTCTTACACAGTGTAGTAATCATATGCTTATCCTAGGGCATATGATATAGGAAATAAATATATCTAAAGCTTTCTCTATTGATAACTTCCATCTTATTATTTACCAATGGAAAACCTCACAAGGTATCCATCATCTGCCTTGTGTAAAAATACCTCATGTGGACATCAACCTATAAGAGTATGACCAAATTAGATATCATCAAAGTAAAATTAAACCTAGAAGATAACAAAACACACCATAAACTATTAAAAAACTACTCAACATCACATCTCAATATTGATGGACATTAGTGCTTCCCAAAGGATAGTAACATTGGATAGTAGAACCACACCCTAGACATTATTGTTAGGTCCTTGACAATAGCACCCAGAATGGGACACTAGTACCATTCTATGTAAAATAGGACCTAACTAATTCATTTTTAGTAAAAAATGTAAAAAATATAACATAAATGATAAGAATAGGAAATAGTTTGAGATCCTTACTAGGTGAACCTCCTCCTCAGCCTGAATCTATGCCTCGACCTCCTCATAGTGTGACAAGCTAGGTCATCATCTCCTTGTCATATTTATCTCACTAAAAAAAATGGTTTATACTCAAATGCACCAAATGAATAAAAATTAACTATTTAATTTATACTTACCCAATGCCACTTTATTAAGGTTATCCCTACACACTAATTTCACAAACTAATACAATTCTCTTGCTATCCCTAAATCTTGAGACCCATAGCTTCAATATATGCACTATTTCTTACACATGGGACTTGACATTAATACACAATGTACCATATTGGTTAAACCAATATACTTGTCATTTTCTAATTTAAAAAAAATGGAAAAAATAATATCACTATATTTAACATAATAATTGACAACACATCTATCCAATTATACATTCAATAATCAAAATCTAACATAATAAATACACTATTCAAACCTAACACACCATTACACCTGCTAATTAACACTATTAAAACCAATCATTACACTTTTGGTTACATATCCTCACCACAATCTTGACTCACACTAAAATGAAGGGGAAATATGCATAGATTACTTTAGCTATATAGAGTTTCATTTAGATATACTAACACACAACATAGGTACACAAGTTTTCAAAGATATTCAGATTCATAGGTTTTTAGATATATAGATGCATGAGTATAGATAGGTACACAAGTTTACATAAATATTTAGATTCACAGGCATTCAGATATACAAATGCATAGGTCTACATAGGTACATATGTTTACATAGATTCTCATATATATAGGTACATAGGATTACACAAGTTTTTAGATATAAACTTTGCATAGATATATTAGTTCACTTAGATATTCAAATACATAGCTACATTATTCAAATATCAGGTTTAGGGGGCATGATGTAGAGCACACACCCTTGGTCCCCACTCTCAGATTTATTAGGTTACATTCAGTATCATCACGAATATCATCACCAGTCATCACCAATTTTTCACTAGTTTAGGTCATAGGGCTGTATGTAGCAGTTGATCCATGGCTTTCCACCAAACCTAGTTCACGTGCCCATATTTAGAGTGGGGGAAAGTGAGCCTTGTTTCTCCACACATTCAATCTACATACTTAGATTTAGAGTGGGGTTAAGTGAGCCTTGTTTTTCCACACATGTAATTTACATAATCAAATTCATAGTGGGGGCAAGTGAGCCTTGTTTCTCCAAACATTCAGTTTACATACTCATATTTAAAGTGGATTCAAGTGAGCCTTATTTCTCTACAAATTCTATTTACATACTTATATTCAGTACAAGGGGCATCTATATCATGTGTCTCCCCTTCACTTATTACACTGTAGTTCTTATTCCCTTCTCTAGCTGAGAAGTTGGAAAAATATAAATTACATTCACATAGGTAAGTATAAGTACATGTTCCTCTATTTATTTTACTTTATTATTTTCATTTCATTGCATTACTAGAATAAAATGGGGGCAAATGTAAACACCATAATAAGGTCAACCAACCACAATTATGTTTTTTGGTTCTATTTCACATGAGAATCTTAGTGATGGTTATATTCCTTGTTTGCATGGTATTTTTGAGTAGATCAATCTTTCTTATGTCTTATTATCTCTATTTTTGACATTCATAGTAGTCACAAGGGCCCCTATCTTATCTTACATGATTTTATCTTTGTTTTAATCCTTAGGACACTAGTACCACTTTTAGGATATTAGCTCCACATGTATCTAGTGTCCACTTATGGCTCTAGTGTCTGATGGGCCCTTTCACCCATGTTTGAGTCTTAACCCCTCCATGAGCCTTATTTTATGTTTTGTATCTCTCTTTCATGACTTCTCAACCAGTGAACAAAGTATTATATTCAAAATAAATATACTCCTATATAAAGAGCCTCATAAGGCATTTTACATCTAGAACTTACTATTTTGGCACTTATTTACATAAAATTAACCCATATTATAACTTAAATACTCTACATACTACTCAGTATTCACATCTATACATTTGCATGCTTGATCAAAGAAGGGCCTAAGAAAAAATCATTATATCATACAATGCAAGTTAATGGTGTGTATTTCCTAAGGGATAAGTATATGAAATATGAGACCCTTCATATTGGGTTTAATGTAGGTAGTAGCCAAGACAATAGGGGTTCTCTCCACACAATTGTAACATCCCATAACCTAGTTTCTCCTTTCCATATTTTGTTTTTGATCCATTTGTTATTTCATATGTGTAGGTGTTCATTAAGGTTTTGAAGGAGGTTCATCCAAAATAGTGACATAGACAAGCCCCTAAGTGGCATAGAACCACCTATAGGACCTATAAAACCTATCATAACTTCCTTAAAAGTTATAGACAATCCCTAGAAAAAGGACATGAATGCTTGAATTAGACATTAGCACCACATGGTTCTACTATACTAAGAGGGGAACTACTATTCAGATCTAGATCTCAACAAACATTCAAAATATGAAAGATTCCTCTTTGTATGCTCAATCATTTCCAGTACCCTGATTCACATAAAACTCTATTTTATCTCCAGATAAGTTTATTTTATCCTTTCACTTGATATTTTGGGAAAGTTCCATTAAATCAATAATTTCTAATTTTATTCTAGATTAATAATGTACTCAGCCCCTTAACTACATAGGATTTACACTAGTAAAACCCTAAACGGTTAAAACATGTACAACATAACCACATACCCTAATGTTAAACCTTTTCAAAAAAAATAATGGAATTCCTCCCCCCCAAGTTTCTACCCTATACCAAAAATAAATTATCAAACTATTAGATGCTAATTTTATTAAACATATGGATTATTCTGAATGGGTGTCAAACATTGTTCCTATTCACAAAAATGTTACCATGGTTATTTTCATCTCCATGGACTTATGCAACTTCAACCTCACTTTTCCCAAGGAAAATTTTATCTAACATTTGATAGATTCCATCATATATTCCATTACTGGATACAAAATGTTGTCTCTCATGGATGGTTTTTGGGGTTATAATAGAATGCATATCACCCATAAATACCAATAGAAGACAACATTCACTACAAAAAGGGGCACCTATAACAGTGTTAAGATTTCCTTGGGCCTTAAAAATGTTAAAGCTACCTATCAGTGGGATATGACCCACATTTTTATGGCCATACACAACCATGTGGATGATTTCATCACCAAATCTAAAAGTTGTAGAACCCATCTCTCTAATCTATCCATCCTCTATGATCGACTCATCAAGTAAAAAGTTAGACTCAACCCTTATAAATGTGTTTTTGGCATTGCATCTATTAAATTTCTATGGTTATTAGTCTCTCTTCATGGTATTGATGTTAATCCCACTAAAGTAAATGCTATAGTCAACATATCTATTCCTCACTCCATTATAGACAATCATTCTTATCTTGGAAAGATTGGGGCAATTTGATGATTTATCCCTAAAATGGCTTATTCCATAAACTATGTGAATTTCATTCTTAAGAAAAGTAATGATTTAGAATGGACTTATCCTTGTCAAAAAGTATTTAGCAACATGAAATAATCATTTCTACATCTACTTACCCTTCATCCACCTTCTAATGATTATTATTTGATTTTATACACTTATTCTACTCCCATCTTATTTAGGGAAATACTTTCCCAACAAGATGATACTATAAGAGAGTATTATATTTACTATATTAGTCTAGCCATCATTGATTATGAAAACTGTTATACCAAAGTAGACCATGATTGCCTCACTATCTATTTCATAGATAAAAAGCTTTGTCGCTATATGATCTATCAAACAACCTATGTCATAGTTCATTCTAACCCACTTCATCACTTTTATCTAAATCATTCTTAATTGGACATAAATTTGGCAAATTGATGGTTTTCTTAATGTAAATTTACCTTTGCATCATAATGCAAAAAACTATCAAAGGGTGATTCATTGCCAACCAAATTGTATTGGCACTTATACCAACTACCAATCATATTCAAGATAGTCTCCCTAATGATAACATTCTGTATATTAAAGGTCTCAGTTAGTCTATCTCTCTTAAAGATTACTTTTGTAACTTCATTTCTAATTAAGAATAAAATAATTAAAAAGATATTGTAAACACCCTAATTTAGTCAAGCAACCACAAGTACTATGTCTTTTTTCTCTCTTTCACACAAGGGTCTTAGTGATGGTTATAGTCCTTGCTCACATGGTCATATTGAGTATTTTGATATTTCTTGTGTCTTATTTTCCCTATTTTGACACCCTCAGTAGTCACAAGTCACCTTTTCTTAGTCTCAAGGGCCCCTAGCCTGTCGTCCCTAATTTTTGATCTATTTTAAGTCTTTTAGGACATTATCACCACTTTCAAGACAATATTGCCACATGACTCTAGTGTCCACTTGTGGATTCAGTGTCTAACAAGTTCTTTCACTCCTGTTTAAGTCCTAACCCTTCTATAACCCATCTATTACATTTTTTTACATCTTTTCATGACTTCTCATCTAATGATTAAGGTATTATATTCAAAATAAAGATCCTCTTATATAAGGATCCTCACAAGGCATTTTACATCTAGCACTTACTATTTTGGAACTTATTTACATAAAATCAATCACTAGTACAACTCAAATACTCTACATGTTACCTAGCTTTCACACCTAAAACTTTTCATGCTTGATAAAGAAGGGTTGATGCAAAATTCATTCTAGAATAACATGCAATTTGGTAGTGCATGTTTGTTAAGGGAGAACTACATATGATCTGAGACCCAGCATTGGGGTTAATGTATGTAGTATCCAAGACAAAATGGGTTTTATTTCACATGATTATAACATCCTATAACCTAGTTTTTCCTTTCTTTTTGCATTTGATTAATTAATTATTTTATATGTGCAGGTATTGATCAAGGTTTTATAAAATATTTAGACACAATGATGACACAATAGAGCTTCTATGTGACCGAAAATCACCTACAAGAACTCCAAAACCTCTCATAACTTCCTTAAAATTTACCACTAGTCACTACAAAAAGATATTGGCACCAAAATTGGATACTAGTGCCACATAGTGCTATTATCCTAAGAGGGGAACTACTATCCAGATGCAGATCTCAAAAAATAATCAAAATATGAAATATTCCTCTATGTTTTCTCAACCATTTATAGTACCCTAATCTATGAAAAACTCTATGTATATCCATATAAGTTCCCTTACTCCTTGTGCTTACTTTTTTAGAAAGTTCCATAGAATTAAGAATTTCCCATTTTATTCTAGATTAGCAATAGACCCAACCCCTTAATATGGCTTAAGATTTACATGGTAAAAACCTAAAATATCAAATCTTTTGGTGAACCCAACTTACTTTTAATATTAATTCAAAACCCTAATTTTGCTTATGGTTTACCTTCTCTAAATTTGGTACATTAAATTAAGGCTACAGAAATATGATTTTATAATTTTTTGGGTTAACCTAGATAATTTAATTAATCTCATACTAGGGTTTTATTTATTTAAATTAATTTAAATACTTATAAAAAAACCCTAAAATCAAAACCCTAGATCCACATACTAGGTCCTTATACACACAAAAAATTAACAATTACGATTTCAAAAATAATCCTATTTTCTATTACAAACTTTTTTCAACAAATTCACACATTGCACACATACTTAAGTTAGATTATATCATACCTCTTATGTGTTTATTATTCTTTATTGACACTATCTTCTTTGGAAAGTTTAAAATGACATCTAAAAAGTCATTTTACCCTCATCTAATGCAATCTTAAATTTCTCTCATGATTATAGTAATTAGTGGACTAATTTTCAAGATTGTATATTAGAGCATAACAATGACTTCATTTATAATGATGATGATTCTATTTTTATAATCATGATATGAGGATTACTATGAGCATGAAAATACAAATTAACATGAGGATACATTAGATACATCATCTTCTCTTTCCTTTTACTCTTCTCTTACTCTTAAGAATCAAATTAATAATATAATGCCAAAAAAACCGCTTGTTGGTAGTTTATATTCCAATGTGATCCTAGATTTTCAATTATTTTTGATACTTCATTATTTAAATCAAATCAATATTAGTGTAGTACATGAAATTCACTTTTACATGCTTCAAGTAAAGTAGATAGGAATAATGAATCTTATTTACCCTTCTTAATTACATTTGAGAAATCAATACAAAGGATATTTCACCTTTTAAAAATGCAAAAACTAAGGTAGATGAAATTACTTTATCATCCTCATTCACATTTCAATCTCAATGCAATGATTATTTGAAATAAATAGATAATGCACATGTTTCTCACTCTTCCCCTATATGTCATAATGTGTAAAAAGAAAACATGGTTGTTACTTCTCCTTCCATTAACTCTAAAATATAAATTTATAACCATGTTTGCATTTCAAAAATAACTAGTGAATAAATGCCTTGCATTACACCTACACATGGTGATACATTACATAGTAGTAAAGAGTTACAATCTTCTTCTTCTCTTTCTCTTAATGAGCATGTGGATGATACTTCTTCAAATGAATTAAATTCATATTTTAGTGAACCATGGCATAATTATGATTATTGTGATTATGATGAAGATGACATAAAATCTACAACTTCTACTTCTTCTCTTACCTCACATATCTCTCTTGTTTAACCAAAAAGTAGGTCACATGTAAAAATATACACACATAATTATTATTATGTTCATAAGTTCCATTCATTAGAGAATAAAACACATTCTATTTAACAATTATGTGATACTTCTTTCACAACCTAACAATATAAAACATACCAATGAATCCCCCTTACTACAGTAGAACCTATTTCTCAAAAAAACCAAAATGAGAGTGATAGCTCATTTCTCTCTAACTAGGTCCAAGCTATCACACCTTGAAAGGTAAGCACCAACCCTTTATAAATAAGATTTACAATATAAGGTACCAATGGCTAAAGCAAATAATAAAATCAAAGCATTAAATGAAGGCCTTGATAATGATAATATATTTTCACAAGTGGTAATTTATTTAATGCATGTTGTGGGTGATTTTAAAAAACAACTATACCATATCAATTTTGAAAAAAAAGAATATAAATCTAAAATTGATGCCAATATTTTAAATAATAACCGTATTCCATGCAGAATATCAACTATGAGGTTTCCACATAAATTTTAGATAATACTGTTACCTATCTTTTATAAACAAAGAGATCCATATGTACAACTTTAGGCTTATGAGAAAGCCATGGATCATACTACAAATAAGTTAATTTTACTACTAGTGTTTTCAAATTCACTATATGGGAAAGTACTAGATTGGTTCCACCATACACTCTCTAGTGGATTTTTACATACATACGAGGAGATAAAGATAGTCTTCTCAAACATTACATATAGAATAAGGGACATTTATTCACACATGAGAGATTACATTCATTACATCAGGGTGAGATAGAGCCTACATCTAAATACATTCTATGGTTTGAGGCTTATTTGCATCAACTAATTTATCAACCAATAAATTTATAAATATAATACAACTTTGATAGAAGTCTAGTCTGTCCTCTCAAGGAGAGATTTATGTATCAGACATCTAAATCATTCAAACATATATGTAATGTATCCATATAAATAGAGGCATAGTTGAGATTAGTAATTACACAATAAAAGCCATATTTGGATATAAACCCTTAATTCCTTAGTTATCAAATTTGGTACAAGACACTACTCTATTTCTAATTTAGAAACCAATAGAACATACACAACAAATACAAATAATTAGTAAGGGTAAAGAGACAATCTACACAACATAATATACAATGAGTAGAACATAATATATACATAGAGGGCTTATACAATATTTAGATAAGGATAGGCCTCATGATATCTTGCTTACACTACTAGATAATGTGATAATCTCACTTCCCTCAACTAATCATCATCCACCACACCATCTGCACTAGCTCATTTTCACTAGATAAATGGGCATTAAGATGACCATTATTATGTACTCTAAGCTCTCATAAACTAATATGTTAATAGAGGCATTATCAAGTTTACATGAGGGAAATGGGGCCCTCATTCACCATACTCTCATAAATCAAACTCCTCTATGATAGAGTTATCCCAAGACATTCCTTTTAAAGAACCATTGGTTACTCATAATATGAGCCCTATGACTTCTAGGAAAAACATTTATTAGTAGTCCTATACATTATAGCCTCAAAATAAATGGTAACTATTTTTCATACTTTAGAATACACCTCAAATTCATACACTAATTAAAATATTTTGGAACAACTAAAAACTCAAAGGCATAGTTTCAGTACAATCAACAATCAAAATATTTAGAAATAATTACAAATCTAAGAATGTACCTCTAAAATGTAGTTCTCACCAATGCAACCAAAGGGCCTAATGAAGGACAATAAACTAAGGTGGTCAAACCTCCTCACTTATACATTTATATAATCATTGGTGATTCCTTGGTACATAACTACAAGGTTGATAGTGGAGTAAGTACTTCAATGATGCCAAAATCAATAGCAAATCAATTTAGTTTAAAGTATGAACCCTAATCTAAGGGGCTTTTCCATCTTGATGGATCCTTTACCAAACCAAATGGTATTATAAAAGGTCTAAACTTTACCCTCCATGCTTGTCCCAGTGTTTTAGTGGCTCAGGATGTGTTGATTCTAGAGGTGCCTCCTTATTTTGATCTATACTTATCTAGAGATTTCACAACTAAAATTGGGGTTATCTAGTCATAGATTGGTCCTACATGGATTTTAAGACAAGGTATGGGACCAAGGTGTCTATTAAATCTAATCTTATTTCCAAATTTCACATTGATCCTTATGGGCTAAGTAGCCCAAACATCAATTGTACCATTTTAGATGAAGATGATCACCTTGTTGGTTAGGAATTAGACACTCATCCTGAGGGGATACCTAAGATGTTCTTAGATGAGTTATGGAGTGATAATTAGATACTTGAACCTTTGGAAGGTGTTAAAGAAAGAGACATCTGAGTCTATTAATTACATGAGGAGAATGAGTTCATGCCATCCCTCACTAGACCATAAGAAGATGCTAGTAGTTTGTGCAAATTTCTATTTGATGGCTCAAGGAGAAAACATGGGGTAGGTAAAGGTGTGATGTTGATATCCCCCTCAGATGACAAATAGTTCTCATATTATAGGGTCCAATTTAGTTGCTCTTGCAACATAGATGAATATGAGGACCTTATCCATGGCCTTCAATGGGATAATAAGAGGGGAATCAAATAATTACAAGTGTATAGAGATAGTGAGATGATAGTGTACCAAGTCAGAGGATAAAACACCACAAATAATACATTAATGAAATCCTACAAACATAGAGGGTGGGACATACTTGAATAATTTGAAACCTTCAACATCTAATTATGCCAAGGGATAAAAATCAACATGCTAATAGGTTGGTAACTATGGGGGCTTAATTTGACATCTTAAATAAGTTGAATAAGTCTAAAGTACAAATACATGTCAAATTGGTAGTGAGACCATCAGTGCCAATCAATGAGGCTCATTAGTAGGTCTTTGATAGTGACAAGAAAATTACTTATTTCTTCTAGCAGGAGATAGAGTTTTCCTCAATGAACCAAGGTAAATTTTAACATTAGTATGAGGACCAAATTATTCACCTAAGGTCTAATAAACTTCCTAAAGGGCTAGTCACCCTTGAAGGTATTTTCCATGAGGTATATCATATGAGGAAAGACAAGGTAATGATGTCAAATGATGAAGATAACTATGAAAGATTCCTTATCTTCAAAGACAAGCTTCTCTAGTTTGGAAAGGTAAGAAATAAGGAAAAAAGGAATGCTTTCATTAAACATTATAAGGAATATTTAGACATCTTTGTCTAGGAATATAGTGATTTGGGAGGATTTGATCCCAAGATATCCCAACATACTATAGATTTTGAGCTCAATGCAAAGCCTATTAGGTAGAATCAAAGGCCTATCAACCAAAAAATTAAAGATATAATGAGGAAAGAATTGACTAAATTGATCAATCCCAATATTATTTTTCCCATCAAGCACTCCTCATGGGTAGCCAACCTAGCACCTATGAGAAATAATAATAGTGAGATCTAGTTATGTATTGAATTTAGAGACTTGAACAGGGTCTCTTTGAAATATCAATACCCCTTTCCATACATGAAGTAACTCCTTCAAATGGTTGCTACTTAAGAATGCTTATCTCTTTTGGATGGGTACTCAAGAAACAACTAGGTGCTAGTAAGAGAAGAGGACCAATACAATACTACCTTCAACACATAGTGGGGAATATATGCTTATTAGAAGATGTCTTTTGGCATATCAAATGTTAGGGATACTTTTCAAAGAGCCATGGACATATATTTCCAAGGCTTGCTAAATCATATGTTGTTTATCTACTTGGATGACATAATAATTTTCTCTAAGGCAAGTGAGCACTTGGATCACCTAAGATTGATCTTTGAAAGATGTAGATAATATGGTATCTCATTGAATCCTAAGAAGTGTGTGTTTTCTACCCATGAGGGAAAAATCCTAGGACATATTGTCTCAAAATAGGGATTAACTATTAATCTTGATATAATAAGTACTATTTTGGAATTATCCTTACCCAAGAATAAGAAGGGACTTCAGAGTTTCCTTGGGAAGATAAACTTCATGAGAGGTTTATACTTGTTTTTGCAAGCTTAGTCAATCTCATTAATTCTATGATAAATAAGGATCAAGTGTTCACTTATTTAAGTTAAGGTAAAGTAAGATTTGAGGATATCAAGCAAGTCATTGCCCAAACACCTATGCTCATGAATCTTGATTTCTTAAGGGATTTTATATTGTATGACTTTGCCAATATTTAAAATATATAAGCTATGCTGATGCAAAATAATGGTGAAGGACTTGAGCAGCTAATTGCATTTTTTAGTGAATGGCTTGAAAGGTATGAAGTAAGGTACACTTTTATAGAAAAACATGTCCTTGTAGTGGTAATAAGCCTTAAAAAAATTAGATTAATGATTTCCAATAGCAAAATCTATCTTATGGTGTCTCATCTTGGAGTGAAGGACTTATTTCTTAATAAACATTTGAATGAGAAGATGGTTGGTTGGATTACCAAGGTCATGGAATATGATGTGGAGATCAAAGTCACTAAGATAGTGAGAGGTAAAGGCTTTTGTAAGAATATGGTTGTTGACATTAATGAAGATAAATAGGTTGTCTTTGTGACACAAGATAACTCACAAACATATACACCCCCACCTCACACTTGTTGGTTCTAGGATATGATAAGGTTTTTGATAAAAGGTGAGTGCCCACAAGGTATGGATAAAGAAAAGATAAGGTATTTTAGAATTTAATCTATAACTTATGCATTGGTTTATGGGGTTCTATTTAGAAAATACCTCAATGTAGTGATTCTAAGGTTCATAGATGATGACCAAGTGACTAGGCTCTTAGAGAAAATCCATGATGAGCCTACAAGAGGCCATTTTGATCTAAGGACTATAACATCAAAACTAATGAAAGCTAGTTATTATTAGCCCAACCTCTTCAAGGATGCATATGCATGGGTGAGAAAGTGTCGAAAGTGTGCTCTCTTTATAGGTAAGAAAATATTGGTAGCCCTTCCTCTCAACCCAATTTAGGTAGAGAAGCCATTCATGTAGTGGTGTTTGTACTTCATAAGAATGATCAATCCACCTTCTAATTAAGGACACAAATGGGTACTCATTGCTACTGATTACTTCATTAGGTGGGTGGAAGTAATTTATCTAATATAAGACAATAGATAGTAGTGTTGGATTTGTATGATAATATAGTAACAAGGTTTGGTGTACCAATAATAATCATTCTAGATAATTACTTAGCATTTTTTGGCATGAGGACAAGTGACTAGGCACTTTATCTAGGCATCTACCTTAGTATGTCCTCTAATTACTACCCCCAAGGTAATGGAATTGTAGATTCAACAAAAAAAAATTGATAAGGATCATCAAGAGAACTATGGAAGAGAATCAGAGAGTGTGGCACACAAAGTTAAGGATAACCTTATGGGATGATAGAGTGACTCCCAAAGTTGACATTGGTAACTCACCATTTGTCTTTGTATATGGGAGAGAATCCAAGTTTCCCATCTCTCTTGAGTTACCTACCTTGGAGTTAGCCCATCAACTTGAGTTAATGGAAAGTGAACCTATGAGCGTGAGGATGGTAGAGCTTATGGAGCTTGAATAAATGAGAGACCTTGCAATGAAGACACTAGAGTCACATCAAGCTCAAGTAAAGAAATAATTTGATAAGAGAGCCATATCAAGGGACTTAAAAGAGGGGGATCTATTCCTCAAGTGGGATTCAAATAAGGCCAAGCTAGGAAACCATACCAAGTTTGATAGCTTATGGAATAGCCTTTACTTAATCCATAGATGAAAACAACATAATGATTTTTAGCTTACCCAACTAGATGGAGAGGAATTACCCATCCCATTCAATGGGATTCATCTAAATCCTTATTATTGGAAGAGTTTGCATGCATTGTATATATTGTACATTTTGTATAATTTTTCATGTTTTCCTCTAAGTGCTTTATGGACATCCTTTTCAATTGTGTGTTTCCCTTCCCTAAGTGCCTTGGGTATATTTTTGGTTTTATTTCTTGTTTTCCTTGTTTATTCAAAAGGATATTTTCAAAAATGGATAGCCTTGTTCATATCAGTTAAGAAGAAAGACTTGTGACCCTATATGCCCAATGGATCAGATAAGGAAACTAATTTGTTTCATAGTAAGCATGAAATATTAAGAGGTCATAAAAAATGTTGGCCAAAATTGTCCTACATATGAAATTTTTTCCTAGATGGATCAGGCCATTCTCTTGGACCTTTTAGTAACCCTCTACCCCCATGACTAGTCCTTTTTTAATCCTAATTTGAAGATGTAGTGTAGTAACCTGTGAAATCTTAGTGTGGGTGGGAAGCTGATTAGAATTCTAGTTAAGTGAGTGATCCAATGGTTTAATTAAAATATAAACCTCATGACTCTAACACATGCCACTTGCAATCTTTTGAAACACTTTAAGCAAGATTTAAGGTAAATTTTGTAATTTTAAGGAAAAGGCCCAAAAAAAGGTCTAAAATTAAAAGTGAAGGATCTAATATGTTTCCATGGTGTTTGAGAATTTAGGGGCATGAGTTAGGTTTTCAAAAATTCTTATAGATTCTAACGAGTCAAAAATGAGGCTTAGAGGCGCTATTATGCCCAAAATACCCCCAAAAGTGCATTAGATGACTTAAGGGTCCTCAAAATAGAAATTTCAAGTGAAAAGTAACTTTTTGAGGAAGTCAAATTGGGTTTGACTTACTCCCACCTCATTATGGAATTTTTTACCCTTTTATTCAAGATCATTTGAAGTCATTTGGAGTGGAGGAGAGGAGTTTGGGAGTAAAAGGATGCATTTTAGAGTTTTGGTAAAATAGGATTTTGGAGATTTTGATTGATGTAGGGGATGAAATATCATATTAAAGCATCCATGGTGTCCCTAATACCCTCTCATAGGCATCTAAAATCATATTTCAGCATAAGAACCAGTAGAGGTAAGGAAAACCTATTCACTGTAAAGTAGGCATGAAACATGTTCTCTATCATTAATGGAGGTCCATACATTTAAAAAGGTTTTAAAAAATAAGGAAAGTTAATTTATATCCTAAAAAATATTTCCCATGTTTTATATTTCATAGGTACGCTTCTTGTTCTTCATGCCAAGGAAAAACCATTTTGGGCAGTTTTAGACAACTCTAGGAAAGCCTCAGGTTTTCACTCAATACGATTAGGAGAGAGAGAATTGGGATATAATATTTTGGGAGCTGATATGGAACCTATTGAAATTACACTTTGTATCATTTTTGGTTTGGTTAATCTCCCCATCTTCATGAACAATCACTAATAGTTCAAGGGTATCTAGATGGCTTCCTCATCCAGACAAGGTCTAAGTTTTCCATTGTTTCTTTGCTTCAATATTCAATGAGAAAGAATGGTTATGGAGGAGTCATTTTTGAGTCATATTTGACCCATTATAGGAAGGTAATTATGGCATAAGACCTTTTTTCCTTGTTATCCTTGTGAAATGGCCATTTGATTAGTTTTAAAGAAAAACTTGGGCTAGAGAGATAATGTACCTCTTCCTCCTTATGCCACTTAAAATTATGGAAGTGATCTTGCTTAGCAATCCTTAGTAGTTCATCAGAGCCTTGATATTCCAAATATTCAAGTTGCTAGTTGGAGATCTAATGGAGTTGCAAGCAAGTTTATCAACTACAAAAGTTTTCCTTTCTTGTAGTAGCTTAACAATAAAAAATATATGATGTTTACACCCTTAATGTCCTAATAAATCCCCATATATAGCCATGGTTTAATAACAAAGGAAATTAATTACTCCCTTTGGGTTGTTTTGGCTTATTTATCTCTTCTTACTAAGTGCAACCATTTTGAAAACCAATAAAAGGAAATGGTTTTCTCCTATAGGACAATTGATCTTATATTAAGCCTTGAAATGTTGAGGATTCCACTTGAAAATGTGGAGGAAGTTTATATCTTGTTGAACATCCGTTCAATATGCATATAGTTCATGTCTTCATTCACTATCCTAGTTTTAGCTACACCAACACCTTCAAGAGACTGAGAACATTGAATTAGAAACATTGATTTTTTTTAAAGATATTCATGGTGGGAAACATCAGTTTAATGTCTTTAGAGAAGGCTTGAAACTAGTTATAGGATCCACACATCATGTGTAATGTATAATTACTACCTCCACTACCTTATGTACTACTGTGTTTGTACCTACAACCTTAGATAGAGATCTGAGCATGGTCATGAAAGGGTTCTACATGGTTTCAAAAACCTCAAGAAGTTTCTATATGTTAAATGATAACATGACATATATGTTTGAGACATTAGGTAAGAAATCAAGTTGGAAGAAGTCATGTACATATGTAGGATTGAGATTTAAGGACAATGTCCCTAAAAGTCTCAAAATAGAGCTATAGGCCCTTTTAAAGATATCATATAATAGTGTGAAATGATGCCTAGATGAGTCTTGATTCACACATGATATATCCTCCACATAGGAGTATAACCTTTAAAAATAGAGAGGGTTTGTGACTGGTATAAATTAGTGTTTGGTTACCCCAAAATTATGAATTTGTTCACTATAATTTTTTAGTGTATTCTATAGGATTTGAACCTCCAAAGTAACCTATAGACCCTAAGATAGAAATATGGGGAAATATATACATGATAGGTTGTTCTAAGAATTCAAATAGCACATTTGTGATTCGAAGGCCATCAATAAGGTTTAAGGATTTGAGAATGAACCTCCATCAACAACTACAAGTGTATCTTTCTCTCAAATAAGCCACATATAGCCTACCTACAAGAACCTATAATATCATTAGTCAAACCATGGTGGTTTGACCTAAAAACATGAGCATCAATTGATCAAAATGGATTCAAAACTCTAAAATAATCCTAGAACATGTGACACATGTCCCAAAAAATCAAAAGGCACCTACAGGTTTCCATTTTGATGCAAGAAGGGTTAACGATAATATAATAGTGGCTTAAAGAATGGTTACCTTGGTGATTGGTTTCATAGATACATGATATAAGATGACCTAGGCGACTGTGAGATGATAGTGAAGGATTAAATAAGATATTTAATCATTGCATACAAGATATAAGACCAAATAAACACCTACACGTATGGTGAAATTCAATACACAAACAACACCTCTGGTAAGCTAAGTGAAATGTATGTAATGAAGAAGTTGGTAAAGAAAAATTAAGTTTTAGAATGTTGTAGAGATTATTATAGGTTATGTATATCATATGATATTATCAAAACAAGAGAATATATCAAGAAACTTCTCTAACAGATCAATAAACCATTTATGTCTAAGGTCTACATAGTCAACCTTATCATGTAGACAACCTTATGAAGAGTCTGTCTTAAGGTTTTAAATAGTTGAAGGTGCTAAAGATGAAATCAAGTTATGAAAAATTTCATATAGGGTCCACACCTATTATAAAATCCCCTAATACCATCATTTGGTCTAATGTATTAGGGGAAGTGCCCTCTATTTTATCTCAGACAGAGGGCACTCCCTAAGGATGCAAGTTGAAAGTTTTGAGCAAATGAAGATTAAAGGAAAGAGAATACCTCCTTGAAAGTATAGTGTGATAAATGAGTTCATTGGATAAATATAATGGATTTAAATCATCTTAAATATGAATAGAGGGAAATCACATAAGTTCACCCTAACTTTCACCTACAACCACCCTAATGAGCCTATCCTTGGCATGAAAGAAAGTATGGAGAAAATATCTAATAGGTTAGACATGAGGTCCTTGAGCATTGGTGTGGTGTTATAATGGTTTAATATACTTATTTAAGGTCATAAATTTCTTTTATCTTCCCTTGAACCAAGTACATTTCAATTATGAGATTCCTCTTCCTTGTATAGCCAAATGAATACACACAATAGACTGAGTTTTTGGTGTTTAAAGCATGGAATGAGTATAATAAACTATATAACCTATTATAATAGGTGAGGGATGTAAAAATATACTTATATATCAGTATTGTTTCCCTTGAAACTCATTACAACTCAAGATATGAATCTATGTATGCTCTCAGCCTGTGTAAGAGAAGAAAAAACCCTAGGTTAGGGTTTTGGTGTTTGAGAGAGTTCTAACCATTAGAAAATATTTAAAGCTTGTTATTTTAAATAATTTTATAGGATGAAAGTTAATAATAATTTCTTTGTTTTAATGGAGGCCATATGATATGGTTTCTAGACCTAGGGTGTGCTTAAGGGCCAATTAGGCCTAATTAAGGGGAGGATAATGAAGGAAGTGTGATCTAGGAGTGGAATATGACCATGGAAATTTAAATAAACATCAAAGGAGGTATATTTTCAATTAAAATGTGATTAAATATTAAAAATAGTGCCTAATTTGACCAAACCAAGGAGAAATGGCCAAAAAAGGGTTATAGCCTTATAAGATCATTGAGAGCTTAGAAGGTAAAAATGAATGTTGAAGTGCATTTGATAAATTTAAAGGGTTAATATTAGGTGTGATAGGATAATATAAGACCATACATCCATTAATATTTTATTATTTAAACCTAGATCAAGATTTGGTCTTTTAGACCTAAGTGAATTGCCTAGTGGAAAACTAGTGAAGGAGTTGTATGGTAAATAGAGATCAATCTTGTGAAAGGAGTTAGGATTGAAATGTGTTTGATAGTGAGAGTAGATTAAGTCCATAAATAAGTTCTTATATATGTAAAAATAATTAAAAATTCAAGGATACCATCAATCATAGTGATACAAGAGCAAGAAACTTGATTGAATAGAGGATTCAAGACAAGCATAACATATGCCAAATGAGATCTTTTTCAAGACAAGATCTAGACATTAGTGTTATATGAAATTATACCAATTAAATATGAATAATTATGGTAATATGGTATATCAATAATATGAATGGATAGGTTTTAAAACTTTGGCACACAGTTAATTTCACCCCAAAAGGGTAACCTACAACCATCCTTTTGGAAAGCTCAGACATTGAACTAAATGAAGTTGAATCCAAGATGGATGGAGAGAGAGTATATATAGATTGAAGTTTAATTGAGGTTATGTATATAAATAAAACAAATAAATGGAATTGGTTTTCATCATGAAGGACTATGTTCATGTCTTAAGACTTTTAAGGCCAAAGGAGGCTAGTTTGATCATCAAGCCAAAGTCAACAACATTGAGATTAGAAGTCTCATGACTAGGTGCATAGAAAGAGACACATTAAATTTTAAATGAGGGATTAATAATATGAAGAATACACATACATAACTAAACACCTACATCCATAAAAAGGATACCTCAAACCAAAGGAAAGCATAGTCTTATCCTTGAACCAACATGAAGTTGGAAGCAAAGAGACATCTTTGAAAGAAGTTCATACCTAAAAGGGTGATTAAATGAGACCAAAGAGATGTGTATTCACCAAATAAATAATGGAAATTATTCTAAGTATTATCCTATAGTAAATAACTACACTAAAAAGGACATCTACAGCTAAGGGAAAGCATAGTCATAGGGGTTTTCTTAGGGTAATGGTCTATGAAGGTTAACCTATCTATGATGCTGATTCAAAGAGTTTCATGAAAAATAAGGGTTTGTGTAATTAAAATTTAATAGTTTAGAGGAAAAAATACCATATAAAATCATGTATCAAGGAAAACACCTACAATCATTAAAGATAAAGGGTTATTGGGACCAATAACCATGTTCAAGACATGAGGAAGGATGACAAACTTAGTGATCTCTAAGGAATATATGCTCAAGAGGATAAAATTTATAGATAAAATTGTGGTTTAGGATCATTATAAATTTTTATATGGTCATGAAATCATGTTTTCAAAGTTAGATTCACCTCATAATCTCCATCTACAACATTGTTATACACAAGCTCCTTTTCAAGAATGGTATTGATAGTGTGAAGGTGGTTTAAAAGGATTTCATGTTCAAGGAAGTGTATTAAAATAGGAATTAGGTTTATAATATTCATGAATAATATTTTAAAATATTAAGTAAATGTTACAATAATCCCAAATCATCATTACCATCACCCACATCACTGAGCACATAAGCATCCATTGGTTTTCCTTGAAAACTTAAGTCATACAAGAGTGGCATGAGGGTGAAGGAAATAAAATTAAGAGTTAAATAATTAAATGAGAGGTTTGATGACATATTATAATCAAATTACACTTTTTATAGATCAAACCAAGTAAAAAAGGAGGAAAGCTTAGTTGTAAAATTTGACCAAGCAAACATGTGTCACTAGATTTTGCAAAAATATATAGGATCTAATCATAAAATTTGGTGGAGAGGATCATTATAAACTGATATAAATATTAAAAATATTTTTGAGGTTCTTTTAAAATGAGAACTATTCACTATTTTAGTACAGTCAAACTTATGTCTAATCATGGTCAACATTGGAACATGCCTCAGAGGAATAGACCTTTTTGGGGCATCTAAAAGTTGATTCAAAGAAACAATTTTGGTAAAAATGGTAAAAATGACATAAAAAAACATCCCATGCCATAATAAAATTCCTATAAATATTTAAATTATCCTCCATTCTTACATATTCCTCTTGTAGTCAAGAAGAGAGCCATTAGAGGCTAGTTTAATTTTTGTCAATTTTGGATGCTAACAAGGAGTTTAGACCTTGGAGAGGTCTTAAAAATATATAATATGATGTTTTAAACCTATATTGTATTATATAAGTGATAAAATTTATGGGTTTAAAGTAAAATTTTGAAGAAAGACAAGTTTTGGCATGGAGGAAGCATGTAGGCAACTCAAGGTGAGTTTTGGTAAAAAAAGGTCTATAGGATAAATTATTCATCCAAAAGACTTAAAAATTGGTAAAAATTGTATTAATGAAATAATATACCTATAAATAATCTCTTTAATGTCATGTTATTAGTGGAAGTGCCCTCTATTTATACACAGTCCTCTCTATGTCTCATAATGGCCACTATTGGTACATGCACACTTTTTTGGTGTTTTAAGATGTGGTTGAGGGTTACAAGCTAAGGTAATTATTTTAAAAGCATGGTAAAATGATATTAATACTGTTAAAAACATTTAAATAATTTCCACACTCAAATTTACATACAGACCCCACCGACAAGCTCAAACCCTCACATGTAGTCTCAAAGGCATAAAGCACAAAGTTGGCTTTTGATCATTTGAAGAGGTGTTATGAGATGTATCAAGTGGCATGAATATGTTTTAAAGAAAATAATATTAGTTGAAAGGTCAATTTTGTCATTTTGGGTAATTTGAGTTTTTAGGCCTAAGCCACCTAGTTTTAGCCCATCTTCAGATGATTATTTCTTTCATACCATGAAGAGTTGGGCCAAGTGCTTATAGTATGTTTTGAGTACCCTTATGTAATTTAAATTTTTTATGGATTGAGATTGTTTCATGGCATTATTTTTATGAAAAATATTTAAGAGTGTAACCATATCCAAAATTATTAAAAACCCTACATGCAATCATCTTTACATGTGTATATTTTCATACCTTCTACATGGGAGTCCAATATTTTCAAGGATGTTGAGGGGATATATGGAATATATATCTATGGGAAGAAGTGGTGGAATATAGGTCCACATTTTATGAATAACCATCAATAAGGTGAGCCTGCTTGAGTTGGGAATGACTTTAAAATCACTTGGAATGCATAGAGGACTCCCTCTATCTCCTAAATAACCTATTATATAGAATAATTTGGCTCGTTTGGGTGCCTAAAAGGCCCAAAATGGCTCAAAACATGATTAATTTTATAGGTTTTAAAAGATATAAATGGTATAAATCCATGGAATAGGCCTAATGTGACCTAAATAATCTTTATATGGCACTTTGAGCTCTTCACAAAAGTTTCTATGGTGCCTTATTGAACTAAAGAGTCAAAAACCCAATTTTTTGACATTTTGTGCATTTTTTTAGGTTTAATGGTGATTTACCCCATTATTTTAGGTATTTAAGGTTGTCCATATCTTAATTTTATTCCTATTATACATTCTATGAATGTTTGGAAGTCTTCTACAAGTCTAAAAGTGGTCTTTAAGGTGCCAAATGGCCTTAGGAGTAGGTTTTGAGGTAGTTGGTTCAAGGTGGCTCAAGATTATGACCTCCATCAATGGGGTCTATGAGAGTTATAGGTTTCATGGATTTTACTCTAGGTTGAAGGAACAAAGTCAAGTTGAAATAGAATATAGCCTCAAAAATCAAACATAAAATATGAACTCCATGGTTAGTTAAATATTTTGTGTTAAGTCAGATAACATTTTCCCAAGTACCTTCTAGAAGAGTAAGTGAAAGGAGGTGTAGAAGTCCATGGGAGAGAATTTTGGAGGTTGGTAAACAAGTGGATCATTCATTGAGTTTGTAAAGTTTTTAGATACCTTTTACTTTTGAGTGAATCATGACATCATCATCCTCAAAAAGTTTTCTCCTAGTGTGTTTCTAAGCCAATGAGAGGGATTAAAGGATATTTGGACTAATGAGGGTTATTTTATTTATAATGGATTATTTATAATTGATAAAAAAGTGATTGAGACTCCATGGAAGGTGGTTGTGTCTCATTTATTGAATTCTGTTTGCTTGCCTCTCTTCCCCTTTTCTCTTATATCTCCCATTTATCCCTCATTTTTGTAATATATTATCATTTAAAAAGGAAAAATCCTATGAAAATTTGTAATAAATACCTTTTAAATAAATAAATATCATTTTTACCTCTCTTACCTCTAAATTGTGTTTAACAAGCTTGTGTATGATGGCCTTATGTATAAGTGTTCTTCCATATCCATTATTCTTCTTTCTTGCCTATTTTTAGGTGTTTTCAAGTTACTTTGCTTCATGTACTATTTGGTGAGCCTATTCTAAGAAATACTTATGAAAATTATCTAGTTTGTGAGGTTGTGTGAAAAAAAATTATCTTATGCTGAATTAGTGTTTGTTTTAAGCTTATTTGAGTGCAAATCAATTTGGTTTATCACCCTATTAGTGTCTTTAGTCATCTTATACCCCATTTATATCCCTTTTAAAATCATAATTATTCGTTTAGGTGATATAACAAGAGGAAGTTGACCTTCTCTTGGGGTTCAACCTCACTACAAGATACCCACAGCCCGAGATTTATCCAATATTGTAATTGGGAGTGAGAGAGCCTAAAAAAATATCACACAAGGGTGAAATTGTATGCTACAATAGCTACCAATCTCACTTGTGAGCCTTTGGGTCATTAATTAGTAAGATTAAAGTGTTCAAATGTTGATTGCAAAAAAGAGTAACCCATGATTGTGCTTGGTTGTAATAAACCAAGAATTAACTAAGGAAATGATAACACACTTATCTACAACAAGTATAAGATTGATCACAATACTAATTAATAGTCATTAGAGTGTTGCTCATTTGGATTAAAATAAGGTATTTAATATTTTTGGGTAGTAGATTTAGAAACATTTCTCTTTTGAGAAACTTTGTGATAATTGTGATGACACAAATTTATCATAACATAATGATCAAACACATCTCTTAAAAAGAAAGAAACCATTTATTTAATATGTTCATTACATGTTTCATGACAATGACCAATGTTGGTGTGGAACCAAAAAACATTATTATGATCATACCATGATGGGGGAGCACTATTGTTATAGATGAAAGGTTTAGATGGAGATAATAATTTTTTCATTTCTAAGACCATTAAGGGCCGATGGGAGGGATTCTAAATATCAAATTTGACTACTTTAATTTTTATTATAGGATATTTAGATGATCATTTGTGTTTTTTAGAGTTTTATTTAAAGTTTGGAAATATTCCTTGATTGAATTATGAGATGGTTAAAATTGATTCATAAGGAAATACTATATTTTAGCTCAACCAAAAGCTTCTTCTATATTCTTAGGAGAAAATATTCATATCTTATCTTGAAGAGTTTCCTTAAGGATAGTAATGAAAATTTTGAAAATATTATCATCATTCATGTTCTAGTCAGTCTTGGGAGCTAATGGTTTCCATCTTTTTATAAAAGTATGAGTAGACTCAATGGGTAATTTCTTAGCATCGATGAAGTGAATAAGACCATTTTTAGGAATATCATTTTTTTAGAAATCTTTGAATAGAGAATTTAAAATATCCTCTTATTTACATATGGAATGTTAGGGGAGTTGATTATACCATTTTAAATCATCTCAAATAAAATTTTTGACAAAAATTTTAGTGGTAGAGAAAACATTAGTTTGGACCCATTCCTTATAGAGATTACAAAACAATTAGAGGAACATAGTAGGGTTTTTAGTTCCAACATACTAAATAGTTGGAGAGATTTTTCCAATATATATAGATATGATTAATTTAACTAAAGGTTCATTTTGAATATGTTGTATCATTTTTTATACATGAGAGGTTGAGGGATGATATTCTCATTGGCATTTCTAAAAGGAGAGGCGATAAAAATTTGATTATATTGAGGCATGATAATGAGGGTTTGATTTTCCATTTTTAAGATATGATTTTGCATTTGGAGCATTTGGGAATTATTATTTGTTTGCATAACATTCATTTTTAGATCCATTTAAACAAAAAATTGAGTTGTATATATGGGTGGATTTTGACTAATATTGGTAGGAGGTGGAATGTTAGTGTTGGTAGAGAGAGCATTTTAAATATTAGGGATAAGTGTGTTACCTATAGGAGGGTTCTATATGGGATATTACCATATATTAGTATCAATTTCTCAAATGGATAAGTAAGGAAGTTTGGATAAGGTACCATTTATATTAAAATCATATAGATCATCATTTTGAGTAATATGTGCCATGTTCCATTATATAGATCTAGATGGTGGCTAAGGGTATTTACATTATGAGGGATTATCCTCTTGGGTGGATAATGTGTGTAAGTCAGGACAACCCATGTACAATATTAATGGGTTAATATTATCAATAAATATTATTATAGGTGATTTCATAGTGTTATCTGAGAATCAAGAGAAAACAAGAAATAAAACATGATCAACTACCTACAAAACTAGGTCAATTAGTGTTAAATTAGTTTTGAATACAAGAAACTAGAAGTGTACTAGGGAAATCAGGCTAGAAATAATCACATAAGAAGGTAGAAATAATAATTTGGAAATCTACAAGGTCAGCCTTGGTCAATGTAATTTCCAATATATTAAACTAGAAACTTATTGGGTCAACCAGGGTTGATTTAATTGATATTGGGAGGTAACACCAAAGAGATGGAGACTTAATAGGTCAATAGATAGGGATAAATAACACTATATAAATATACTTGGTCAACCTAATCAATATTATTAGATAGTTTGGAAAAATATAATATAAATACGTCGAGTCTAGTTGATTTATTTGGATCTATATATATTTTTACTTTAAACTAGACAAAATTTGACAAAAATAAGTAGAATATAAAATACTGAGTCGATATTGGTAAACATAGTATGTTAAAACACAATCAAATAATCTGATGCTAGTTGATCTAGTTGAATCACATAGCAGAAAATTATGTTGATACTGGCTGACACCATCGACAAAATTGAAGATAAAAGTACATAATAATCAGAACTAAAAGTGTACAACTAACTGACTATTTAACTAGTTATCTAAAAAAAATTAGGAAGATACTCTATAATTATTTTATTACTTTTTAGGCTTCCAAATATAATTTTATGGATATTGGTTAGTGACATCCTAATGTTTTAAATTACTAACTATGGAGGATTAGACATTTCCCATAGATAACTAAACCTAGTTTCAAGTATAAGCTAGAAGTAACTTCTTAGTGCTAACCACTAACCAATTCACCACAATATCAAACATATGGATAGATTCCTAAGGTTAAATATTAAGATAAATCCTAATCATTTCCTAAACATTGTGATGTACGTGGAAACTAAAGATCATGCTTAACTCTATAATATGGCTATGCATATTGAGGAAAGCCTATGCGAACAAGATATATATAAATGATAGATAATTAATATAAATAGAGTATCATGTATCCCATCATGAAAATATCTAAGTAGTTTTAAAACTGATGGTACATAGTTTATATGAAAATCACAACAATGTGAAAACAAAATGGGAAAAACTAATTTACAATTTTTGAAAGTAAATAAACATGCACCTGACACTTTTCAAATAAAATGTGATATTAATTACTATGAAAATAAAGTGAATTAACTTGATTAACTAGAAAGTGAAACATACAAAACAAGGTCAGCCAAGGCCTATCTAGCTAATCAAATAAAATGTAATAAGGTCAATGCTAGTCAACATAGTCTATTAAAAAAATGGGAAAAGAATTAGGTTGGTTAGGGATGACTTAGTTTGTTTGAAAGACAAGTAGACACATAAATAATTCATCTAAGTCAACTTAGATGATTGTGTGATATGATTTTAATAGAACTAAAAAATTGGTAGGAACAAAATATAAATTTCAAGTACTGTGTAATTTTACTAAAAATAAAAATGATAGATTGAGATAATTAATAAAATTGAAGTACTAAAGCTAATTAAAATAAAATTGAGTAATATAACTCTATCAATTTAGTTGGATGAGTATGAAAGTTACAAGTTTGGTCACTAAAACTAGGTCATCCTAGTTCAATTTAGCCCTATAGAGATAAAAAACTAGAAAATACACAAATTAAATAGGGTTGACCATGATCAACTTAGTCTACATAAAGATAAAAACTTAAAATAGTGAAATAAAAATGATGTACCTAGTTTTATGAAATGGAAAATTAAAAATTGTTGCAATGAACTAGGTTGATCTATGTGACCTAATTGACTATAGATGAAAACTCACAAAGTAGAGAATATAACTAGGTTGACTTGCATGACCTAGTTGATTGTGTAATAAAATTTGTAGATAGTTAACAAAACTAGGTTTAATAGTGCGACCAAGTTGATTGTGAAGTAAAAATATTCAAATAGAGAATAAGACTAGGCCAACAAACATGAACTAGTTGAATGTGGATGAAAATATGCAAATAGAGAATAAGAATGGGTCTACTAACATGACATAATTGACTATGGATAAAAATATTAAAACTGAGAATAAGACTAGGTTGACTAACATGACCTATTTGACTGTGGATGAAAATGTATAAATAAATAATAAGATTGGGTCAACCAACATGACCTAGTTGATTGTTGATGAAAATTTACAATAGATAACAAAACTAGGTTGACCAGTGAAACTAGCTGATTGTAAATGAAAAATTTAAATGCAAGGGTTATATTCACATTGGGTTCACCAGAATGTATGTATTAAATTAAGATAGATATAAAACTTATCCCACATAGTAAATCCAATATTAGAGAAGGTAATCAACTAACATTTATTTCAATACTTTGTATATCATAAGTATGACCAAATTGGATCCGCTAAACCTAACTAAGGGAACAATTATCACACAACACTAGAGGATAGGATTCTAAAGCATATAAGAAAATAATATCATGAAATAACCCTAGTTAGGTCTTCTATATGAATAAAATGAAATATAATATAATTTTATCAAATCTTATAATAGAAATGGGGATGCTTAAGAACAAAAAAAATAGACAAGGGATCATGGTAGGTAAATATGGGCCTATATCACCTAAGGTGGAAGATGACAAGCCTAAAAAACCCTATATCTACACCAAGTCTAATTTTAGAGGTAATATAAGAAATGATTTATACATTCAAAGCTATTACTTTATGCAATAATTTATCTATAAAATGATAAAAAAAGTTAGAGCTACTTAACTTTAGGAGAACCTATTAGGTCTCAATCTCCCCCTTTGCCAATGGTGATTTATAAGATATTTGTGTGGATTTGTAAATATGACACCTGTTGAATCAAATATAAAATAAAATATTCCTACTTTACATCCAATACTTCCCCAATAAAATTTATCTTTCTTCTAAGGCAAACCCTAATCAATGGCTCCTTAAAATGTATATGTATCAAAATTGCAAGGTGTAATAATACAAAAATGAATGTTAATATATATTGGATTGAATAAAAGGTTATATTTATATAAATGGATAGGTTATAACCCTTATAAAATTTCAATCAACAAGGTCATCTGACTATGACCCAATTTTGAAAAAGTTACTATTTAGCCTCGAACTAGGTCGACCTAGTTATATAACTTATGTTATAACTTTTGTAATTAGGTAGACCATGACATTCCTAGTAAGGAAAATGGGTATTTTATTATTTAGGTGATATTTCATATGATAATTGATTAGGTATTTAGATATGTTGGACTTTTAGTGGGTTTAGGTATGATATAATTAACTAATAATCTTGTGAAGCTGATATAATTAAGAAGACTCTTCAACCAAGATCTTTCCATGAATCCATTATCATAGTGATGAGGTTAATGCATTTCATATAAAGAATAAACTATCTATTATCCACTCTAATCTATTCTACATAAAATAATCTATAGTAGATATGTACAAATATGTATTAGATAAGATAGTCTTAACTATCCCATGCATGTGGGAATAACTTCCCTAAGATAAGTGGAAGTAATAAATAAACCCATTATCCTTATGAATTTGGGATAAACATATCCAATTAAATAACACCTAAGTAGTCTAAAGAGTAGTAAAGTAATATCTTACACCAACACCCCTCCCCCCTTAAGCATAACTTAGGTGGGTATAATAAAATATGTAGTGTGAATCTATGTGTCCCTATCAATCCCAATACATCTTGTTGGAGTACATGGATGTTTATTTGATGTAACTACTATGACAAAGTAGAAATATTGTTGAATAAAAGGATCACTGAACATGAACGCTGTGATCTAAAATACTGGGTAGAGTGATAAGCTTGAGGAAGCATTTGTTGAACACCCTCTAATAATATGGTGAGAAGTTAACACAAAGAATGGTATGCATACCACATTTATGTAATTATAATAATCACCAATAAGGCCATGAAGACAAGTAAAAAATCCTCATATGGGTTCTAGTAAACAAAGTGTCTGAATAAGATACCCATACACAAAGGAATCCCCTGAAGGACAACTTCCTTCACCCCACACGAAAATCATTACTATATATCTTACATGGATGGAAATAATGTAAGGAACCATATATATAGGTGTTTATATAGTTCCAAAAATAAAATTTTCTTCCCATTAATATACCTTCCTCCTGAGTGCTATGAATAAGATGTCCTAAAGACACATCATCTATAGAAATATAAATGCCAATAGGAGAGATAATATCCTATAAGAATATACCAATTACTCTATGAATTTATCCCATAGAGTGAAGTATGAAAGATCAAAATCCAATATTATGTTTCTCAAAGGAACCAAACACATAAGTAGGTGGATTTCAAGTGGAAAAAGAATAAATGTAGTAGTAGGAATAACAACAAGTTTTAAATCAAAATGTGTAACAAGAATAGGCTCCTCATAGAATCACCATATAAATTTTATAAACACAATATATAAAGTGGGGGGGGGGGGTGAAATATTCTTAAATTTTTTTTATTAAATTTCCCTTAAGCAATCATGAATCATTCAAGAAAACATATAAATCTAGCAAACATATACACTTATCCAAATAAGCATGAAACACAAGAACACATAATATATGAGAGAAACCCTAAATGGGAATAAATAACACTAATATATACAAATTAATTATATAAATATAAGATAAAAACCAAATTTAGTGAAACACCAACTCCATATGGAGCACCAACCCCAACTAGTCATTCACCCACTCAACTAGGCTTTAACAAGAAACACCCTGCAAAGAGGCACCAACCCCCTAGATGACTCAAAATTAAATCAAAAACTAATTTTTTTTATTAACTTAATTTTTTTTTATCACACAATAGATTATGATAACCTTCTTTATCTCTTCTCACTCTTCTATCTCTCTAAAACTATCTTTTTAGGCTTCTTCGCTCAACTAGGTCTCTCCAAGACTGATTAGGTCATATAACCTTGATATTTATTTTTAGACACACTATAAAATTTGAATTTTATATAATAGAAACTCCTTTTATTTTCTAAAATACCTAATTTCTCTCAATAATGTGTTATTTCACTCGCTTACATTATATACTTGAAAAAGGGCAAAAACTGCCTTGTATATATATAATTCCTTATTCATATGTCACTTAATCAACTACTCACCCTTAACCTCTCAGTTTATCAAGATAATATTTATTATTAAATATTTTTGGACATGAATAAAATTACCTTTTATTCACTTTAGGTCTGACATAACTCTATTAGACCTCATTTCACTTTAAGGTCTCATGGAGACCTAATTCCATTAGGTCTACTTTAGGACATGCTATACTTTTCCTTCCTTGGAACATTTTAAAACTCCACACAAGGAAATAATATTTAATATAAACATTAAATATACCCCAAATTATGTCTTATATTCTCAAAAAAATATTTTACAACAAAACACTATTTGAAACCCCTCATTAGTACTTAGTCCTATTAGGCCTGTGTACACCAAAAAATTACCTTTCAATACTAAAGATCAAACTCACTTAAGTCACATAAAAATTATAAATAAGGTGAATATATAGAGTAAATATGACCTTAAGGTCATCACCATATGATTTAAACACTTCAAATCAGGGCAAAAAGGCTTAAACTCATCTCTTTAATATGCTCACTCAAAATTCCTAGGACTGTCAAAAGCTAGTCATGAAACTACATGATATAAAAAACCTAAAAGGAAATTTTAAATAATTAAAAATAAATTAAAAATATTTTATAACATCTTAATAACATCCTAAATATTTAAAAAAATAAAAATAAAAATTTATAATATCAATAATTGGTCTTGTAGGCTAATCTTATAACCTTATCTCACACAGTCTTATATGAACCAGACAAGCCACTTTGACTTAAACTTTTTAACCTCTTATACTAACTTAAAATTTTTTAAAAATAATTAAAATTAATTTAATTTCATAAAAAACAAACCCATATGCATTATATACTTCAAATCATTGCATAGAGCCTTAGAAACACCTCTGTAACTCACTCATTTAGAACTGCCAGTCTTCCTCAAAGACTAGTCATGGTGACTCAAACATCCAACACCTGTATAGACTTATTAAATGACTTTTTATTAATTTATATGATACTATAATATCATTATATAATTCTCAAATAAATATATAATATTTTCAAATTGTAAATATTGGTTTTATAGACCAATCTCATGACCTTATATCTTACTATCTCATCTAAACCAGATAGGTCAACTTGTGAGCAACATTTTCACTATATTCACTAACTTGTAAAAATTATACCAAACATGAACATGTATTAAAATTAAATAAAAATATCTTCATGCACTAGTTTCATTACTCTACCATGATAACACATTCCTAATCATCTTCTCATTATTTCATGGGTTTTTCACTATTTGCACCATTTGGCCTATTAGCAACTGGCTAAATTAGATAACCAGTTTATCAAAATTGAGGGATATAACTTATACATAAACCTTCATGGACATAAAACATGATTCTTAGGCTTTCTCCTCCATCCATTTTCATACTTAGACTTGGTCAACTATGACTAGTATAACAAATCTTTGAGAAATGGGCACTTTCCTATAGGTCTACTCACACACTTGATAGATCAATAAAAAATGGAGGTGTCTGAGAGAGTTTAATACAACATAAAATATCTTAAATAAAAATAAAAATACATTATGGGAATATTTTTATCAACATATTCAACATCAGGTCCTTATTAGGGTTTTAAGAGGGTTTAACCCTATTTTCATTTTAAACATTCATTCATAAAGCATAGCTCATCAATACAAAAAAAATGCCTAGAATTTTGAGATAGGACCCTTCCACATCTATCATAAATATCTTAGGTTCCATTTAAAATTTTTGACAAGATAATGAGCACAATAAAATCCTTCTCAAGTTGATAACCCTTCATTTTGAGCTCTTAAAAGACTTCAAAACCACTTTTCATGCCTTGTCCTTCAAACTATGACCTCATACTACATGAAAAAACTTGAAACTACACACATCACATTTTAAAATTCTTACATGATCTCAAACATTCTGAAATCTGATCATGACCCCTCATTAGGTCACTCTCTCTCTCTCTTTACTCTCTAGAACTTAACCTGTAAACCACATTAGGCTTTAAAACTGACCTTTTTACCTCTTTCCATTTACTCTCCACCTGAATCACATACTAATAAACCTACATCATGATTAAGTATTTTCATAAATACTTTACATGCCTTGAAAATATATCATAATACCTCATTAGGCTAGGTAGGGTCTAGATGTGATCTAGATGCAGAGTTGGTATGAAGGTACTACCCCTATAGTCTCACCCTAAGACTCTCATGAGTGTTTCAATGCCTCAAATACATGTTCAAATAAAATCATACATCCACTCATACCTATGTGCACTCATCTCACCAAGCGACCAGTCTCAAACCTTTTCACTAGGACTAAACTAGGCTTCTCAAGACACCTTGTACTCAAGAACTAGTCCTCAAACATGCTTACCTCAATTATATCAAACAAGAACACTATTTAGAAAACAATCTCACATTAATTAAATAATCTATGTATTATCAAAATTATCTCATGACCTTATTCATACCTAGAACCTCATAACCATACTTCAATGCTCACTTGACCATCATACCTCTTTTTGACAACACCAACAACTTTAAGCTAACCTAAACATTGACATCAACTAATATAAGAGACATTAGTTTCCTTAAAATTATATTTTTCCTTAAAATTATCTCTTTTCTTAAAATTATATTTTCACATGGATTCCTAGTCACATTAAGCACATAAGATCATACCTCAAAGACCACTCATCATGCATCTTTACTAGCTATACCTTGACATCAATGACAATAAAATTGAAATAAATGACAACACTTATCAACAAACTTCTCATTTTTAATTAATGGTAAAAATTTATTCCCCTTTGACATTAATGATAAATGGTCATACACATTGTAGCTTATGGAACCACTCATTCTCCCTCTTTATAAACTATTCTCAGAGACTACAAAAGAACTCAGAGATACCAAGCTCCTCCTCATACCAAGCATAGTCTTAAAATGAATTCTAAACCTCAAGATTACTCACCAATCTACCAAACACTTGATATCAAATGAAGAAATAATAACTCCCCCTTTGTATTCACAACTTGAACTCACTAAATGATTCAACAAAATTTTGAAACCATGTACAATACAAGTCATATTCAACTACCAAATACTAAAAACATAGAAAAACTTTTCTTACCTCTTCTATTATTGTGAAAAACTACACTTGGAGCTTATGAACATCTTTCATATCTCCCCTTCAAACCAAGCATCTATCATGATTCTTATAACTAAAGAGTGTCTCCATGAAGCCTAATGGAGTCACCCCTTTCCATAGGGCACTACAAAAACACAAACTCAAAAGATTCCTAGATCACCATACTCTCATAAGATTGAATATCATTTAGAATACTTTTAGGCTTGATTGACACCTTAGGCTTGACCTCTTCATAAACTATTTAGTCATCAATATGAGCCAATAACAGACCTTTTTGACTTGATTTCACATCTGAATTATGCTCTATCATAGCAAACAATCCACTTGGGCTTGTATAATTATCATGAATCATATTTAATGTCTTTGGTTTAAATTAATTCATTTACCTTTTCTATTGCACTCTAGGGGCTTCAAACCTCTTATTTTGACTTGATGACCTTCTAACTCTATGAGTACAAATTCTTACAATGTGTCCCATATTATGAAAAATATAGAAAAGAACCTCATTCATACCTCTTGACTTATGATTATTTTCATAATTTCATGCATATTTATTTTTAGAGGGTCTTCTACACTCTTTTCCTTTATAACCAAACTGATTGCATGCAAAATAATAACAATTGAATGAATTAACATACCTTATAACATTATGATATATAATTTATCTCTTCATGTTAAACTTCTTATTTTAATTAGTTTTCTCCTTGATTTGAGCTACCTCTTTTTGGTATTTTTTGAAACCAAGACCTATTTTATCACTTGTAAACTCTTGACTACTTAAGATGTTATCTAGAGCATCAATAATATTTTAAAACCTTATAAAGGTCTTCAAATTACTATATGCTATATCTAATTCAAATTTTAAGTATTTCATTTTAGTTCCATACCTGGTGTATTCTTCATCCTTAGACTTTAGGCTTGCTGTCACAATCTCCATCTGGATTTCTACTTATTTGATGATCTATTCTTGCTCCTTAGTGTTTTTACTTAATATTTCTTCAAAAAAACTAATCTATTACTCATAGTCCTTAACTAGTGATCTTAGTTTGTGATTCTTCCTTCTTTGGAATTTCAACTCCTTTAGGGCATTCACTAATTTTGCCTCAAGGTTAACTTTAGCCTCTTTTTCATCTGATTGTTCATCATCCATAAGGCCTATCCCTTTTGAGAAATACTTATTATCTATTTTTATAGCCATGAATAAGGTTTCATTATTATCATGTTCATGTTCATTAATAGCATCATCACTATTAGATTTACTTGTGTCACTTAGACTAAAAAAGTTATTAACTTTTTGGTATATAAACTTGCATTGTTATTGAATGACCCTTTTTTACCTTCATACTTCCTAAAATATTTCTTTCTTTTATCAAGATTATAGACCTTCTTATCATCACCTTGATATTCATCATGCTCAATCTTATCTTTTTTAAGACACTTAGATGCAAGGTGACCAATTATACCATAGTTGAAACATTTGAAAGGCAACTTACCTTTGTACTTACTAGATCCAAACCTCAATTTCCTAGAAAACATGACTATTAGTTCATAATCATCAAAATATGAACATACCTTATATTTTATCTTCTTATATTTTGACTTATTTTAAACTTTGAATAATACTTCTTTCTTGAGAGATCTTCCTTCATTTGCCCTCATCTCATAGGTAGTCAGGATGCCATGAAGCCCATCCATCTCTAACTTATACAAATCTTAAATCTCTTATACTACAGACACCTTAGTGTCTCTTTCATAGATAGTTTTTAACTCATCTCATATCACCTTGGCCTACTTAAAATACATCACCTTCAAACACTCTACCTCTAATAGGCCACAAAGAATATCATTCATTACCTTAGAATTGATCCTACTTTCCTTCTTGTTTGCTACATCAATTGGTGGTATAGGGTGTGGAGTGTATAAATCCACAAATTAATACCATATGTCATGGCCCATTTACATCATATTGTCTTTATTATAATGATCTAAAATAAATAATTAGTCCTATTGAATTATGAAGCCTTACTAGTAGAAAAACCTCCTTGAACTTGACTAATATCCATCCTTGCTTTTAGGATCTCCTTTAGGCTATTAGGCCTACTTCAAAAGACCATGATATGATACCATTTTTTAGAAAAATAATAAATGAGAGTAGTGTGAATACATATTCAAAACATTTTATTTAATTTCCCTTAAGCAATCATGAACCATTTAATCAAACATATAAATCTAGTAAGTATATACACTTATCCACATAAGCATGAAACAAAAGAACACATAATATATGTGGGAAGACCTCAAGGGGAAGAAAATAAATTTATATATTCAAATGTAATAAATTATTATAAGAAAAAAACTAAATATATATAAAAACCAACTCCACATAGAGTACCAACCCCAACTAGTCAATCACCCAATCAACCAGTATTTAATAAGCAACACCTTGGAATGAAGAACCAACCCCATAGATGAATCATAACTAAATAAACCCCTTAAAATTTTTGATAATATTTATAAAATATTTTTTCTCACACAATATATTATTAACACCTTCTTTATCTCTTCACACTCTTCTATCTCTCTCAAACTACTTTATAGGCTTCTTCGCTCAACTAAGTCTTTTCAAGACTGATTAAGTCATATGACCTTGATCTTCATATGTAGACACACTATAAAATATTAATTATAGATATTATACACTCCTATTATTTTCTAAAATACCTCCTTCTAATATACTAAAAAATGTTCTATTTCATTCACTTACATTGCATACTTGATATAAGCCTAAAACTACCTTGTATATATACCATTTCTTGTTCATATGCCACTTAGTTAGCTACTAAACATTAAAATATTAGGTAGGAAAATAATATGTATTTTTACATATTATTTAAATGAATAAATTTATCTTTTATTCCATTTAGTTTTGACATAATTCTATTAGACCTCATTTCACTTTTAGGTCTCATGGAGACCTAATTCCATTAGGTCTACTTTACGACACATTACACTTTACCTTCTTTAGAACATTTTAAATCTCAAAAAATGTAATTAAAATATTACATAAAAATAAAATATACCCCACATAATGTTTTATATGCTCAACAAGGCATTTTACAACAAACCACTCATTAGTACTTAGTCCTATTAGGCTTGTGTACACCAAAATTTGTCTTTTCATACAGAAGCTAAAAATAAATTAAGTCACTAAAAATGATAAATAAAGTTAATATATATTAAATATTAACTAATTTTAACTACCATATTATTTAAATGCTTTAAATTATGGAAAAAATACTTAAACTCATCTCTTCAATATGTTGACCTAGAACTGCCAGGACTATAAAAAACTAGTCATGAAACTACTTGATATAAAACATATAAAATGATGATTTAAAAGATTATAAATACATTTAAAAAGATAATATAACATGTTAATAACAACATAAATCACAAAAACCACAATCTCTAATATCAAACATTGTTCTTGTAGATCAATATTCTGACCTTATCTCTCATAATCTTGTATGAACCATACAAATCATTTTGACTTCAAAATTTCAATATCTTATACTAAATTCAAATATTTAAAAAAACATGAATATTAATTTAATGTAAAAAATAAAAATATCACATTCATTATATAATTCAACGTAGTGGATTGAGCCTCAAAAACACCTCTGTCACTCACTTAAAACTGCCAGTCTTCCTCAAAGATCAGTCATGGTGACTTAGACCTCCAACATCTGTATAAAAATATTAAATGACTTATGATTAATTTATATTATCCTATTATATAATTATACCATTATAAAATATAAATATAATATGGTCAAATGAAAAATATTGGTCTTATAGACCAATCTCATGACCTTATATCTCACTATCTCCTTTGAACTAGATAGGTCAATTTGTAAGCATCTTTTTTCACTATATTCACTAAAATTTAAAACTTATAAAAAAAACTAACATGTATTAAAATTAATAAAAAAAATCTTCATGCACTTGGTTTCATCACTCTATCATGGTAACACATTCCTAATCATCTTCTCATTATTGCCTAGGTTTTTCACTAATTACACCATTTAGCCTGTTAGCAACTAGCTATCTTAGATGACTAGTTTAACATAATTTAGGGATATAACCTATCCATAAAACATCATGGACATTAAAAAAGAGTCTCAATCTTCATTCTCCATCCATTTACATACTTTGACTTGGTCAACTTTGATTTTTATAGTAAATCTTTGAGAAATTAGCACTTTCTTGTAGGGTCTACTCACACACCTAACAACTCAATCACACATATAGGTGAATTGGAGGTTTTATTAAAACCTGAAATAGATTAACTAATCCTATTAATGCATTTTGGGAACTTTTAATAAACATCTTTAATAGCAGGTCGTTATTAGGGTTCTAAGAGGGTTTAAAACTATTTCCATTATTAATAATTATTCATAAATCATAACCCCTCAATCCAAAAACAAATGAATATAATTTTTAGATAGAAACCTTCCCATATACCATGAATAAATTATGTTCCCATGCAAATTTTTGATGAGATAATGAGCACAATAAAATCATTCTCAAGTGGAGTACCCTTCATTTTGAGAACTCGAAATACCTCAAAACCACTTTTCATGCCTTGTCCTTCAAAATATGACCTCATACTACATGAAAAAACTTGAAAATACATAAATCACCTTTAAAAATGATTAAATTATCTCAAACACTATGAAATTTGATCATGCATTAGGCTATATTCTCTCTCTTCACTCTCTAAACCTTAACTTGCAAACAACATTAGGCCTTAAAACTAATCTTCATTCACTCTTCACTTCACTCACATAATTAATAAAACTATCTCATGATTAATTATTTTCATACATACTTAACATGCCTAGATAATAGATCATGATACCTCATTAGGCTAGGTTGGGTCTAAAGGTGGTTTAAGTGCAGACTTGGTCTTAAGGTCCTACCCCTATTGGCTCACCTTGAGGATCTCATGAGTGTCAATGACTTAAATACATTATCAAAAAACCTTATAAATCTACTCATGCATTGTTTCATTCATCTCACCAATACACCATGCTCAAACTTTTTCATGAAGACTAGACTAGGCTTCTCAAGATACCTTGTACTCAAGAACTAGTACTAAAACATGCTTACCTAGATGATATCAAACAAGAACACTCTTTAAATATCAATCTCACACTACTTAAACAATATATTTTTGATCAACATTATCTCATGATCTCATTCATACCTAGATCCTCATAACCATGTTTTAATGCTCACTTGACCATCATACCTCTTTGTGATAACACTGACAACTTTAAGTTTACCTGAAACTTGACATTAACTTTGACATCAACCAATATAAGATACATTAGTTGACTTCAAATTATCTTTTTCCTTCAAATTTTCTCTTAGCTCTAAATTATCTTGTCATATGGCTTCCTTATCACATTAAGAACACAAGCTCATACCTCAAAGACCACTCATCATGCATCTTCACCAGCTATACTTTAACATTAGTTACATCAACCTTGACATCAATGACAATAAAATTTAAATAAATGACAACAAAATTGACAGCAATGACAATAATTCTCAACACTAAACACATATCCTTACAAACAAGAGGAGTAGGTGATAAAGGAACAATAGCTATGGTAAAATGAAAGTCATCCTTAGAAAGTTGTAATGGTGTCTCATCTATGATATCCAAAAGTGATGGTGAAGGTGACACATGTTCAATAATCCTATCCTCTTGATCAATGAAATGAATATGAGTAAAAAATATATGAGGAGTAATAGTTGACTCAAACAAACCATCATCAAAAGACAGGTCCTCACTAAAAATTAAAGGAGGAATAGTGAGAGGTGTAGGAGGTAAGAATGCTTCATTTTATTCACCATCAAGAAGTATTTCATCACAATATGAAGAGGAATCTTGATTCATGTCACTAATAAAGAGTGAATCCTCACTAGGAGGATAATATGGAAGTTCCAATAGTGCCTCATCCATGTCATTATTAAGACTCAAATTTTAAAGAACACTAGTGTCAACATCAAAAGATAAACCCTCACTAATAGGAGGTGGATTAAAAGATGGTGAAAATACCCATAAGACTTAGTATCCTTCCAAAATAAGGATAAAATAACATCCTAATGTTCCTTTGGTGATGTCACAAATGTGACATAGCATTGAAAACTATATGAAACATGGAGGAAAATCAAACAAAGAGCTTCATATTACATGGATGAAATCCAAGCAATATAATCTTCATTTATAAAGTGGGGAATGTCACCAAGTACAACTCTTTACACACCTTTCAGTTGTAAGTGCATCTTCATTTTTATCTTAGAAATAATGTAATTGTAAGTGTTGAGGGGATCCATTATCGAAATATAAGGAATAATTTGAGAAGAATAAAGAACGATCCCCCACAAAATAACAACTCCTTCAACAAAGAAAAAATAAACACCCATAAAAAGTGTAAGGCCCCTTCAAATTTATCACTTTATAATTGAGTTCATTTTAAAATATAAATGACCTTAATATATAGATATTAAAAAAACATACACTTAAAAAAAAAAAAACTCAATTTTGAGTCACAATTCAAAAGTTATAGTTTTTACAAGTTTCTCATCATTAAAATGGGTCAAATAAGTAGACACTGCATAAGAAATTACATGCTTATATAAAATTAAATTATTTATAATAGATATGGAAAAAATGTATTTGAGATAAGTTTTTAGCAAAACAAAAGAACAATATTTCACATAGATCAAATTCCATGCTGATTTTTCACTTTAAATACAAGATCTAGTTTTTTTTCTTATTTGCGCATTAAAAAATCATAGAAAATCAAATTCATAGGGTCAATTTTAGAGCCTCATATCTCCTTAAATACTAATTAGAATCCTTATTATGACCAATTTATAGAAATTTCTCAAAGTCCACTTTCGAAAAATGAATTAAACACTTGTGTGAGGAGAAAACTGATTTGCAAGAGAGTCATAATTTTATACAAAAATAATTTGTGTTTTTCCAAAAAAAGTGTCAATGGAAAAATAAAATTTCAAATATCCATATAAATACCTCCACTATGCCAAACATAAATATTGATATATGAACAAACCCTTACAACAACAAACTCACAAATGGAGGGCTGTAACACCCACTATTCTAATACCATTTTAGGAATGAGAAATCATTCTAATAACCCATGAATATGAAGTATTCATGATAATAACATCACAAGAAGGATTGAAATATGATAGAAAAATAAAATGAAAATCATGTTATTTAGAATAATAAATTTATATGTTACAAATGAGAAGCATTGCATATATAGGCAAGGACAAATAAAAAATAAGTCAAAATAACCAATATGAGATAAATTCATAAAAGGAAAAACTAGGAAAAATAAAAAAACTATCTATATAACTTAGAAAACATGAGACTTGACTCTAACAGAAGCACCAATGGCCTTCCCACCTCTTTTTTGATGCATCTTTTAAGGCATGCACTTAAATAGATTAAAACTTGATTGGTTCTTGCAAGAGAGAAAACATCATTAAATGACAAAGTTTTAAAAATATTATGTGTATACAACTACTGTGTGCTTCATTGATACATCTATCTAGACATGAAACAAGTACTATATAGGTGCTTCATTTATACAATTACTACATTACGTATGTTACATAAAAGCTTTGATTAACATATTCACTACTATGAGGACATACTCTCCACATGTTCACATGATGATATCTTTACAAATGACATGATACGATTATATCTTATTTTGAGATGTGTGACTTATAAAACACATGACCCATCTCAAAATAAGGCACTAAAATGGGCTTGACATAGATACATAAACTTCCATAAATGGAAATTTATATAAAATAACTTATTTCAGTGATTAAAAATTGTTCAAATATCATATGGTTTAGTCACATGAAAAATATTGGCACATCAACATAGATAATTAGGGCATATGCACTCATTTTTCATAAACTTGAGTACATATTCATACACATTTGGGTGCATATGCATTGGCATATATACACAGATTAAAGGAAGAATAATTATAGGTTTCCACATACACATACATTTGAGATATAAGTTCTCAAATTTAGAATATAGATATACACCATTAAATATCAATTATTTTAAATTTAGGGGGGTGATATTGGTTCACACACACACACACACACACACACACACACACACACACACACACACACACACACACACACACACACATTTATAAGGAATGATACTAGTTCATTCATACATGCAAAATATTAGAGTTTATAGTTAGATGAAAATGTTGGAAACACAATGAGTAAGAGGGAAAGATGAATTAGTCTTCAAAATATTTCATTCAAGTTCACTTAAGCAATCATGAACCATTCAAGCAAACATATAAATATATCAAGTATAAACACTTATCCACATAAGCATGAAACATAAAAACACATCACATATGTGGGACACCCTCAAGGGGAAGATAACCCATAGAGCTATGAAAATGGACTAAAATACTATAAGATAAAAACCAAATTTAGTGAAGCACTAAATCCACATGGACCACCAACCCCAACTATCCAAACACCCACTTGACTAGGATTTAGTAATCATCCACTTGTAAGGAGGCACCAACTCCCTAGATGAGTCAACACCAACTCAACCACCTAATTGATTTGATCACCTTTAGAACACTATGTTGATCACACAACATATGATGATTACCTTATTTATCTCCTCATACTTTTTAACCCTATCAAATTTATTTCAAAATATTCTATGACATCTCTAGATCATATTCAAACATAAACATCATATGGTCTAGTGGCATGTATTGGTCTTATAGATGGGTTTATTGACCTCACTATACAAAAACCTCACTGATTTCGACAAGTCATTTTGGATTCATAATTTTCACCACTATACTTAACTTTCAATATCTATACCAAGAATGAATAAGACACCAATCTCAAAAAAAATCTTAAAGCACTTGGTTTCATATTTCTATCATGAAAACACATTCTAATTTATTTTTTGACTGTTGCCTAGGTTTTTCATTGTTTGTACCATTTGAACTATTAGAGATTGGATAACTTGGATGACTAGTTTAGCACACTTGAGGGATATAACTTGTCAAAAAACCTTCATAGACATTAAACATGAGTCTCTACCTTCTTCTTTAGTCCATTTTCTTACTAATTCCAATATAACTTTTGATAGCTACAACAACTTCTTCAAAAACAAGCCTATAACTCAACATTTTATCTCTCCTCTCTCTAACCAATACCACTTGGAGGTACTTGGGAGAGTATAATAAAAAATCCAATATATTACTTGAGAAATTCAATCCATCTTGAGAACTTTTGAGAAACATCTTCAACATCAGGTCTTCATTAGGGTTCTAAGAGGGTTTAAACATGTTTCAACTCTTAACGATCAATCATAAAGCATAGCCCCTCAATCCAAAAACTAATGCATAGAATTTAGAGATAGGACCATTCACCATATACCATTAATATATTAGGTTCCCATGCATAGGTTTGAAAAGATAATGAACCTAATAAACTCCTTTTTGGGTTAATAATCCTTCATTGTGAGCACTCGAGAGACCTCTAAATAACATTTCAAGATTTTTCATTCATATTATGAACTCAAAATGCATGAACACACTTTAAAAACATACCTCACCTCTTATAATTCTTACATAATCTCAAACACTTTGAAATATGATCATGAAACCTCATTAGGCCACACTCTCTCTCTTTGCTCTTTAGACCTTGACCTAGGTATAAACTTGGTCTGAAGGTCTTACCTCTATAAGCTCATCTTGAGACTCTCATGAGAATTACATGCCTCACATACATGCCCAAAAAACCTCATAACATCTCAAATTCCTAACATCACTCACCTCATTAGGCCACCAACTCATACCTCTACCATGCCATGACTAGACTCATGACTAGGCTTATGTTACTTAAGTACTTGATGCCTTGACTTGTTCTTTCCATGTCATGACTTCAAAAAATCATCAAATAATGAGATATAAGACATTAAGTCTCAATTATATCACTTAACCATTATATTTTTGATGAAAACAATCTTCCATAGCCTCATATAGACCTAAAACCACATGACCAAGCATCATATAACTTGACATCTCTCTTTCAAGAAACTGAACACCTTTGACACATTGACCTATGCCTTCATGCACCCATAAGTTGTCTTTAAATTTTCTCTTTCCTCAAATTATCTCTTTCCTTCAAATTATCTTTTACCTTTAAATTATCTCTTATCACATGACTCCTATGAAAACATTAGTTGTCTTTAAACATCTTTCATGACCTATACCTTCCATGATCAAACCACTCATGCAGATATACTTGTCATCATACCTTCACAATAATATTATCATATCATGTGCATAACTTAATGACCACTCATCATTCTCCTTCATTATATGTAACTTGATGCCAATGATATAAACCTTGACATCAATGACATTTCACAAGAATGTTCAATGACAACATTGACAACTTCAAACTGACCTGAACTTTGACATCAAAATTGATATCAATGACAATAACATGCCAACAAAAAAATTATTTTCATTTTATTTCAGAGTTATTAAATCTAGAGTCATGACGGGGGCATAAATATTTTTCATTCTCTTTCAATCATACATTTATTATAGATTGAGTGAACTTGAAAAAAATTATACAATCAAACCTGTAGTCATGATGTGGGGCATGAATACTATTCATTCCATTTTGATCATGCATTTTTTTACATGGATAAAACTTCAATAGTTAGAGTGAAAATATACAATTGAATCTATAAGACATATGTATTGGTTGATTTGTTTTATTTTAGTGAACCAATCACATGGTTATAATTATATTTATTCATAATTATTTAGGTTAGTATATTGTGTTCTTATCCCATATTAATTAGGGTTGGGGAATTTGTCTTCCTAATCGAAACTACTAAATAGTGACACAAATTTGGGGCACAATCACCCCAACCCTCTATGTTATTTACCAAGGAATTAAATTTTATCCAATGTTTCAACATGGAATTATTATATACAATAAGTTGTATACATTTAGCATTTTTGGATAGTAAAATATGGTATTAAGTAATTAACAATGAAAAGTTTGACATACATTTAGCACACATGGTTTTAGTGAAAAAAAATGGTATTAATAAACCATTGTCTCACACTTTCATGATACTTTATGAATTTGACACTTCCCTTTTACCATCATACACCTAAAATAACCTCATTATCTATATCGAACCTATTTAATATCCTACACAAACACACACACACACGCGCGCGTGCGCGCGCGCACACACACACACACAGAGAGAGAGAGAGAGAGAGAGAGAGAGAGAGAGAGAGAGAGAGAGAGAGAGAGAGAGAGAGAGAGAGAGAGAGAGAGAGAGAGAGAGAGAGAGAGAGAGAGAGAGAGATCTTAATTTTATTCATCTTGTACACATGTTAGTACCATTAGGTTTATTACATATCACTATTAAATACTAACTTATTATGGTTCATACCCATTTGACTAGCATGTTAGTGGCATGATAAATTATGCAATTAGATTCATATACATACAAGTCAATATCTCATAATAGGGGATTTCTCACTTATTTGATACACATATATACACTATTTCAAAGTTATAGTCAAAATCACTAATTTCCACATAAATTAGTGTTGAACACTAAATTTAATTTTGGCAGTTGATAGTAACCTAGGTCTGATGAAACTAATCATACAAAGATATAAACATAGTTCCTAAACTAGATGAATCAAAAGCATGTTTAAGTATATTTTCTAATATAAAAATATATTCGTAGTAAAATAGTCAATAATAAATTAGAATTACTCATCCATTTTTATATTTACTATATTTAGAATATACCATTCATCAAATAATCTCAATCAAATTTAATATTCTACATTGAGATGTACACTTCATTATCATATTTATCTCTTAGAATTATTGTACTATTTTGTATCCTATAAAGGTTTATAAAATTAAATTAGGGTAAAACACCTCATTGAAACATGAAACATTATCATATATTATGTACCTCATTATTATATCTACCTAGACATGTTATGCATATATGCTACATGATCCTTACACAAATTATACAATTTTATTATCCTTTTCAGGTAGGCTAACTACCAGTTTCTACCTTACCTCACCTTAAAAGAGTGGGAATATTAGTGGAGGAATGTCATAGAGGCATGGCTCCTACACATTCAAAGTTTCACACTTTTGTGGAGGCATTCTAAGAAGGCATGGCTTCCACACTTATTTAGTATTTAGTATCTTCAAATTACAATGGGGGAATGTTATGGAAACATGTTCTCCACACTTATGCCAATTATCAATTTCAAATTTCAGTTGGGGCCTGTCATGGGAAAATGTATTCCAAACTTGAATAGTTTACAAATTGGTCAAAATTGAATAATTATATTATTTAGATACACACTTGTAGTATAATTATATATATTAATACCATTTTTATACCTAGGTTTTAGCTTAAGACATATATGAGGTGCATATGCAATGAAAAAGAGAACCTTAAATTGTAAAATCAAACTAGATTTTATATTTTCAATAATTCTATGGACTTTAGCCTACACCATAATGGATTTTTATTAGTTATTTCACTTTTATCAAGGTTGAGGTGATTACATCATTTAATATTACAAATTTTATAGGATGGAGTGATCAAATCATCCACCTAAACCAAATTTATAGTGTGAGTTAACTTGGATCACTTATGATCATCAGGTTATAAGTATAATTGGGTTGCACGATTGAGCTAATATCAATTTATAAATGCCAACACACCTTTTATCCAAGGTTTATGGAAATTTTCCCTCTAATATTAATATATATTTTCACTTTTAGGTTTTACTATTGTCCTAAATCTCATCTCCAAAGCTTCACAATAAAACATCTCTCCAAATCAAATTTCTAAAAGGCAATATGGTTGTATCGATACAAAGGTGCACTCAACATTTATCTCTTTACTTTCAAGAATTTCAAGTTATTTCACTTCCATATTATATGCATTACTTATATACTATAACATTATCTTGTTTTTAGGTCACTCTTCAATAAATCACTCAAGTGGGACTCATGAAAAAACAAGGTGTGTTATACACACCTAGGTACACATTCCTTTTCCTTTAAATTATAAATTTAATTACTAGATTAAAAGAATGGGAATGTAGACACTAAATATGAATTATACATCACCTTAGTCTAATATACTTGGAAATTAATTCTCATTATTGCACCCTTCAGTTTTAAGACTTTCCTACTACCAAAAGGATCCCATATGGTATCTCTTACACCTATCACTTATCTCTTAGTCTGAATTTATGTTGTTATAATGACCAAGCCTTTTGTATTTTTTTAAATTTTATAGAGCTTCTTATTAGCATACTTTGCAAGTTTTGGATTTGTACCTATTTTCTAGCTTCTTAGACACTTGCATCTAGCCAGAAGCCTATGTCAATATTAGTGTCACATGCCTTAAAGTCATCAAATATACAAATGAAATGTATCTCTTTGGTTGACCTAAGTGATTTAATGTGAGATATTTCCATAATGGATTGGTATATATACAAGATTAATCCCCATTCATTTCTAAACTAATACAGACCTAAAAACTCACAAGGTAACTTACCAAAAATATTCAATCAAGTATTCGAGTGAGAAAATATTCCCTACTCTTTCTTATTTCAATATAAGTCATAAGGAGAAGCTAGCTATAGGTTTTAAGTACTAAAGGAACATTCTATGATCTATATTTTCCAAGTTAAAAGATAGGTCACTCTATGTACTTTATTATCACATGTTGCATCTTGTTACACATATAAACCAACAAGAAGGGGAGAAATACATAAGTCTAAGTCCCTCTTCAAAGTATTGGCTATGTACAAAACATGTATTAATTGAGGGGTCCTTGGGGAAGCTTGACACCATGTGACCACTAACCCATTTTTACTATAGTCACTTCAAGGGTGAAAAATCTAGGGTTTGATAATTTAAAAAAGAGAGACAACCTATGTGTGATATTTGAAAACACCATATTAAAGGAAATAGAAATACTAGAAGGTTCTAGGTGGTTTCACTTAGATATAATCAATATTTTTTATTGGACACATACATCTAACTCAAACACCAACATCAACATAATTATCTAGGCTCGATGTAAGCATCCAAGTCTACATAATAAATTTTTATAGATTATGATGATTGATTTAAAATATATATCAATTATTCTTCCAATTTTATCCATATAAAATATGCATATGCACAATAAACCAACTAAGTACTATTATTTCTAGTTTATTACAATATCAATCAATAGTTGTACTTTTCATTTTTAGTATATCTCAACATTATAAATTTAGGATTTTTTTTAATCTAAGTTAAAAAATTAATTAGATTTATATAGATCTATTTATCACCCTTGTGCTTATTCATTTATATATTATTAACTCTATACTATATTGACACATATATCAATTCAAGGTTAAACATTTTGTCAACCCAAAATATCTAGACTAAATTTATGTTCTTTACCTTTTCTACCCTAATTTTTGTTTAATTTATTTTTGTCATCATGGATGATATAGATTATTTTTATGACTATGACTATGAAACTATCCAATTTTATATCAAGGAAGGAGTAAAAAATAATGATTGTTATCTTTTCCCAAATGCACAAACACATCATTTTAAATATTTGAATGGCGGTACCTATCATCCCTCTAACTAGGACTATGTCACCACCATCCCAATAGTTTATTTTAATTATATTAAGGAAGGTAGAAAACATTTTTCATTACCTTATACAACCAAATTAGTTACACCTAAGAAAAATGTGCCTTCATTTAATCATGCTAACTTTTTCCAATTCCATAAGTATATCATGATTCATTTACAAGCTCATTAAAATAAATATTTTATTTCAAGAACATTAATTCAAACTCCTAGAATTATAACATTTTATAATAATATTCCTCTTGATGAAGCTTACGATTCTCTACTTCCTTCATTTCATATTGAATTTTTTTGAAATCTAAATAAATACATCATGGACTCTTTACCTAATAACATTAAACCAGCACAAAGAAGAGTGTATTAAAAAGTTGTAAAAATTTTAAATGGTCCAAAAGAATCTCTTATACAAAACCCACCTCAAATTCCACTTGTCATGTCATTATCAAAGGTAGTTGAACCCTAAAATAGTATGCAAACATTGAATATTCAAAATTTTCCAAAATAAATACTGAAGGTTCCAAGATTCAATGATATTCAATGTGCACTTGTTCTTTACATAAATGCTATTATGCTTATGTGTCATGTGGATGAAAGTTTTCAACCTCTATTTAAAATTTAAACCTTTTTACCAACCTCTTCATACAATAATATATCCATGACTAATACCATAATTGATATTAAACATAAATAGATAATATAAAATTTTTAATTTCCTCACATGAGGATACTTTCCATGTTGATATCTTGGTGGACCAACGCCTTACAAAACATTTATTTGAACATATACATCCTTACAAATTTATTATGCCTTTATTCTCTATCTTTAATGGTAAAGGATATCGTATAAATAATTTGACACAATATATACACTCTTTTGTACATTGGGAAAAGGATGGGAATTTGTTTTTTATATTGGTAAGCTAGAAATGAGGGTGTAGACCTCTATTATAAAAGGCCTCAAGGGTAGAAAAATAGGCCAATAACCACGAACAACAAAATAACATCAAACAAAAATTAAACTAATAGGAAAGAATTAAAATACCAATACCAAAATCAATATCATAAACCAACACTATTTGAGTAGAGCATTCCAATCCTTCATGAGGAAACCTAGGATTTCCTCCTTACTAGCAGACTTACCATCCTTGTCCATCTTCTCACCCTAAGCATCTTATAGGACAATTAATGAAGTAGCAGCCTAGTGAATGAATTTAGAGCACATGGTATTAAGCACCTTAATTTTATTCTCTAGAGAGAATAACCCACTCTTTACATCATCCAAGTCCTTTTTGAACTAAATACAATTTCCAAAATTCCTTTCACTAGCAACTTCTTTCCCAGGGGTTTCCAAGATCTTAGTGTCCTCCTCTTAAGTATCATAAAGGAGTTATTTAACTCATCAAACAAGTTGGTTCCCTTGTGTTACACCTTTTGATTAAGAGTCAATTTTACCTCCATGACTTCCACCTCATCCTTCAAATTAGATGCTTATGATCTTTAGCACTGGGGTTTTGCCACTAGCCAATCTATAAGACCTCTGAATGCTTAGCCTCCTTGTAGTACTCCCCTAGACCTCTTTACCCTTATCCTTTTAAAAAACATCATACCCTTTATCCTAGAGATCTATGTTCCCCTTTTCCAAAACTAGCTTGATTAGATTCTCAACACTAGAAGAATTTTTGGTTTTCTTTTTTCCTGACTTATTGGGTGTATAATATTCACCAATATTTCCTTTCATCTTTTTGTCACCCAAATAAGAAGGGCTATTCTTTAAATCACACAAAGCCTTATCTACCACCTTTTATGCTTCGTTAGGGGACCCATTTGCACTACTCCAATGGGCCAAAATAAAGGGACCCTATGGAGATTGGTTAATTTTATGGGAATCAAATGGGGTATTAGAGCCTTTATTCTTAAGAAGGTAGGAAACATGAATATCAACAGCTAAATGTTATTAAAATATTTTCATAACATATTAACTGAATAATATCTTTATTAGTTATATATCCTCTTTTATGGTTCCCTATCATTATTCAAAAAAATTGTGGATGTATTTTCAATGCATTTTCATAAGCACAAGTTTCACAATTTACCATTGGACCATTTGCAAGAATTTAATCAAAATGAGGATGAACCTATTCAAGACTATGTTATAAGATTTAAATGTGTTTTGTATTCTTTAAAATACATCCCATCAATTTTTGAAATATAATTTATATTTAGTAGGGGTATTCTTTCTCCACTTAGACGAAGAGAATTACTTAAGCCCTTCATTTATTTCTATTTATTATATTGGTATGTGCATAGATATTCATGTTCATCTACAAACAATCATGATACTAATATTTACAATAAGGATGGAGGTACTCAATTTAAACAAATTTAAAAGAATATGCACTAGTCAAATATTACAATTACACTATTTATGAGTAGTGTTTTCTTTTGGCATAACCATGTTAATCTTACACATGTAAAAACCAATTGCAATGTAATAATTTTACAACAAATTGGATTTGATCTAAAATACTTAAAACATAGAGGAAGTTGGAAAGACTCATTGGGAAACATAATAATACCAATTTATTGTGGTCCTAAAGTGATTCAAAGAAGGGTTAGGGTTATGCCCCAAAAATATCAATACACTTTCATAGTAGGAAACCTTTGGTTATATAAAATAGTAGCAAAAATTGAACAAAATTAGCAAGGTATATCCTATTTCTCATGATGAAAATTTATCCATATTCCACATGATGGTAATAGCCTTTATACTTCATAAGTAAATTTTGTAGAGGAACAAGACATGCACCATTTTCACCCATCCAACCATTATTCAAATAATGCAAATGATCCAACCTAAGGTTGAACATGCCAAATTTTCTAAAAATTCCAAAGAAATAAAAATTAAAAAAATCCAAAAATATGTTTAGCATTTACATACATTATTATCTCTTTGGCATCTATGTTGTTAGTTATATATTGGTAGATAACATATCATATGTATATACACACTTATTCTATGCATCTTTTGAATATGATACATGCATACATATGCACATGATCTATGCACTTTCAGATGTTGGGTCTTCCCTCTACTCATGTGATTTAGACATTGGAGGTATCCACTTATTTCATCATGATACATACATGTTATATACTTTTATGATCATTTCCATTATCATGTTTGAGGTTACATACTTACATATGCCTTTATCCATACTTATATCTTTATCAATGTACTTGATTTGTTATGTAATTAATATTTTTTGCTAACACATGTATCCAAGGACTAGTATGAAATGTTTATGTTGGTTTCTTATGTTCCATACTTTCCATTTATGCACTTACTTGAGTGTGTTGTCTTGTCTTATATTACTTGTTTGAGAATTTGAATATGATCCATTGATTTTGACCCCCATGCCTATGTTTGCCTAATGTGACATTTAAATATGTCATAGTTTGTTGTATATTCACATTAAAATATGCCATTTATTTTTTTGTGTACATTTTACTAGGTCATATCCTTTCAATTATGTGGCATTTAAACAAGCCCCTTGTTTAAGTTCTACTTAGACCATTGTATTTTATCTTGATTTTGAGTGCTCTTGTGTGTGTGATTAATTTATTATTGAGATCATAATATTACTATCTAGGCATTTCCATGATTCACATCATGTATCTTATGAATTTATGTGATCACATACTATGTACCTCATTATTATATCTACCTAGATATACTACTCATATATGCTACATGATCCTTACACAAACTATATAATTATCTTATCATTTTTAGGTAAGGAAATTACCAATTAATACTTTAGCTAACCTCAAAAGGGGGGAATATCAGTGGGGGAATGTCATAGAGGCATAGATTTCAAACATTCATAGTTTCAGACTTTAGTGAGGGCATCTCAAAAAGGTATGGCTTCTGTACTATTTTAGTACTCAATATCTTCATATTGTAATAGGGGAATGTTATGGAAACATGTTATCCAAACTTATACTATAAATTATTAGTCTTATATTTCAATGGGGGTATTTCATGGGAAAATGTGTTCCACACTTTCACAATTTAAAAATTGACCAAAAATATACATTTATATGATTCATATACACACTTGCGATAAAATTCTCTACATTGGTACCATTTTTATACCCAGGTTTTAGCTTGAGGTATATAAGAGGTGCACGTGACATGGAAAAGAGGACCTTAAATTACAAAATCAAATCATATTTCAAATTTCATGTACTTATACATACTTTAGCCTACATTAGGATGGACATTTATGGACTATTATTAAGCTAATCTACTGTAGTAGTTGGTTCACTTTGGGAAAGGTTGAGGTGATTAAATCTTTAAAAATTACCATGTTTATAGGATGGGGTGATAAAATCATCCATTTGCACCAAATTTATATTATGAGTTGACTTCGATCACTCATGCTTATTAGGCTATAAGTATGATTATGTTGTAGGGTTGAGCTAATCTCAACTTCCCATAGGCAACTCAACTTTTATCTAAGGTTGGGGGAAAGTTGCCCCTATATACACATAATACTTTCAAACTATTGTCACTTTTTGATGCTTTCTATCTTTTAGGAACCCATTGTGACTCAATCTCTCTAAGTGCATGCCTTAAAGGGTACACCAGGAAAGGGGTGGGTAAACCATTGGTGCTTTACAAGATTATTGTGTAGCATAGATCTAATTTATCCTTGTCGTCCTTATCTACCAAAATAACCTCTTACAAAACACCTTGTCTAAGGGAGATATTTAGGATCGATAGGTTCATCTTCAAAGGTAAGTATTCCTAACTTTTTTCTTCCTTTTTAAGAGTAGATAAATATGCATTTGTACTTCTCTTCCATGCATTAAGATTTTGTATACATTGATGTGAGTATATGTCTCTTATGCATTTTTGATTTTGTTTTTTATTATCCCCACTTTGTGCCACAAACTTTGGTGACCACAAGATTAGACTTTACTTGTTATTAGTTTAGTGAAATATGAATACATAGGTCTTAGTTAGTGTTATTGCATGATTATGCTTGACTGGAGGCTATGAAACCCTCCCTAGCATTGATTATTATGGTAAGAGATCCTCTAATTGGATCTAGAGGATCCACATATTGGTCCACTAATCAAAAGTGCCTTTATAACTACCCTAGTCTTTATAACTACCTTTATACAGTAAACTAGGTCTACCTTATCAACCTAGTTTTGTATTATATCTTTTGTCTAGAAGACTAAGTCAACATTGTCGATGTAGTCATTTAATAGAAACTTAATTCAATAATATAGTAGTGACACTATTGATTCTCTTCTGTAATCTCTACATACATTGTCATCTGAATCAATATCGTAATGTGTTTTAAAGTTGGAATTAACACTTATATACTAGTACTTATCTCACACTTTCACTTTCAATTGCTTGCATGCTTAGAATATATCACATAGTATAATTAGGTGGTTTTTCAATATACCATTTAGTTGAACTATTTTCTATTTTTTTTGCATACACTACCAAATCACATAATATTAAAATGCATTTAAATAATTATCTACCCAAGGCTTACCTACATGGATTTCATTACCAAGGGGGAAGCAAACTTAGTTTTACGGCCAAGTATAAACATGTGGTTAATGATATATATATAGGAAAATAACTCAAAACCCTATCCTTATAGTGTGTGAAGTGAAGGGGTAGGCTCCAATACCAAGCCAATACCATTGCCAACATTTATCCCTTTCAGCCCGAATGTCCTAAAACCATCCATAGATTAATTTTTAGTTCCCTAATTTTAGCCAACTTATTTCTCACAATTAAAATAACACTCTAATAATCTAACAACATTCAAGATGACCATTTAGTTAGCATTTAATTTCTAAGTTGACTATTTACTCTTTGCTCGATTGTAGTTGTATTGCAAACACTTGTACTAGACAATATTGGTGCAAGGTTTTATGTGGTGTGCCTCAATTGGATCATCCTCATTGAACCAATTGATTATGTGTTTCCTCTCATTTCTTACTTATAAAATTACTTGCAAAATTTTCCTTATTTTAGTACACATTCATTCTATTCGACATAGTATCTTACAGACTCTATATTTCCCCTGCCTATAGTCTTGAGTCAACCCTAACAACATAATATTATTTTTTTAGTCTTACGATATATTACTAGGTCAACCCTATCTAATATGTATCCTTATCTATCTATTTTTATCCTAGGTTTTAGTACTAGGTCAACCCTATTGACTATGTATCCTTGTTTCCTTAGTTTTTAGACCCTATGTTTAGTACTAGGTCAACTCAATCAACTCTATACTCTTATTTATTCCTTCCTATCTCTTTGATTTTATAACTATTCTATGTATGGTTATCTAGTCTTATCTCATAATTATGACATCTTTTCAACCTTCCCTTAGTCAAGAACATTGCATAATTAAGGGTTTAGATCATAACCTCACTTATTTCATTAATTCAAACAAAACTATCCACTTTCTTCCTTCATATTCTCCTAATCAAAAACCATTCACTACATAATATAATGTAGATGAGGTCCTTCATCCTATTCCTCCTCCCAAAACCAATGTTGGGAATCCTCCACCTTCAAATAACTCTCCTCCCATCAACACTACTAATCTTCCTCCCAACAACACTAATATCCCACCTTCAAATACTAATGCAGAAATCAACACAACTCAAATTATTCCTCAAATAGTTCAACAAATGAACATCATGCAAACAACTAATCATTTTCAAATGATGAACATGCAACAACATTTATTACACATGACTAGTCAACCACCTCAAGTCAACATGTCTCAACCAAATCAAAATTTTGTCTCTCCTCCTCTTAGAGATGCTAATGGGAATATCATCCCTAAACATCTAATGCATATAAAAATGCTTCAACATCTTCAAAATGAACTTTTATCCCCATTCATTAATCCATAAATATTGGAAAAATTTATCCAACTATCACATATAATGGGACTAAGGACCTACTATATTTTTTAAGTCTTTTGGAAATATATATAAGGAATGGGTTTAGACTAACACTTTTGCCACAACTAATCTCTTAGACAAAACTTTTGTTGGTGATGCAATTGAATGGTACAACCAAATTCCTAGATATTCCATCTCACAACTAAAGGATTTACTCAATGCTCTAGTGAAAGAATTCTAACATGATGACCTTCCTAAAAATTAGCTTAGCCATTTCATCAAAGGCCACGTAATGCAAATTTATTAAACCCAATTATTGATATAGAATCTATATCTGCTATGATTACATCCTATTCCATATCAAATATGCACATGCACAATAAAATTTCTAATTATTCTTGTTACTAATTTATTTAAATATCAATCAATACTTGTACTTTCCATTTTTAGCATATCTCAACATTAAAAATTTAGAATATTATTTATGTAAGTTTAAAAATTATCAACTTGTTATATATCTATTTATCACCCTTGTGCTTATTCATTTCTATATTCTCAACCCTATAATATATTGACATGTATCTCAATTCAGGGATAAACAATCACAAGGTCATGTTTTGAAAATAAATTACACAATTATTATGGGGGAGAATGAAAAGAAAAAAAAACCTTAATTGTGAAAGGAGAAAAAAAAATTACATTTTATCTTCAAATGTTCTACATTAAAATTTATTAATTTTCATAATAGATCCTTATTGAATCTCATTAGATGTAATAATATGACATAATTTGTTTGCCAAAGGGCTGATTTTCAAATGTAAAGCATTGCATAAAAACCCAATAATGCATGTTTATACTTATAAGTGAGTAGATGTGACATATCTCTAATATCTATAAATAAAGTTTTCTTTCAAAAAAATATAATTAATATTTTTAATTAAATATATAACCATCATACCAATATCAATGCTTATCATCCTGATACAAATGATCTTAACCAAATACTCTAAACTACACATAAAACTAAAATAAAATAAAATAAAAAAGACTATAAATTTTTAAAAAATAAAACCCAAAATAAGAAATATCTATAAAATCATCATCAAATAAGAAAAAAAACACATTTACTATGATATTTGCATTTTTATTTTTAGAATAGAAAAACTATATATTTAAACTATGCTATATATATTCACAAAATATAAAACCATTAGCCATTTTTTCCCATTTACACTTAGGTTTATATTTTAAGGCATCAAAAACAAGAAAAAAACTTATAGATAGAGATCCAATAATATAAAAATTTGACAAATAAATAATACATGCTTTTAAAAATGTTTTATTTTAATCTTTTTAAAAATAAAAATTAACAATAAAAAATATTAAGAATACTATCATCAATTAAAAATAAAAACTTTAATATGATACACATAATTTACAATGTTGTATTTATATTTTATGAATATTAAAATAAAAATATATTAAAACTATGCTACATATATTTACAAAATGTAAAACCTATGTACATCTAGTCTAAATTTTCTCTCTTTTCTCCTTTGAAGTTTATGTGCATGATGAGGACAATATTTTGTTTCCTTCAAGATATAAAACCTTATTTTTTTCTCTAATTTACACTTAGGGTCACATTTTAAGGCATGGTAGACACTATTATTAATAAGACTAAAACGTTTAGATATAGGGTCAATAATACCATATTTTGACAAAAAAATAATGTACACTTTTTAGAAAATTATGCAAGCTTTCTCCATACTTTTATTTATGATGATAGCTTTGGCTATTTATAATGAAAACTATTTATAAATAATTTTGACCTATTAATTTTTTTTATTTCATTAAATGTGGTGTTGTTATTGCCGTATCATTTATGCACTTATTGTCTGTTACATGTGTTCATATTTGTTAGGAACACATGGAAGCACAACTGATTACCATGCAACTAAATATGCAGAATTAAACCAGAAGCAATAAGTAACTAGAATAAAAAACAATATAGAATTTGAGAGACAATACACACTCTTGTATTAAATAATATTCAGAAGGAAATACAATAAAGAAGATGCCACTTCTTCTTCCACCTCTGAGGCTTCCCACACCTCTAGGACTTTCAGTAATCTTCCCTCAAAGCTCTCTCTCAACTACGGTCCCAACAAACAACTCACACACATAATTGTTGTTCACCTCCAACCAGTCAGTCTCAACACTGCTAGTACCAAGCACTCAAAAGTACTTCAAGTAGATCTCCTTAATCTTGCAACAACCTACAAATCAACCTAATCTTACTTACCATGTAGATCTCCAAATGTGGCCTTGCACACCTACTGACCAAGATCCTACAACTGAAAGAAATCATTTTCTTGCCTTAATTACAATACAACCCATGAGTCTCTTAAATAGACCTCATGTAAACAATAATTAGACTTTCGTAATTATAATAATTAGACACACAACTCAAGACTATAATTAACCTTCAAAATGAAAACTGGCCATTCAAACAAACTAACTATTCGTGCAACAAACAGTTCTGAAATGCACAGGTGACCGACGTCAGTCCTTGTCTGACTGGGGATGACAGACATCAGCTACTCTGCACCCTGTATATGACCAACATCAGTTGATTAGACTGGCGTCGGTTGCTCTGTAACTCAGCATCCTCCTCCATTTGCATCAGTGAAGCTTTTAGCTCCACAACCTAACAATCTCCCACTTGGAGATAAATAGCTGCACCTGTACCTATACCTATACACCACCTAATTTGTTTTTTGGGCTTGTATTCCTCTTCAAGTTCAATCTTGAAGACCAACCACCACACAACCTATGGTGCAACACCTGTCAACCAAATAACCTACCATATCCGATTCTACATACCCATGTAGAGAAGTGCTTGACCCTGCATCACATGTATACCTGCTGCTAGTCCCTCTCAGATACCTGAGAATCCACTGAACTACCCTCCAGTGCTTCTTTCCTAGATTGACCACAAACTCACTGACAACTCCCACTGCTTGGGAAAACTCAGGGCTAATACACATGTACTTAACCTCATCATGTGATTGGGGACACTGCTCTGTTAACTGTCCATCCATAGGTGCGCTAATTGATTTTGCATCCCACATTCTGAACCTCGCCACTACCTTATTCACACAATCATCCTGAGACAACATCGACATGTGACTTTTCCTGTCTCTAAGAAAACTCATGCCAAAGAATCTTGTTGCTCCCAGATTCTCTTTGACATACCTCTGAACTAACTTTACCTTTAGCTCAGTAACTCTTTGCATGTGTGACCCTGCAACAAGCATCCACACTACATACATTAATTGGATAATGTAGCTAATATTATCCAATCTGGTAAAGAACACACAATGGTTACCATGACCTTGACTAAAGCCCTGCTTTGTCATCCACTTGTCAAACCTCCATTGCCCTGCAGCCTGCTCAAGACCATATACCCTAGCCTTCCGTCTCACGTGTCCATTCTCTCTCTTCTTTGACCTCGAAATCAATTCATCTTTTAGTACTTTCTCTCCAGTTGGAAACTCTACCAAATCTCCTATTTGGTTCTCTTCCAAAGAATCAACTTCATCCATGCCAAGCTCCCATTGTTTCCTGGATCCTACCTATTCTGCTTCTCTAAAACTTCTTGGTTCTTGACCTTCAGTGAGCAACAAGTAATCTAAAGAAGGGGAATAACAAATTTGAGGCTTACTTACCCTTTTCAGTCCTCCACATGGGCATTTGAGACTCCTTGATAGCTTGCTATCAGCCCATAATCTATTTTAATAGTGATCGATGCTGGTCACCTCTCAGTCTACATCCTACCGATGTCAGTTCCATGCGACTGTCCTCACTGTCGATGCCATTTTCTTGACTGACACTGGTGTCCCTTCTACCGACGTCAGTTCCTACCTGACCGATGTCGGTCTTAACTTACCTGACACCACTGACTCCTCTGGTCTGCACATGACCGACATCGGTGCTTGTCTGTTCGACGTCGGTTCTCCCTGACCAATGCCGGTACCTGTGTTTTCCTGTGAGTGATGATTTTTTCCCCACGAGCTTGCTTTGAATCACACCCTTATCCAAAATACCCTGCTCAAAATTATTCAGCCCCTGTGACTGATCTCTATCCGTCATCTTCTCCTGAAACACCAAGACTTTCCTGTTCTTATCAAAAACATCAGATTCCCTATTTGTGCCATAAACATGATCCTTTCTTGTAGCTTCAGTCTCAAGAAACCTCACTTTTTTTTGTTGCTTACAGAAATCTTGATCTGTGATTTCCAGATCTAAACTCATACCCTTTGACTCAAGAATGTCCATTCCCTTTTTATTCATGTGACAAGCCTACTAAGCCACATCTTCAAATCTACAGCTGAATTAGATAAACTAGAAGTAGAATCAATAATACAAGTAGATAGATAAAGAGTACCTACTTTCTTACTTCTTGCTAAAACAAGTGCACCCTTGGTAACCTTCCAAGAGTCCACTGTGAGAGTTACTGTGCATCCCTCATCACCCAAACTTTTTACAAAAATCAAATTTTGCTTCAAGACTGGGATATGCATGACCTCCTTCAACACCCATGTGTTGCCCATATGTAATTTTAGCTTCACTTTCCCTTTGCCAACCATTTGACAAGGCTTACCATCCCCTAAATAAATCTCTCCAAAGTCTCCTTGGACATACTCATGAAAAAATTCTCTATTTGGGGATGCATAAAAAGAGGCACCAGAATCTAAAACCCAAGATTCCACTTTATCCAAGGAACATACTAGAGCATCCTGTCTAACAATACTTGCAACAATACCTACAACACCTGCTTCTTTAGTTCTTTCTTGCTGATCTTCAACCAACCAACAATCTCTCTTTACATGCCCTTTCTTTCCACAATTTCAACAGATTTTCTTGCTGGGCCTGGATCTAGATCTCCTGCCTATCTTTGACCTTGATCTCTCTTGCTCGATCTTCTCTCTTTGCCTTCCCCTGCTTTCAACACTCAAAGCATTCCCTGATGATTCACTTGTGCTTTTCCTACGAATTTCTTCATTCAAGATTACACTCACAACATCATCCACTTTTAAGATTTTTGAAGTAGACGCAGTATTACTAACTACCATTACCAAACTCTCTCAACTTTTAGGTAATGAGCATAAGATTAAGAGAGCCTTAATTTCATCATCAAAAATAATATTGACTGAATTTAACTGGTTTACCAAACCATGGAAATCACTAAGATGACTATGTACTGATCCACCTTCGTGCATTTGCAAATTAAATAATTGCTTCATAAGAAATACCTTATTCAAAGCTGAGGGTTTTTCATACAAATTTTCTAAAGATTCCATCAACTCTACCATTGTCTTAGCCTGTGATAAGTTGGAAATTACAGACAATGCAAGGCTCAACCTTATAATTCCCAGAGCCTTCTGATCAAGAACCTCCCATTCTTCATCCTTCATATCTAGGGGCTTGCATGCAACCCCACCCAATGGTAAGTACAGATCTTTCTGATACAGATAATCCTCTATCTGCATCCTCCATAATTGATAATTTGTGCCACTGAATTTCTCCATCCTTAGCTTACTTTCTTCTGCCATTGTTATACTCCCACTCAATCAAAAACCCCTGAGAGTGACCTTTAATCAAACACAAAACCTACTCCCTGCAACCTTAGCTCTGATACCAACTGTTAGGAACCTGTGGAAGCACAACTGATTACCATGCAACTAAATATGCAGAATTAAACTAGAAGCAATAAGTAACTAGAATCAGAAACAACACAAAATTTGAGAGACAATACACACTCTTGTATTAAATAATCTTCAAAAATAAATAAAATAAAGAAGAGGCCACTTATTCTTCCACCTCTAAGGCTTCCCACACCTCTAGGACTTTTAGTAATCTTCCCTCAAAGCTCTCTCTCAACTATGGTCCCAACAAACAACTCACACATAGAATTGTTGTTCACCTCCAACCAGTCAGTCTCAACACTACTAGTACCAAACACTCAAAAGTACTTCAAGTAGATCTCCTTAATCTTGCAACAACCTGCAAATCAACCTAATCTTACTTACCATGTAGATCTCCAATCGTGGCCTTGCACACCTGCTGACCAAGATCCTACAATTGGAAGAAATCCTTTTCTTGCCTTAATTACAATACAGCCCATGAGTCTCTTAAATAGACCTCATGCATACAATAATTAGACTTTCTTAATTAAAATAATTAGACATGCAACTCAAGACTATAATTAGCCTTCAACATGCAAACTGGTCATTCAAACAAACTAACTGTTCGTGCAACAAATAGTTCTGGAATGCACAGGTGACCGACGCCGGTCCCTATCTGACTGGGGATGATCGATGTTGGCTGATCTCTGCTGATGTTGGCTGCTCTGCACCCTGTATATGACCAACATCAGTTGATCAGACCGGCGTCGGTTGCTATGCAACTCAACATCCTCCTCCATTTGCATCAGTAAAGCTTTTAGCTCCACAACCTAACAATATTTTATTATTTTTAACATTCAATAAAAAAATATATAAATTCCAAATACAATACATTTATAATCTACTAGCTCTCACATAACTTATCCAATTAAAATCAACATTTTAAATTCAACTAATTAAATAATGTTTAATTAATATTGATAATAATAAACTATATTATTAATTAAAATATTTAAAAAAATACATGTTTTTTATGAAATTATAAATAAAAAAGTTAAACAAATTTTTTAAAAAAAAAAACAAAAAACTCGACTCAACTCAATATGTAATTATTTTAAAATTTTCTAATTATAACAAAAGTAATTCAATTATATGAATTGAAAAACATCATACATTACACTATTTTATTTTTAAAAAAGCTATATATACACTCTATAACATAGCCAAACCAATAATTGATTAAAACCCATAATATTTGTATTTAACAAAATACATGTTTTTATAAAAATATCAATAAAAAAAACAAAACAAAAATAAACATACTTTACTTAATATTTGATTTTTAAAAAAAAAATTTAATCAACTATATGAATTGAACGACATTATACATTACACTATTTTATCTAAAAGAAACTATATATATTTTATAACATAGTCAAACCTATTGTGCCAATAATTGACTAAAATCAATATAATTTGTCTAAACTTTATTAGATTATATAATTTCTCGAAACAAATATATAACTATACATCAATTTGGCCATCAGATTTTTATTTTAATTCAAACATATTTAAAAATAATAAGCATTCATTATTATTTAATAATAACATAATTATTAAAGTATATAAAATTAAATACTAAAAAAATTAAACAAATTATTTAATCTTATTAATGGAAAAAAATACCTAATTTAATATTAAATTTAATTTTAAATTTTGTTTATAAATATATAAAATAATTATTTAAAATTGAAATTTATAATAAAAATTTCATTTAAAATAAAATATTTAACTTATATTAATTTTTATTTTTATTTTAATAATATTAATCTATTTAACAATTTAATTTATGAATTATTCAATTAAAATTGATTATTTAAATTAAATAGAATTTAATTAATATAAATAAGGATAAAATTTTGTTACCATCAAACCATTTATCAAAATTCAAAATTTTAGTAAATACCTATTTCTTTAAAGGCAAAATCAAAATCATTATTCGTTCAAACCCCCTAAAACTTAATAAATACTTGAATCTATTGAAAATTTGAAATTACATGAAAGGTAAATCAATTATATGAATTAAAATACATTAAATATTAGATTAAACTATTTAATGAAATCTATATATGGTCAAGAACATAATGAACTTAATGATTATTCAAACCCAAAACATATTTTTAAGTAAACTACATGATATGTGAAACCCACAATCTTATGAAAAACTACTTAAAAACTCAAAATTTAATCTATACCGATGTATTAAAAGTGCATAAATGTTATAAAAAAATATGTATAACTCATCCTTAATTTCCATTACCATTTCAAAGGAACAAATATACTATTTTACCAATGACTAATGAAATAAATCATAATCATAAATTGTTTTGAGGTTTATGGCTCTCAACTTTGGAAATTAGAAATTTGTGCCACGAGGATACAAACAACCATGTAAAAATATTTTTCACCATAAAAATTATTATAAAATAAAATAAAATAATATACAAGTGTCACCAATAAATTAGGGAAACATATAAATTTGATCTTGACCTTGCAAATATATATAAAATTCTATGACACAAATAAATATATTAATTAAATAATTTTAAAAAAATGATAGTATTATTAACAACAAAATTAAGAAAAATAAAATGCACTCGCTGTATTCATTAAGAGTCATTAATTCAAACTTAACTCACCCCACATTAATTATAATTCTAGTATGAGCTATCAAAACAATACAAAATTTCAAACCTAAAAACTATTTTTATATAAATCCTAATAAAAACCATAAACTATTTACAAAGATCTATTTCCAAGAAAAAAATCCTTACCTTGAACTCATGCTAACTCCAAACACTTTTAGTTACATAACACAACCTTGAAATGAACAAAATCACAACCTTGTAGACCTGTACAAAAATTTAGGACACAAAAAAACCAATTGATTTCAAAAAAAAAAAAAAATGACTTCATAGTTATGAAAAAATATTACACAAATAAAATATGCTAGTTGCATTTACACATAGACATTAAATGGAACTTAACTCATCTCATAGAGATTTCATTCCTTATTTCCCTCTATGGGCATCACACTATTAAATTGAATTGTCAAACTTGATCTCATAGATCTACTAAGTTTATATATAAATTATATTTTTGTAAAATGTTATTAATAACAACATTAGTTTGGTTTATTTATACATCAAACTTATGCATTCTTACATACATATTAAAATCTTACATAAAAGAGTTTAATGTTGTCAAACATAGTTGATAAATATATGCACAACAGATTTTCTAGTATAGAAAAAGGTACCATGCCATGTAATAGTCAATAGGCCAATGTATCCCTATTGATAAAGCCCAGCCTTACGACGTAAGACAATGAACACGTACCATGTATCAATAATAAAGCAACGTAGATGTATTCATCTTCCAATTTAAAAAAAAAATAAAAAATTGTTAATCATAGATATATAAAAAGCCGGATCCAATGGGTGAACACCTATCGATGTAATTAAACAATCTATTGAAGAAAAACTCTTTTGAGGTTTCCAATTGAAAGAACGTATCATTTCACTCTTTGAAAAAGAATTACTTTATCGTGTGAGTAGCCAACCGTAGGACAATAACTAACTTTTGCTTTGTTAGAGTTTGATATGAATCTCTCCACAAATGATGGACCCCAGGTGGTGGCAGCGACAACTCGGTGATTCCCCCGCTTAACGTATCCTTCTGAAGGGAAAAGAGAAAAAAAACAAAAAGGCTATTCTCGAACAAAAATAAGATTTATAAAGTACACGAGAATATAAGGACATGAATACAACTACAATGTGTAACCCAATTTCAATAAGAAAACAGCCACAAAAAAATGCTCGTCACACAAATACACCGACTTATGGCCAGTTTCTTCCTTTTACATTCATTCCTCGAAAATAATATCTTTACGTTCTGAAACGATTATTCCTTCCTGAAAAACGGCTTAAGTATCGGTTTATGTAACGCGGAATTTTCTGTTCTGAAAAGCAACGTAGATTCTCTTTATATTCTATGCGGACAGGAGAATAATTCCTTTAATAAGAGATTCATAGGTTTTCTTTTTGCCTTTATGGCATTATAGATTCTCTTTAGACTGCAAGTGTGTATATAAATATATAATTGCATTTCATTGATTTTCAGAAATTCCACAACAGATTCTGCCATATCCTTTCCTTGGTGTCCAAGAAAACCCTAACAAACGTATAACATACAACTTTTTCACACCTTTGCATGTTATTGCTGATTACGTTATAACAAACCCTAACAGACGGATAACAAACCAGTTATGAATGATTATTTTATATGGAAGGAAAGGCATTACAAGTTGAACATCTTAACTTGGTATTCGAGTGACATTTAAATAGTGTTATATTAGAGTTTAAAATTTATTATATAGTTAGTTCAACACGTTATATATATATAGATAGTAAAGTAGAGGGAAATTTCTTTTTTGAATTGATTTAAAATAGTAAATCTGAAATACATTAAAAACTTGAAACAATTTTTGCATATAAATGTATATACGTGTTGAACATTAAGTTTCTAATAGTTATAAATTTTACATGTCATATTGAAATTGGTTACTTTATATTTTTATTAAGTAAGTATTAGAGAAGTATTAACTAATCCATATTCAGTTTTTAGTATATAAAATTATGTATTCATAATAATATGTTTTATCAATAAATCTTACTCTAATAATAGAGTTGTTTAATATTTAGTACATAATCAACTTTTAGTGTCTTTCTTGTATAAATATTTAAAAAATAATAATAATTTTATTCTACAACCTTAGCTTTACAAATATTACTAATTTTACAAATCTATAAAAGAATTAATTGTCTCTTTTAGAAAATTTCTATCTAAAGTAATCAGTTATAAATGACTTGTTCATTATCGAATTTACTAGTTATATGTGCAAAGTGCCTTGGTTTACTGTTTTCAAACCTGAAAACATATGGTTCATAGAAAAAAAAAAGAGAAGATTTAGATTTTAATTTTCTATCTAAATTACTTAATTATAATTGACTTGTTCATTATCAAATTTACAAGTTATATATGTAAAGTGCCTTGATTTACTTTTTTAAAAAATGAAAACAAATGGTTCGTGGAAAAAGAAAGAGAAGTTTTAGATTTTAAAAATGTTCGTTCTAAAGATGAAATGATAGCTGATTTGTAATGAATTTTAATTAATTGATGAATATGATAAAAGTCAATCAACATAAAAATTTCATTTTTAACTTTGAGATAATTGTGATTTTTTGAGTTGTTGCATCTACGAAATTGTGTTCTCTAGATGGCTTACAATTTAAATATATCATGAATATGCTTGTGTGGAAAAACAATTTTGTATCAACATGTAATATATTTATCTATAAATATAATTATCTAAATTTAAAATAGTAAAATTAAATTTAATTGTGTAAATAATATTAATACATAGTAAATGACAAAAGGCATATTAAAATGAATATCTAATTTCATGCAAATCTAGAAATAGTTATTATAAAAAGACAACAAAGAGCAAGGCTAGATAGTGAGACAAATAAATTATAGAATAATAAGAGTGAAAAAATATTGATCCCATGAACTATCAATATACTTATGGAAGAGTAAGGTAATTTTCAGAATCTTGAAGCAAGACTTATAAAACTACAAGTATGTGAAAACCGATGTAATGATCATGTTTATCAGCATTGGGATATGATAACCTTAGTGATTTTTTTGATATTCTACATGAATATTTAAAATTTAATTTCCTTTTTTAAAACTCTAATATAAAAATAATATCTAGAAAGTCCCCCATAAATGGGGGATCTATTATCAGGCTTATGTGCTCCTTAGATAACTACTATTTTGTTCTTAGAATACTTATATAATTTTAAAATACACATCAAATCATATTTAGAGGAGTATAGTGAATGTATATTCTATCCTATATGTATTTTCATGTTATAATGAAAGTATGATGGAGAAATAAATATTTTACCCACAATAAAACTTAGAAACTAGTAATAATTGAAAATAAAAGTTTATACAAATAACCTTCAAACTGCACAACACTTTTCATAATTCTTTATATTTTACAAAAGATATTTTAGATCTTAAGGTACAAAAAGGTGTGTACTTTGTTCTTTACTCTTGTCAATCACCCTATATGGATAAGATAAAGGTATTTTCAAATTAAGATAAAAAAGTACATGACAAATGTTCATTACTTTTGACTTGACAATTCTACATTAATTAAACATTGTCATGTCACCAAACACATTACTTGTATGAATGAAAAAAAAATATTAAATAAAATTATTATAAAATAAATATGAAAAAAGTAATATAAATTGAAAAAACAAAACAAAACAAGACCAATTAATTAATTTCAATAGAGACGATGGGATTGGTATAAATAACTCTTACATACTGATAATTAATTATTTAAGAAAGAAGGATTATTTAAGGTCTAATTAAAATTGCTTTGTTCTTCAAAGATTTATTATAACATTATAAATTATCTTTTGGTTAGATTTTTATTTTTGTTTCAAAGAACTGATTTTTATATTGTTTTAATATTTTTATATTATTTAAACTCACTAAGATTATAATTTGTTCAATATTATTCCCTTTATCATAATCGATAAATATGGGTTCACATATCAAATTTGAAATATCAAATTTAATTTTAAATAACATAATTTATGTATAAATCTCTTCGATGTTGGAAACATGTTTATCATAACTAATTTTTATCTTGAGAGTCATATTTATTCTTGGAGAGTTAGAACATGCTTTTTGTTAAAGAAAAATAAAACACTTCTCTATATATATATTTTTTAATATACACAATAAAAATAATAAAATATGGTTAACTTGTAATTTACATGTTCCATGTCAACAGTTTCACTTACACAAGTCTTGTATGACAAATATGCTACTAAATCCCATTAAAATTAATTCCAAAACTAATTTTTATAATAAATTTTTAAATCAATATTGCTTCTCCTATCTTAGCAATGAGAACCACTTTTTGTTAAGAGTTTTCCAGTAAAGCTCAGTACTGTATTTATTATAGGTTTTACTTCAACCAAAATTTTGTTATGCAAATCTTATTCATCTACCTTAACACATCCAAGTTTATTACCAATATTTTGAATATATTTATTTGAAAAAATAATTGATGATTTCATAAATAAATATTTTAGTTAAATTAATTATTATGCACAAAAATTATATTATATATAAAAGTATATGTTTGCTCCCTTATCAGGGTATTCCTCGAATCATTCATATTCAAGTTACGTAATTCATTCAATTATCTATGTTTTCCTGTTGAGAAAGCATCATTGTTTGCTAGTATAAAATATTAGCCACAAGTTTATGATAAATCTTGCACTTAATACTGATCAAATCTCTCTTCAGAATTATAGGCAGTTATAGTATGAATAGTATGAATTCTCGGCAGTCATAGTATGAAAATAAATTGTCTGCACATCGGAGTTAAAAAACATTGAATTCCTGGCACACTCAGTTTTCAACGTGAATTTAAATTAATTATATTTATATTAAACAACATTTTGCATACTTTAGAGTAATTGGTGACGTATTAACCCATCGACGGGAAGGTTGTGAGCTCATGTTTTTCTATTTAGACAAGAGAACGTACGGTTTGTCCGTTTCCATCTGTTTTAACAATTCAGCATCTATATATGATTTTAAAAAATCAAAATTCTAGACTTAAGGATTTGAACTCATTTTTAATCATTCGATATTCATTGAAAATGACTCGAAGAATTCTCTGTTGATAGAAACAACTACTTTTATAAGAGTAGATTTTGATCAGGAAAAAATCTGGTTATCCACTTAAACTTTCTCAAAAAGTGGGAGCACAGTTGTTTCCTAGGAAATGCAACACATCTTTAATGAAGATGTATTAAAATTTTTATAATGCTAAGTTTATTTTGAGTCTTTTTGGTTTGGTTTGATTTGGATTATTATTATTTTTTAATGTTGGTCATAGAGTGTGCAATATTTTAAGGAATCAAATAAATATAAACTATTTGTAATCATTTAACAAACATGATTTAAGTGGAAATCAAGCATATAACCGTTCTTAAGTTTGAAATTTTATCGATCAAATCTTTTGTTACATTTAAGAGAGCATGCACATTGAGCAATGCTTGTCATTCTTCACTTCAAACTATTGTAACATCATCTAATTTTACTAAAATAGAGTTTATATGAATGTTCATATAATTGTACCAAGAGAAGATTTATATGAATGTTCATGTAATTATATTATCATTTATATGGAAAATGAATTTGAAGCCCTTAATTGAAATTTCATTTAGAGAACATTATAACTACATAAGGTCAAATTCCAAATATAAAAGATATGTACCTACAACTCCATCATGGTTTTTGGACCTATAATCTATTTTTTTTCTTATTTTGCATTAGAGATTAAATAGGTCAAGAGAAGAAGAATATGTGCTTCTGACAAATTAAAGGAAACACAAACATAGGATTGTATGACATGAACAAGTGAATTTGGACAAGAAAATCCAAATTTAAAATAGGGCACAATGTAGATTTGATGTAATTGAACATATTACCTTGTCATTAGTACAAAGGCTTATTTACTAGCCGAATCCATCTTGGACATATTCCATGATAACATAGTAAGGGCCTAATTTATTGTTACATGGACTCAACACTCGATATTTCACACATAGCTAAGACATCATTTCTAGATCGCTACTAAAATCTTAAGATCCTAAAATTATATCTAATTACAAATATTTTATATATATTTTATTTCATTTCATCATTCTTGTCAAATCATTTCATTCAAACTTTTTACTATTTTAAACCACTATGAATGATCTAAACTAATGTTTTGAACTTTTATATGCTAAATCTCCCTAAGAAAATATTTTTACCATTTACTTATTATCATCATACCTTAATGTATGATTTTTGTAAAATATAACTCAATATATTCCCTTTGGAAAACATGCCTCCAAATCTTGCACACAAGCCTTTGCACATGCCATATCATCATATTGGGTAGCTTTGCAAATATCTCATTGATAAAACTATGCACCGTCTTAGGTGCCTGAGTAATCTTTTTGAATGCACTTCTTTGTCAAACTTCTAGCTATTCCTTACCTAACCATCTTGGGTCTGGATGTGAACGTTGTCACTCTAAGATACCTCAATCACCTTACCTTCAAATTCATGTAGATTTATCCAATCATGTCATAATCTTACAACCATCTTGTGCATTCATGATTCAGTAAATTTGAGATTGATGGGACACTCATCTAACTTAGCACCCCATTATTCATGATTTTAGATATTTCATCCATGTGTGGCAATGCTCTAAATATGATTAACATCTTTTTTAATATATATACTCTCCAGATATGATGGGCCATGATTTCCATCAAATTTAATTATCACTATTTGCATACTATTTTCAAGTTTCATGTAGCACTACATGAAACACATATTAAACTTGTTTATAACATCATGGCCTTCCCAAAAAAGATAAGGGTGTGTCATTTTCTTTCAACTCAATCACTTTTAAGTTAACATTGTATCTTGCTCTCAAAATAATCAAATCATGGCCATGTTTTTCATTATTATTCAAGCAAGAACTTCCTTCAATTTTTCATGGAACTTGTTCATGCACATCCCCAATACTAGACATCAAACATTTCTTTAACAATAAGATAATACCTTGTAATTTGATGGATATAATTTCCATGATCTTTATTATTTCCTTGTCATTGAAGAATTTATGTTGATGCTTATATTATATTTACCCATTGATTTTTTTTTTTAATTGTGCACAACTCTTGAATATTTATTAAAACATCTCTACTCAGCCAACAACCACTTTTTTACTGGTGCATAGAATTATTCCAATAGAACTACTCCTTAGTTTCATGACACCTCCTTTTATGCAACTATCATCTTCATTGCTTGACGATCCATTTCTACTCTTATGGTGATATTTTACTTTAGGATTTCATTTCTCTTCTACGTAATTTCCTTTATTGTCCAATTTCCACCTTATTATGAAACTCAAATATTTCAAGCAACCTTTGATCCAATGTTATTCTTTAGGATATTCAAATGAATAATTGTGAAATACTACAATTTATTCCCATGACAGAAGTGAGGAATACTAAATAACATGTTACATTCCCTCTTATAATGATACATTGAACCACATTTAAAATAGACTTCTTGGAATCTTTTTATACCTCTTTATGTTGCCTCATCGACTAAAATTTCTACCACTATATAGATCTCTTCCTTGTTTAGATGGTTGATTGCACATGAAATTAACTTACTGGGTATAATTAAACTTCATTACCTATGCATTTGCTATCTCGTCGGTGTAATGAATGTTTATTTTGTGAGTGGGTATATCATTTATTTTTCACCACATATATTTTATTGCTTGGCCATTTAGCCAACACAAAATTTATTTTATTTTTATTTGATCTATTTTTGTATTAATGAAACATTAATAAGATAAAATTAAAAAAATATTTAGATTTTTTAAGATTTACAATAAATGAATGTAAGTGTAATTAGAAGAATATTACTAATTTATTGTAACTTATTATTATATAATTAATAAAATAATTAAATATTTATCTTATTTCTAATGTACACATGTATGTGATAAGGTACAATCATGAACATAGATCATAAAATGGCTTGGGAATGTTTGAAACTAGAAAAAGTGTCTATGCGAATTAGGATAATTCCACACTTCCTCGATGCTTATGCAATATTTAACTATATGATAGGGTGTGAAATTATTTTGTATCCTTGTGCTAATTTGTGATATTTATGATGATTTTGCCTATGATTGTTGAGGACTAATTTACATAAAAATGTAATATATTCAATTGAAGTAGTTCTATTATCCTTTTGTTTACCACAAATCCTAGTTTTAAACTATAGGATAAATGTAAAATAGAGAAAATAGGTGAAAGGAAGAAATGAGCTAATATTAACCTCCTATAATGGATAAGTGTTAGTTATGTGGCCAATACAATTATGAGATAAGTCAAAGTGAATGTAGACCTTGCACCTAACTGAGCATGTGGAATATTTTGTAATAATGGTATGTAGTGCAATCTTATGTATGCATTTCAACACTATCCAACTTGTGATTTGAAATTTAAATGGTAGGTATATTTCACTCAAGGTATCTTTTGAGGTATTTCAAATTTTGGATCTTTATGGAAGTTCCTCTAAGGGTGTATATATTTACATTGATAGGTAAGTAATCACTAGATAAGTGTTATATTATAAAAGTCTTGGGATTGATATAATTATACAACTGACTATTTAGGTAATTTTATTTGAAATAATATGCGAAACATATGGGATAAATTATATGAAAAATTTTAATGTGGGAAAACAATGGTTGAAGGATGTGTTGAAAAATTTGGCTCATGTAAATAGGTCCATAGTTTGAGACTGTTTGAGGAGGTATGGACCAATCAAATCATATAGATATATTGAGAGATTATTGATAATATTTATTGTGAGCATAAATAGGTAAGTAATAATAAAATATTATTATAAATGATTTGGTAAACAAATCACACAAAGATATTGAAATAGTATATATTGTATGTAAGATAGTGAGTTGTTAGAACAACTCAACTATTCTAGGAGAGGGGTTATAAGACAACTCTTAGAAATGTGTAATACATATTTTTTTTTTATTTTGAATTATGAACGATTGATTAAAACATGTTTGTGTTTTGACTAGCACTTGGCTCTTGCTAAATAATGAGTGATTTCTATAGCTATATATGTTATAAAACATAACTAAATCAATAATTAAAGAAAACCAATAATATTTCTGATAAAACATTTTATTTATATTTCATTACATTATATAATTTATCAAAATAAATACATAATTATACATCAATTTGATCATTAAAATTTAATTTTAATTAAATACATTTAAAAATAATAATCATTCATTATTATTTAAGAAATAACATAATTTTACCAAGTTTGTTATCTTCTCAACCATATATAAATTTCATTAAATAGTATAATCTAATATATAATTAAAGTATATAAAATTAAATATAGAAAAAGTTAAATATACTATTCAATCTTATTGATGGAAAATATACCTAATATAATATTAAATTTAATTTTAAATTTTGTTTATAAATATACAAAATAATTATTTATAATTGAAAATAAATAAATTTTAAAATAAAATCAACAAATATTTTTAGTATCGATCTGCTTAACAATTTCATTTATTAAATATTCAATTAAAGTCAATTATTTAGATTAAATTAAATGATAATAAAAAAAATAATAATCAAATAATTTACCAAAATACAAGGTCTTAATAGATTACCAAAAAAATTTGAGGCAAAAAGTTTTAAAAAAGAAAAAAAATCTTTCAAACTACTCACGTAAATACTTGAAACATTTGAAAATTTCAAATTACATCAAAGTTAAATCACTTATATGAATTGAAATATATTATATATTAGATTATATTATTTAATGAAATCTATATATGGTTGAGAAGACAACAAACTTGGTAATTATTTAAATCTTGTAATATTTTTAACATGATAATTTGTCTAAACTTTATTGTATTTTATATATCAAATTATTGCATATTTTATTAATCGGGGAAAAACCATATATAAAACTATGTAACTATTTGTTCATTACTGATTAATATTAATTCAAAAAATTTAAATAAAATAATTATTTATTATTATATAAAAAATAATATAATATTTAAAACTTTTAAAATTAAATATAAATTTATTTTAAAATAACTGTTCAATTTAGTTCATGTAAACATACTTAATATATACTAAATTCAAATTGAAAACAATATTATGATTATGAGAAATATATTTTTTGAATTAAAATGAATAAAATATGTAATAAAAAGTTCATTTGAAATAAAATTGATCTCTTAAACTTAATAAGTTGAATAAAATGTTGTTGATATAAAAAATAATATATTAATTTAAATATTTAAAATTAAATATTAAAAATGTTCTAAATAAACTATTCAATTTCATTGATACAAAACAATACCTAATATAATCTTAAATATAAATTTTAAAAATTATTATAAATACAAAAATCATTCTTTAAAATTATAAATAAACATACTATACAATTCAAACTTCTTTTGGAATCAAATCAATATTTCATATTTAATAAATCAAATTAAATATGTTTGGTATTAATACATTTAACAATATAATTGTGGATATCTTGATCTTCTCATCAGGAAACATTAAAAAACTTTATTTTAGTACAATATGTCATTCATTTTGGGATGTATCATCGTAGTTTCATTTTGGAAATGATTCTATCAACACAAATAGAATACTAACTTAAATAAATGTGCATGTGCCCATATTCCAAGTTAGATAAATGATACAATACATTTCCCAAGATTGATCATACCTAAATTTATTAGAACTTAAAAATATAGCAAAATAAAATTTAATAACTTATTTTAAGGTCCTCACTTCTTAGTCTTAAGAAAAATAACCAAAACTTTAAAAAATACCTCTTTCAAACCTAATTTAAAAAAAAAAAAAAATGGTCCATGCATGTCGAATTATGAAAATTACACATAGTTCAAACCCATAATGACATTTAAAAACTACATAAATACCCAAACTATGGTCTATAGATCTCTACCAATCAAAAGTACACAAACGACATGTAAAAATATCTAGAACCCCTTCTCAATCTCCACTCTGATAGAAACTAATATTCTTCAACGAAACAAAATTACATAAATAACATGTAAGAAACTATCTAAAACCTATTTTCAATCTCCACTATCTGTTTAGAAAAATAAAGTAACACCTTACCAAAACCAACAAACCAAACCATACTAGGAAATTATTTCAAGCTTTATGGATATAACATCTACAAACTGATGATTTATACCATGAGGATACAAACAACCATGCATAAATAATTTCCACTTCAAACCTTAATGCAAAAAATAAAAATTAAACATACAAAATATTTTCACCACAAGATTAACCCACCTCACATAAATCAAAACACTATAGACATGTATGCAATATTATGAAAAATAAGCATGCCAAAAATTATCATAGCATTCATGTAGATACATTGATTCTAACTTATCTCACTTGAAAGTGGTTACAATTCTAATCTCTCTTCTATGCATGTCAAACTATCAAAATGACATAATATTTCAAAACCAAAATGTGTCTTTAGGTAACTATATGACATTTCAAACCCACAACCTTATGAAAACCTACCTAAATACCCAAAATTTGGTTTATGGTGACCTATTAAAAGTACATAAATCTTATGGAAAAAACTATATAAAACTCAATTTCCATTATCATCTTATACAAATAAAAATACTATTTTATCAATGGCCAATGAACCAAATCATAATCATAAACTATTTTGAGGTTTATGGTTCTCACATTTAGAAATCATAAATTTGTGCCACATGGATACAAACAACAATGCACAAATATTTTTCACCATAAAAGTTATTGAAAAATTAAAAAAAAAAAATTGTATGAGTGTCACCAACATAACATGGAAACATATAAATTTGAGCTTGACCTTGAAAACATGTATAGAATTCTATGGCATGAATAAATGTATTGATTAAAAATAATAATAGTATTATCATTAACAAAAGAAAGAAAGGAAGGAAGGAAGGAAAATGCTTTTGCCTTATTCATTTAGAGACATTAATTCAAGCTTAACCTCCTTCATAATTATTGCAATTCTAATCTCTGACTTATATATGTTGAAATATCAAAATAACATAATCTTTCAAAACTAAAAACTATTTTTACTTAAATCATAAGAAAAGCCAAAAAAAAATTCTCAAAGATTTATTTACAAGAAACAAATCCTTCTCTTGATCTCATGATAACTCCAAACATCTTTTAGTTGTAAAACATAAATTTGACAACATTAAAATCATAACCTTGTAGACTTGTTCAAAAATTTAAGACACGAAGAAACCTATCAACATAAAAAAAGATGTCATAGTCATGAAAGATATTAGACAAATAAAATATGCTTGTTGCATTTACATAGAGGCATTGAATGGAGCTTAACTCACCTCACAGTGATTGCATGTCTTGTCTCCCTCCGATGCACATGTCACACTATCAAAACAAATCATCAAACTTACTCTCATAATGGAAAGCTCTTATACAGAATAGATTTTTGTAGGTTATTATTAATGACAATGTTAGTTTGGCTTAATAACACATCAAATGAACTTATACATCCTTACATATCCATTAAAATATTACATAAAAGAGTTTAATGCTATGGAACACAATTGATAAATATTTGCACAACAAATTTCCTAGCATGATAAAAGGTACTATGCTATGTGGTTGCCAATAGACAAATGCATCCCCACTAATAGAGCTATAGCTCTGCAGTACAAGACAATGAACATGTATCATGTATCAACAATAAGACAACACAATTGTATTCATCCTTCAACTTCAAATGCTGATTGTTAATTAGAGACATGCAAAAAATTCGATCCAATAAATGAACACCTATTAATATAATTAAACAATCTATTAAAAAAAAAGCTTTTTTTGAGGTTCTCAATTGAGAGAGTGTATCATGTCACTATTTTAAAAAAACCCGTTAATTATGGACATATAGAAGCCCTAATCCCGTAAGTGAACACGTATCGACATAATTAAACAATCCATTGAAGAAAAACTCTTTTGGGGTTCACAAATTGAAGTAGAGTATTGTTTCACTCTTTTAAAAAACCAACTTTATCATGTGAGTAGCCAACTATAGGACAATAACTAACTTTTCCTTTGTTAAGAGTTTGATATGAATCTCTATACAAATGATAGGTCCTAGGTGGTGGCAGCGACAACTCGAAGGTTCCCCCTTAACGTATCCTTATGAAGGGAAAAGATGGAAAAAAACAAAAGGCTGTTCTCGAACAAAAATAAGATTTATAGAGTACACGAGAATATAAGGACATGAATACTACTACTAAAGAAAACAACAGAAAAAAAAAATCTCGTGACACAAACGTAACGAGTAATGCAAATTTCTTCCTTTTACATTTATTCATTCCTGCAAAACGGGTTGAGTATTGATCTAGGTAGACTGTACGTTTATGTAACGCATATTTTTGTGCTCTGAAAAGCAACGGAGATTCTCTTCATATTCTATGCAGACAGGAGAATATATTCCTTTAACAAGAGATTCACAGGTTTTCTTTATGGCTTTATGGTTTATCTTTAGACTGCAAGTGTGTATTTAATTATATAATAGCATGTTATTGATATTCATAAATTCCACAACAGATTCGGCCATATCCTTTCCTTGGTGTCCAAGCAAACCCTAACAAACGTATAACAACCAACCTTTTTACACCTCTGCATGTTATAGCTGATTACTTTATAACAAACCCTAACATACGTATAACAAACCAGTTATGAATGATTATTTTATATGGAAGGAAAGGCATTACAAGTTGAGCACCTTAATTTGGTATTCAAGTGGTATTTAAATGTTGTTATATAAGAGTTAATTTATTATATAATTGATTTAACATGTTTTATTTATATATATATATATATATATATATATATATATATATATATATATATATATTATAAATTGGAGGGAAGTTTTTTTAACTAATTTAAAATAGTAAATTTGAAATGCATTAAAATTTTTGATATAATATTTATATTTGGATATATAAGTGTGTTGAACATTAGGTCTCTAATAATTATAAATTTTATATGTCGTAATATAATTGAATACTTTACACTTTTATTAAGTAAATTTTTGATAAGTATTAAATAATACATGTTCAACTTTTAATATATAAAATTATTTATTCATATTAATATGTTTTATGAATAAATCTTACCCTAACAATGGAGTTGTTCAATAATTAGTACATACTCAATTTTTAGTGCCTTTCCCTTATAAATATTTTAAAATAAAATAATTTTATTCTACAACCTTAGCTTTACAAGTGCTATTAGTTTTGAAAATATTTAAAAGAACTAATTCTCTCTTCTAGAAAAATTCCATCTAAAATAATCAGTTATAATTGACTTGTTCATTATCAAATTTACTAGTTATATATGTAAAGTGCCTTGGTTTATTATTTTCAAAACTGAAAACATATGGTTCGTAGAAAAGAAAGAGAAGTTTTGGATTTTAATTTTCTATCTAAAGTAATTAGTTATAACTGACTTATTTATTATCAAATTTACATGTTATATATGCAAAATGCCTTGGTTTACTGTTTCTAAAACTGAAAACATATGGTTCGTGGAAAAAAAAAAGATGTTTTGGATTTTAAAAATATTAATTTTAAATATGAAATGATAGTTGATTTGTAATGATTTGTTTTTTTATTGAAACTCTATTTTTTAGATGGATTAGGTGCACAAAATGTTTCTTTGGCTTAGTGCCAAAGACCAAGGAGTATCCATTCCACCAAACTTGCTTGGGGCATAATCCTGGCCTTATCTCTTTTTAATATCTCCTAGAATTTTTGATGAATGTGATCAAAGTCAATTATCATAAAAAAATTCATTTTAAACTTTGGAATAATTGTGCTTCTTTGAGTTGTTGCATCTAAGAGATTATGTTCTCTAGGTGGTTTACAATTTTGAATATATCATGAATATAATTGTGTGGGAAATATATTTAACATCAACATGTAATACATTTATATATAAATATTATAAATAAGAGTATCTAGATTTAAAATAGTAAAATCAGATTTAATTGTGTAAATAATATCAATACATAGTAAATGACAAAAGTTAGAATAAGAAGAATATCTAATTTCAAGCAAATCTAGAGATAGTTGTTATAAAAATACAACAAAGAGTAAGGCTAGATAGCAAGGTGAATAAAATATAGAATAATAGGAGTGAACAAAGACTGCTCGCATGAACCATCAAAATTCCTTTGGAAGAGTAGGGTGATTTCCACAATCGAGAAGCAAGACTTATAAAATTGCAAGTATGTGTAAATTTATTTAATGAACATGTTTATTAGCTTTGGGCTCTAATAACTTTGGTGAAATTTTCAATATTCTACATGAATCTTTAAAAATTTATTTTCATTTTTAAAATATTAGTATAAAAATAATATCTCAAAAGTCCAAAAAAATGGAGGATATGTTATCAGGCCTATGTGTTCCTTAGATAATTACTATTATGTTCTTAAAATGTTTGTATAATTTTAAAAAACACACACTAAGTCATGTTTAGAGAGGGAGTCTAGTGAATGTATAGTCTACCTTATATGTATTTTCATTTTATAATAAATTTATAGTGAAGAAATAAATATTTTACCCATAATAAATTTTAGAAATTGGTAAAAATTATAAAAAACTGTTAGTAAACAAATATCTTTTAAACTACACAACACCTTTCACACTTTTTTGTATTTTACAAAATATCCTTTGGATCCTAAAGTACAAAAAAGTGTGTACTTAATTATTTACTCTTGTCAATCACCCTATATGAATGAGATGGAGTTATTTTCAAATTAGGCTAAAAGAGCACATGATAGATGTTCATTACTTTTGACTTTAAAATTCTACATTAACAAAATATTGCCATGTCACCAAATGCCTTATTTGTATGAATAATTTTTTTTGTTCAAATAAGATGATTATTATAAAATAAATATGAAAAAAGTGAGACAAATTTATAAAAAGAACCCAACTAATTAATTTGAATAGAGATAATGAGATTGATATAAATAACTCTTACAAACCTATAATTAATCATTTGAGAAAGAAGCATTATTTCAGGTTTAATAAAACTTGTCTTGCTCTTCAAAGATTTATTATAAGTTATCTTTTGGTTAGGATTATTTTGTTTTGTTTTAAGAGAGCTCACTTTTGTATAATTTTAATATTTTAATATTGTTTAAGGTTTACTAAGGTTATAACTTGTTCAAAGTGTTATTTCCTTTCTAATATTCCATAGATATGGGTTTGCATATCAAACTTGAAACATCAAATTTAATTTTAAATAATATGATATATGTATAAATCTCTTCAAAATTAGAAACATGTTTATTATAACTATTTTTTTTTCTTGGGAGTCATATTTATCCTTACAAAGTTATAAAACACATTTCTTTATAAAGAAAAAATAATACATTTCTCTCTATATATCTTAATATAATATATTATACACATATAAAATATGATTAATTTGTAATATACATGTTCCATGAAGTGTCCACAATTTAACTTACACAAATATTGTGTGACAATTACACAACTAAATTCTTTTGAAATTAGTTTCCAAACTAATTTTTGTAATCAATATAACTTCTCCTATCTTAACCAGGAGAACCACTTTTTGTTAAGAGTTTTTATATAAAGCTCAGTACTCTATTAATTATAAGTTATGCTTCATCCAAAACTTTATTATGCAAGTCTTACTCATCTATATTAATGTATTAAAGTTCATTACTAATATTTTGAATAGATTTATTAAAAAAATTTAATTGATGATTTCATAAGAAAAATGTTAAAATAATTATTATGCACAAAAATTAAATTATAAATAAAAGTATATGTATACTTCTTATCAGGGTATTCCTTTGATCATTCATATTGACTTTATGCAATTCATTAAACTATCTATGTTTTCCTATTAAAAAGGCATCACTGTTTACTAGTATAAAATATTAGCCACAAGTTTATGATAAAAAAAAATCGAAAGTTGAAGACTAAAGGATTTGAACACATATTTCATCTTTCGATGTTCATTAAAAATGACTCAAGAATAATTATCTATTGGTTTAAACAACTAATTTTATAAGAATAGATCTCGATCAGGAAAAAATCTGGTCATACATTAAAACTTTCTCAAAAACTAGGAGCAGCAATTGTTTCCTAGGAAATGCAACCCGTCTTTAATGAAGATGTACGAAGATTTTTATAGTGCCATGTTTATCTGTGAGTCCTTTTACTTTGGTTTGATTTCAATTATTCTTATTTTATAATGTTAATCATAGAGTATGTAATGTCTCAAGGATATATATATATATATATATATATATATATATATATAAATAAATAAGAAGTATAGTTCAAGTGGAGAGATTTTTATACTGCCATGTCTATTTGTGAGTCTTTTTACTTTAACTTGATTTTGATTATTTTCTAATGTTAACTATAAAGTGTGTAATGTCTCAAGGAATCAAATATATATATAAATCAATTTTAATTATTTAACAAGAATGATCTAAGTGAAAATTGAGTATATAAACTTGGTTATGTTTGAGATGTCATTGATCAAATCCTTTGATACACTTAGTAAAGAGCATGTACATTAAGTAATGCTTGTAAATCTTAACTTCAAACTATTATGGTGTCATCTAATTATATCAAAGAAGGTTTATGTGAATGTTCATATAATTGTACCAAGAGAAGGTTTATGTGAATGTTCATGTAATTGTATTCTAATGTTAACCATAGAGTGTATATTATCTCAAAGAATCATATATATATATATATATATATATATATATATATATATATATATATATATCAATTTTAATCATTTAACAAGTACGATCTAAGTGAAAATCAAGCATATAAACTTGCATATGTTTAAGACTTCATTGATCAAATCCTTTTCTACATTTAAAAGAGAGCATGTACTTTGAGCAATACTTGTCATTCTTACTTCAAGCTATTGTGGCATCATTTAATTATACCAAAGAGGGTTTATCTGAATGTTCATATAATTGTACCAAGGAAAGGTTTATGTGAATGTTCATGTAGTTGTATTATAACTTATATGGAAAAAGAGTTTGAAGCCCTTACTTGAGATTACATTTAGAGAACATTATAACTACATAAGATCAAATTCCAAGCATAAAATATATGTCGCTAAAACTCCATCATGGTTTTCCAACCTATAATCTAGTTTTTTTCTTATTTTGTATTGGAGATTAAATAGGTTAAAAGAAGAAGAATAGAGCATTTAAAACATTCTTCCAACAAATTAAAGGAAAGACAAACATAGGATTGTATGGCACAAACAAGTGAACTTGCATTAGAAAATAAAAATTTAGAATAGGGAACAATGTAGATTTGATGTAAATGAACATATTACATTGTCATTAGTATAAAGGATTATTTACCAGTGGAATCCACCTAGAACATATTTTATGATAATAGAGCAGGGGCCTAATTTATTTTTGCGTACTCAACATTCAAGATTTCATATAGAGCTAATTCATCATTTCCAAACCAATGCTAAAATCTTAAGATCCTAAGATTATGTCTAATTACAAATGTTTTATAATTTTCTCTATTTCATTTTGTCATTTCTTATCAAATCATTTCATTCACACTTTTTACTATTTTAAACCACTGTGGAAGCTTTGATTTAATGTTTTGAAATTTTATATGCTAGATAATTGTTGAGAAAATATTTTTACCATTTCCTTATTTTCATAATATCTTAGTGTATGATTTTCTTAAAACATAACCCAAAATATTTCATTTGGAAAACATGCCTCCAAATTATGCACACAAGCTTTTGCACATGTTAGTTCATCATATTGGGGCAGCTTTCCAAATATCTTATTGATAAAATTATGCACCTTCTTAGGTTCCCAAATAACCTTGGTATTGCACTTTTCTCTAAAATTTATGGCCATTCCCTACCTAGCCATATTGGGCCTAGATGTGAACATTCTTATTCTAAGAGATCTCAAACACCCTGCCTTCAAATTCACACATATTTATCCAATCACCTCATAATATTACAGACATCTTGTACATTCACAATTTATTAAATTTGAGATTGATGGGACACTCATCCAACTTGTTACTTAACACCCCGTTATTCATGATTTTAGGTATTTCTTCCCTTTGTGGCAATGTTGTAAATATGGTTAATATTTTTTTTAATATTTATGCTCTCCAGATATGATGGGCCATGATTTACATCAAATTTAATTATCACCATTTGAAAAATATTTTTAAGTATCTTGACATTATTTGAAATACATGTCAACTTTGTTTTATAGAACTATGGCCTTCCCAATAAAGATGGGTGTCTGGGATTTTTTTCCAATTCAATTAGCATTGTATCTTGCTCTAAAAATAATCAAATAATGGCCTTTTGTTCCTTATTATTTAAATGAAATTCCTTCAATTTTCAAGAGACTTGCTCATGCACATCCCCAATACTAAACATCAAACATTTCTTTAGCAATAAAATAATACCATGTAATTTCAACCTGGAATTAATTTCCATGATCTTTATTATTTCTTTATCATTGAAGAATCTATTTTGATGCCTATATTATATTTACCATTGATTTTTTTAAATTGTACACAACTCTTCTTGAACATTTATTAAAGCATCCCTTATTTAAGGGACCACCACTTTTCTACTAGTGCATCTGATTAGTCTAATAAATCTATTCCTTGCTTGCTTGACACAACCTTTTATGTAACTATCATTTTCATTGCTTGAGTATTCACTTCTACTCTTATGGGGATATTTTAATTTAGGATTTCATTTCTCTTCACTGCACTTTATTATGAAACTTTAATATTTCAAGTGCCCTTTGACCCAATGTCCTTCTATAGATATTCCAATGAATAATTATGAAATACTCCATTTTTTCCAGAAGTGAGGAATACTAATGAACCTGGTACATTCGCTCTTACAATGATACATTGAACCACATTTAAAATAGACTCATTGGAATCTTTTTATACCTCTTATATTGCCTCATCGACTAAAATTTATACCATTATATAAATCTCTACATATAGCCATTTAGCCAACACAAAAATAACTTCATTTTTATTTTTATTTTATCTATTTTTAGATTAATTTAACATTAATAGAGTAAAATTAATAAAATAGTCAATTTTCTTAAGATTTATACTAATTAAATAAATCTAAGTGTAACTATTCTACTATTAGATAAATCTCTTCCCTGTTTAGATTTTATTGCTTAGCCATTTAGCCAAAACAAAAATCCCTTTATTTTTATTTTATTTGTTTTTAGATTAATTAAACATTAATATGATAAAATTATAAATTTTTTAAGATTTATAATAACTAAATAAATTTAAATTTAATTAGAATAATAATTTTAATTTATTGTAAGTTATTAAATATGGAAGTAATAAAGGAATTAAATTATTATCTTATTTATAATGTGCACATGTATGTGATAGGATATAATCATCATCAAAGATCATAAAATGTTTTGTGAATGTTTGGAATTAGAAACAAAGTATTTATGTAAGGATAATTCCAGACTTCTTCGATGCCTATATAGTGTGGCACTATATGATGGGGTGTAAAATTATCTTGTGTACCTGTGATAATTTGTGAAAATTATAATGATTCTGCCTACAATTTCTAATGATTAATTTGCATATAATGATATTTTAATTAATAAAAAATAGCTCTATTATTCTTCCCCTTACTACAAACCCTAGTTTTACACTATATGATCCATGTAAAATAGATAAAATAGGTGAAAGAGAAGTTTAGAGCTCATATTAATGTCCTAAAATGGTTAAGTGTTAGCTATGTTCCAAATACTATGATGAGATAATTCAAAATTAATGTAGTTATTGCACCTAACTGAGCGTGTGGAGTCATTTTATAATAATGGCATGTAGTGAAATCTTGTGTATGGATTTTAGCACTATCCAACTTGTGATTTTAACTTTCAATGGTAGTTATACTTCACTCAAATATCTCCTTTGATGGATTTCAAAATTTTTAGCTTTATGAAAGTTCTTCTAAGTGTGTATATGTATTTTCATTGATTTAGGTAAATAATCAATAGATAAGTGTTATATTATAAAATAATCAAGATTGATAAAATTATACAACTAAATCTTTGGGTAATTTTATTTGAACCAACATGTGAAACATATGGGATAAACTATATGAACAATTTTAATATGGGAAAATAATAGTTAAAGGATGTAATGAAAAATTTGGCTCATGTGGATAGGTCCATAGTGTGATATTGTCCAAGGAGGTATGGACCAATCCAAATCACGTAGAGATATCGAGATATTTTTTATAATATTTAGTGTGAATATATATTTATTGCGATCATAAATAGATAAATAATAATAAAATTTTATTGTAATTGATTTGGTAAACAAATCACATAGAGATATTGAGAGATTTTAGGTTGTGTGTAATATAGTGAGTTGTTAGAACCACTCAACTATTCTAGGAGAGTGGTTACATGAAAATTCCTATCAATGTGTAAATAATATTATTTTTTAATGTTGAATTATGAATGATTGATTAAAACATGTCTGCGTTTTGACTAGCCTTCAGTTCTTGTTGAATATTGAGTGAGTTTTATAACTATATATGTTCTACAATTTAACCAAACCAATGATTAACTAAAACCCATAATGATTTTGATAAAACACTTTATGTATACTTCATTACATTATATAATTTATCAAAAAAAATACATAATTATACATCGATTTGACCATCAAAATTTAATTTTAATTAAACACATTTAAAAATGACAATCATTCATCATTATTTAATAATAACATAATAATTAAAATATATAAAATTAAATAAGTATTAAACAAACTATTCAATCTTATTTAGGTTAAAGAAAACCTAATATAATATTAAATTCAATTTTAAATTTTGTTTGTAGATATACAAAATAATTATTTGTAATTGAAAATATATAAAATATGTAATAAAAACATCTTTTGAAATAAAATCGTTCTTTGATATTCAATAAAATGAATCAAATATTTTTGGTATCAATTTATTTAACAATTTGATTTTTTAAATATTCAGCTAAAATGGATCATTTTAGTTGAATTAAATAGATACACTTTAATTAATATAAATGATGATAAAAAATATTTATTAAATCATTTATAAAAATATGAAGTCTTAATCAGGGTAAATTTTAGCGATGAATATTCATTAATTCATAAATATTCTAATTTTTGGATTTTGGTTTTGGGAAAATTTTAGGGTTGGTAGATGGCCCCAAATCATCAATATTTTAGGGCTATAAATTATTTTGGGGGTTGGATTTCCAAACCTTTACAAAAATATATAATATTACACGTCAATTCACCACATATATGTAGTAAAACCACCCAATGATACTAACCAAATGAATAATTAGAACTAAAAATGGAGGACCACAGAACTGAATGAAATTACCAAATGAAGGAATTGGATGACAAAGTTAAATGATAGTATCTTCATATTTTTGATAGTGCTAAATGATAGAGCCAAATGAAAGTGTCGAATGGAAATATCAAATGACAGTGTCGAACAGGACTATTAAATGAAAGATGATTTTTTTAAAAAATATACTACCACCAAATGACATAACTAATTTGTAGCATGTACTCTTTGACTAGATGATAGAATCAGATGACAGAACTAAAGTGTTCCATCTTTGACCATCATGGCATCTAGTGGGAATAGTAAAAAGAAATGATAATATCATGAAAATCATGCATATTATCTTATTTTAAAGAGCCAACAAAAAATGCCACACAATCTCAATGCACTCAAAATACATTTATTTATTGAATTTTTAGTTTGTCATAAATTTGACTTCAACTATTCAATAATGTTAAAATAATTTTACTGAAAAAATCCTCACTATTATCTCACCAAAAAGAATCAACCAATATAATATATCACCCCCTAAAAGTTTTTTTGATGATGACATGCCACCACTTGAAGACGCTCCTCTAGTTTTTTATGACAATGATAATGGCACTCAAGTGGCTAAAGATATTACTAGTTATTTCCAAACATAAAGTTCAGTTGAAACCTTCACTCATAAATCTTCACAAAGGAAGAGAAGTAGATGGATAATTGGAAGGTCCTTTAAGGTGGATTGGGCAACAAAATTTCCCTTCATAGAACCTATAGAACTTGAAAATGCTGATATACTCTAATATAATGTAGATGTATAATATGTAGCTGGAAACTAGGAAAGAAATACAAAATGCAACTAAAATTGGACATGATTGAGAAACATTGTGGAAAACTATATGTGATAGTGAAGCACCTATATGGACTGATAACAAGAACACATAGATGAAAAAATGTAGAAGAATGCATGCATGTAAGTATGAAAATGATAAAAAAAATGACAAAAACATCTTGTTGAGAAAGGGGGAATAATTGAAGAAAATTTTGGAAAAGTCATGCAGTCCCATCTAAAGGCAAAATATATACAATTCTTTACTGTATACCACATTCTAAAAAAAGGTAGACCTATTTCTAAGTTTTTAGATTATAATATTTTGTTTCAACATAATGGTTTTTTGTATATTCTACAATCACATTGGTCACATAGTAGTGCCTCGGAAATGACAAAATGTTTAGCATTGGTTGAGAAGGAAGATTTGAAATAAAAAGTTCAAAATTCACTGTTCATCTCACTTTCCATTGATGAAGTCACAATAATTGACAACATAGCCTGGGTTTGCATGCATGTGTATACTTTTGATAATTATTCAAAGCAACCTCATCTACTATCAGTTCATAAAATGGTAGAAAATTAAAATACAAAAAATCTTCACAAATTTATTATAATGAATTTGAAAGACAAATCTGGGATGGATGATTATGCAATAGCTATGAAACTAGTGTGTGTTGGGGATGATGGTGCATCAATTATTTAGGGGCATAGAAATGTTTTATATGTTCAGATATAAACAATAGTTACCCCATATATGATTTTAATTCATTGCATGGCTCATAGCATGAATTTTGCATACAAAATGATTAACAAATTTTATAATTTGGAAAAGGTGGAGAAGCTCATTCATGACCTACATTTTTATATGTCAAGTGGTCTAAAAATATTTTTAGAGTTCCAAAAATTTGTAATAGAAGTGACTGATGGTAAGAAATTGTTGAAAGATGTTGATACAAGGTGGATTTCTATGTATGAACCTGCATACAAATTTTTTGAAGAATATCCATCATTAGTAGGTTTTATGTATAGACATCATATAAAAATTGACTGTACAAAAATTACTTAGATTTTTACATAGAATAATTATGTATCATATAGATTAATCAAAGATAAGATATCACATAACAATAATTGACAATAGAGAAGAATAATGGATAATATAGTAGAGCCACTTTCAGGGGGAACCTCTACAACAATGCAATAAGATAAGAATACTTAACATGATGATGAAAGAGTAACCACTAACTCCTATATAGTCTACTTAGCCATGGTTATTCCATAGGCTGACCTAACTAAAAACATAAATAAATGTAACAATAATATAAAAGAAGTATGTAAGCTAGAAGTCAGACACACATATCCCTAGACACATCAAAGGTTAAGGGAGTAGCATGTACCTTCCCTTAAAAACAACATTGTCCTCAATGTTAAATCAAATATAGATATTTTTATACAAAGGATTCATCCTCCTAGGTTGCATCTTCACATGGTATATTCTTTTATTTGATCAAGTGTTCCTTAATTGCTCTAGACCATAGCTACTTAGTCCATATTTGAAGGATTTCCTTAGGATCAAGAATAACTCTATTTTCATCTATTATATGTACAATCCACTAAGGTGGGGTGGGTGAATCAGTGGTGGAAAAAAATCCAATTCAATTTCCAAACCCTTGCAAATAATTAAGAATTAATACAATCATTCATGAAGCATAAAAATCATTTATAATAGTAAATAATGAACATAATGCAATATCACATACACAACATAAGATCTATGTGGGAAACTATCTTAAGAAATAAAACCCACTCTCAAGCCTAAAAACACATGGACTACTATCCTATAAGATGATCATAAACAATATATTGATCAAGTCCTTTTGATTAGGAACCTAGGTTAGGTCTTTTTGCCCTAAGGCCTTTAGTGAAACAATAGTTCCAAAAACATCACCTACACCTATGATGATCAAGTACTTTTGACCATTTTTTTGGTCAAGTCCTTCTGACCAAAGGTCTTTAGTGAAAACCTATTTCACAAGGAGCAACTACCCCTATGAAAAATTAAGTCCTTAAGACCATCCTTGAAAAGAACACTTCCACCTTAGAATTGATGTCTTCAACACCTGACGATGGACCTATGATTATCTAAAAACTATATAAACTCTCTCTAGCTCATATTTTCCTCTCACATAGGCATGCCAAAATCTCTTCCCATCTTCACTCAAATAGTCCTCATAATCACACTCAGATCTCTTCACACAAATTTAAACTGTAAAATAACTATACTATCATCAAAAACATGATCTACATATCATACACATAGTCTTTAATATTCTCTTCTCATCAAACCAATATCTGGTCACTCTCAGTCTTCTCTCTTTTCCTTCACTCTCCAACTCTCTCACATACAAGTCTCTCTCAAATCTCTCACAAGTCTTTTGCTCACTAGTCTAGAAATAACCATCTTTGATTTCATTATTTATAGAGAAAACTTGATAATCAAAACCTTGTTCAGCTATTAGGCATGACTTATCCATTAAGTAATCTCTCACAAAAATACATATCTCAATAAAAAACTCATAGTTAGGCCATAACACCTATGGTTCACCCTTAAATAGCTACACCTTTTAATAAGGCCCTTATAGCCTTTATAGGTTTCATGGAGACCTATTCACCCATTTAACACTCTAATAAATGTAGGAATATTTACAAATACATAGGTTCACTTATTATTTCCCCCTAGGACATCCTCAAATGATCATAGTCACTCATGCTCACCTCTGTGTATTCTCAAATAACTCAATCACTAACCTGGTCTATAGGAACACTATGAATAAACACACTGTCATCTTCTTAAATTTTTTTCATACATAATAATGATTGATCACACCTCCAAAAACTACATAGAGCATTCCCATGGATTCTACAACACTCCCAAAAGGATAAGTCATCATGATACATCAAAACAACATTAAAGTGAGCTCAATTACCCTTCTCAGGTTACATGCAAAATATATACAAAAACACAGTCAAATGTAGAGCTCAATATATTTATTTGTACACACTCCAGATCTTCAAATACATATTTCTAGATGTGCCTTAGAGTCCTCTACCAATTATATTTTTAATGCATCAGTAAACTGTACCTGAATCAAAAGTTATGGTAAAAAAACTAGACATCGATCTTATACTTTGCAAAATTCAAATATTCAAATGCAAATAGTCACAATTAAACTTTGAACATTATGCTCACATCTCATGTCCTCTCAAATTTATATCAATTACACACAATTTATATTATTTAAACTTTAATGCATACTCCACCAGGGCCAAATGTTAAACATCTATCACTTTGACTTCATCTTGTGCAATATGAAAACTTTGACTCAACACACTTCATCAATCTCTGTAGATTAGTTAGGTCTTTATCATGCAGGTCGCATCATTCAATAAATCTATATGACCACCTACGCATATTTATATCCTTATCTTATACCTTTGATAAGTCATTAAACATCATGCACCTGTCCTCATCTCACTATTTCTTGACTTCTTAGAGCAATGCACACCGTTGATCTTGCTCAAACTTTAACTTGTGTAGAAATGACCAAGTATGGTAACCTTACTTATCTACCTATGTAACCATTTTTAAACCATAATAATTTAGACCATATGATATTCTTACATAGGAGAATCCATCCATATAACAAATTACTCTAGGAACCTTTGTGCATACGAGATATATTATCATTAAAATTCATTCTCAAAATCTTCTGTCACAGAGCCAACTATGCTTAGAACTTGTCTAGGAGACCAAATTTGATCTTACATAAATTTCATCATGCTTTAATGCATGATCTCAAATTTAGTGCAAATCATCTATTCTCAAAACTAATTAGACCCATATGATCAACTTTTATCGACACCTTCACACATGCAAGATATAACATCATCAAAATGCTCACTTGACTCTTCTTGCCAGAATGTAAAATTGGATAAGTATGGGAAAACATAGTCAAACTACTTAGGATCCCAACTTTGCACATGCATATATTTTGACGTGCTTCATCGTATGATCTAAAATTTATCACATATAAACTAGAAAAAAATGAATAAACCCATATAGTAATTTTATCTATACACCTCCACACATGTGAATGATGACATCATCAACATGCTTATTTAGATCTTCTTGAACCCTTTACAAATTTGGCTAAGTATGGTCACTTAGTGAATTCTATTTGAGAAGCCAACTTTGCATCCCCATATGATTAACCATGCTTTGATGCATGACTTGAAATTTGGTGCATAAAACTAGGCATAAAATAGAATAAACCCATGTGACTATTTTCTCCTGACTCATCCACACGTGGCAATGGTGACATCATCTAATTGACTACTTAGATTTTCTACCATTAGACCCAAACTATCTATATAAAAACTATGGACAACTAGATGAATTACACTTATGCACACAAGATATTAAAGCATATATAACATCGTATGGACCTCTTACACATGTTCTAATCACCATACTCATCCCTAAACATCTCTTATCATGTCAAAATTGAAGATCAACCAAGCCTCCTTTAAGCACTCTAGGACAAGCATATTACACACTTTGTCATTGTTACTTAAGATATCAAAGGACTTTATCCACTCACCAAGACACCTCCATGACATCACCATGACATCACTAACAACTCTCAAATAATCTTCCCCTTTATTATTGATGTCAAAAAACCTCATATATAACAATATAAAACTCACCTTCTCTCTCTTTAAACACTCCCAAAATAGAAACTTTCTCCCACTTTAACACAATGATAAAGTAGGAACTAACTAATCTTAAGGACTTTAAAAGAACAATAATAGGAAAGCACCATCTTAGAATGATGATACAAAATCCCCTTACCTTGAACCTATTTTTTCTTGCCTTGACAAACTTCCTCTTGCTCCATTCCAACACTCTTCTTCACAAGCACAACAACTAATGAAGACAAAAAACACAAAAACAATTAAATCAGATGGAACTCACCAAGAAACATATTAGAGGGACTCCCATTAATACCTCTAGATAATTGCACCACTTGATCATCTTCAGATATTCATACATTATGAGGAACCAACATACAAGGTTACTATCCTTCACTCTCAAGCTACCATAAGGACCATCAACAAAACTTCATGCCATTCATCAAAAAAGAAAAATTATCTCAATCAACCTATTAACTCTCCATGAAATAAACATACCTTGCTCTTTTGGAGTAACTAAGAAAAAACCACTCTTCTTCACATTAGACATGTCTTAGACTTCTTGTGACCCTACTTAGAATTTATAGAGCCCACACCTTTCAGTAGATACATCTTTAGGACTTGAAAATTCATATCTAGATCACTCTCATATGTCCTCTCAAGGACACCAATTTTCAACAACAATCTCATACTCTGCAACATACTTTCCTCACAAACCTACTACCCAATTAAGCTTCCAACTTGATAAAAACTTGAATAACTTGAGAACCATAAACCTTCAAATATCTATGAATATTGATTTGATAATCCATTTTTCCCATTCAAAATATTAATAAGCCTTAGACGTCAACTCATAAGGCATACCACTTTTCTAGCAGAGCCTAAATCCCTAGAATCTTAAAACAAACAAAGTCAACACAACACCTTCCAATCAAAATCCACATCGGAAACTTATTGTACACTTGAAGACAACCATTACACACTTACAAACTAAGATTTCAGCTTACACACCATTGGTAACCTTGAATTCCTATAACTCATTTTAAGACCTAGAAGCTCTTAAGCATAAACTAGAAAATTTGAGAGCTAACAAAAATCTTCAAATTAACTTCAACATACCTTCAGATCACAAAACCACCTGAATCATGCTAAAATAAGGTCAAACAATGTTTCCATGAAAAAATATCATCTTGATAAAACAAAAATCCTCCTTTTTCATATGTAAACCTTCAATCTGGCCCTATAGACTACTTCATATATAGTTATCAACATCATGACATCACCACAACATATTTTCCACCTAGACATACCTGTTCCAACTAAGAATACTCAACTATAGTCTTCTACAACCATCTCAAGAACACCATATAAAAAATTGCTTCTCCACTAAAAGGAGTCTCTTAAGAAGCATAGATAGAGACATCTTCTACACCACATTGCTCTACCATGGTATGAAACCAAGATTTGCCCATAACTCCTCATATTACTTCTCCTCCTTGATCATCTAATACTTATAGTTCTTATTCTTCTTGTGCTTAAGAAAAATAACTTCTTCAACCACTACAACATTTTACTTTTCTTCTATGATTGGATTGACAATACATGGAGACAACATAGATTCATGACATACATTTTCATCTATAGAATCTTCCTTATAGATTGGAACCTCATCACTAGGTATAGACAATTGATGTTAATTTGAATGAAGATTTCTCAAAAATATTAGGATGTTCCCTTGGATCCATACTTACCTCAGAACTAGCCTTAACTAGTACCTTGGTCTTCTCCTTGATCTTAGTCTCTTCATTCTCAACATGAGCAGACAATGAGACCTCTTGGGACTCTTCAAATTTAGAAGCATTCTCCATCATATTAAATAGATTACTTGGATGTTCAGACTTATCATGATTCATACTTATCACATTTGATTTCCATGAGTTAACTTGCCTTCTTCCTGCATTCTTGGAACCCGATTGAACCTTTTTTGAATTGTAGGCCTTTGCTTTTATAACTTATGAATGTGACCTCTCTATTTACAGTTGAAGCATACCATACTTTTTTCAAGAAGATCTTTATACCTTTCCATGTTTGGACAAAATCTTGTAATGTTTCTTATGTCATGAAAACTGAGACAAACTACTCTTTTTGAAGAAGACTTCTTATTTGGACAATTCTTAGGAAAGTGTCCTTCATTGAGATAATCAAAGAACTTAACCTTGATTACTCCTTTTAACTGATGACCCCCATTATAGTCTTGTACAAACTCATTTTTAACAAGTCTTGTACATTCTCTAGATCTATACCCAAACTAATTACAAGTATATAAGTAACCATTAAAATTTGTATACCTCATGGCATATAGTTATCTGATCTGATTTGTATTTAATCTATTTACACCATCATTCCTTGTCTGATGATTTATCTTCAAAGGTTGGTTTTTATAGTTCACATTAGTCTTCATCTTATCTTGAGTTGCATTCTTTTATTTTTCTTCATATCCAAGACTAGTTATATCACTAACATGATTTTAACCACTTAGAATATTATCTAGATCACATGAGCTCTTTTAAAATCTCATAAATGTCTTCACCTTACTAGATGTCTTCTCTAACTCAAATTTCAAATACTCATTTTTAGAAACATACCTTGAACATTCATCTTCTTTAGCTTTTAGGCTTGTAGATAGAATTTTCAATTAATAACTAAGATGTTTGGTCATATCTTCATGATCCTTGGTGTCTTCATTCATTATTACCTCATACACACTAGATTGATCCTTGTATTCCTTGAGTTTATATTTCATCTTCTTATTGATATTCTTCTCAATATTTAGTTCTTCAAGAGCATTCATCAATACATTCTCACAGTCCACCTCATCTTCATCATTTTTTGAATCACTCCAATTAGACTACTTATGATGTGATCAACTTCCTTCCTTAGCCATGAATAGAGATTTTTCTTTAGTAAGACAATCATCTTTATGATCATATTCTGAGTCACTATCTTCACTCTCATCTAATGAGCTACAATCTTCTTTGGTGTAGATACTCTTCTTATCTTTGAAGTACTTCTTCTTATTATCAAAATTTCTTAATCCCTTTTTGTTTTTGTCAAACCTGAATGATCTATTTCCATCATGACCTTGATCATGCTCTTTATCAACATCCTTCATTTACTTATGAGGACCTTATTAGTAAAATGTCCTACCTCTCCATAATTGAAGCATTTGAAAGGTAGCTTACCCTTATATTTGTCTGAACCTATTTTCAATTTCCTTGTAAACAAAGTAATTACTTCATCATCATCAATATAAAAAATGTCATTTTCCTTGGGTTTCTTACCTTAAAACTCTCATTTTGGCCTCATCTCTATTTTGAATTTTGTTTCCTTCTTTTGTTGTATATCATCATTTACTCTCATCTCATATGTAGTAAGGGTGCCATACAATTGATCCATCTTCAACTGAGTAAGATAATGACTTTCTTCTATAGTAAACACATTTGGATCAAACTTGAGGTACAGAATAACTTTTGAACTACAATAGCCTCTTCAAGGTTCTCTCCAAGATCTCTGATGGTGTTTATAATTTTATCAACTCTCTACACAAAGGATGATATAGAATCTTATTCTTTCATTTTAAATCTCTCAAATTATCTTCAATGAGTCTGCAACTTTGCCAAATTAACCTTTGAATATCATTCAAAAATAGTCTTCAATTTATCCCATATTTATTTAGCATATGTGAAATGAATTACTTTGGTGAACTCAATTTTTGGAAGACCACAAGTGATGGCATTCATTTCCTTAGAGTTGTTCGCAAACATCTTCTTATCTACAACACTAGATGGAGGAATAGTAGGAGCAACATAACCATATAAATTAGATTACCATACATTATAACCTAGGTACATAATGTATGTATTTATCTTATCACTCCAAAATTCATCATTGGATCCATTGAACACTGGTGCTTACTTAGTAGAGAAACCACATTACACATTATGACTATCCATTGTACCTTGGATCACATTCAAGTTATAAAGTCTTTACCAAAGGACCTTGCTCTGAAACCAATTATTAGATGTAAAATACACATATGGGGGGGGTGTGAATAAATGGTGGTGAAGAATCCAATTCAATTTCCAAACCCTTTCAAATACTTAAGCATTTAATACAATCAATCATGAAGCATACAAATAATTTATAATAGTGAATAATGAACATAATGCAAGATCACATACACAACCCAATATCTACATGGGAAATCCTCTTGGGGAAAAAAACATACTCTCAAGCCTAAAACCATATGGACTACTATCTTATAAGATGATCACAAATAAGAGACTGATCAAGTCCTTCTAATTAAGAACCTTGGTCAAGTCTTTTTGACCCAAAGACTTTAGTGAAAAAATAGTTCCATAAGGAGTACCTTCCCCTACAATGATAAAGTCCTTCTAAACTAAAACATTGATCAATTCCTTCCAACTAAATGTCTTTAGTGAAAACCTATTTCATAAGGATTAACTGTCCCTAAGGAAGATCAAATTCTTTAGACCCTCCTTGGAAAAGCCACTTTCACCTTAGAATTGATGTCTTCAACACCTGATGATGGACCTATGATTATATGAAAACTATAAAAATTCTCTCTAACTCATATAGTCCTCTAACATAGGCATGTCATAATCTCTTTCCTTCTTCATTCAAACAGTCCTAATATACACACTTAGATCTCTTTGCACAACTTCAAACTATAAAAATAGTATACTATCATCAGAAACATGATCTAAAAATCATACACATAGTCATTAATATTATAAAATTATCAACCCATCATCTATTCACTCTCACATTCCTCTTATTTCCTTCACTCTCTAACTCTTTGACATATAAGTCTCTCTCAAATCTCTCACTCACTAGTCTAGAAATTACCATCTTTATTTTCACTAGTTATAGAGCATACTTGATAATCAACACCTTGGTCAGCCATTAGACATGAATTATCCCTTAATTCATCTCTCACATGAATACATAGATAAATACAAACTTCATAGGTTATCCATAGCACCTATGGGTCACCCTTTAGCATCAACACCTTTTAATAAGGCCCTTGTAGCCGTTACAAGTCTCATAGAGACCTATTCACCCATTTATCACTTTAATAAATATAATACCATTTACAAATACATAGGTCCACTACTTGTTTCCCCTATAATATCCTAAAATGATCATAGTCACTAATGTTCACCTCTAGTATGCTCAAATAACTCAATCACTAACATGGTGAATATGAACACTATGAACAAACACACAACCAACTTAATAACTTTTGTTCATATAAAATAATGATTGGTCACACCTCCAAAAACCACATAGAGCATCTCCATGGAGTCTAAAACACTCCCAAAATGATAAGTCATCATGAGACATCCAAACAATGTCAAAATGAGCTTAATTACCATTCTTGGGTTACCTGTAGAATATATACGAAAACACAGTAAACTTTGGATCTAAATATCTTTGTGTACACATAATTTCATATCTTGAAATCCCTATTGATAGTGAACCTTAGATTCCTCTACCACTTTTCTTTTTACTGCATGAGCAAATTCTACTTGGATTAAAATTTATGGTATAAAAACTAGACACTGGTCTTCTCCTTTGCAAAATTTAAATATTCAAATGCAAATGTTCAAAGTTAAACTTCAAACACTATGCTCACATCTTGTGTCCTATCAAATTTAGATCAATTATGCACTGTTGATCTTTTATGAAATTTAATGCATAATCCACTATATCCAAACATTAATCATCTATCACTTTGACCTCATCTCATGCAATCTGGAAACTTTGACTCAATGCAATCCATCGATCTCTATGGATTAGTCAGGTCTTTGTCATGTAACTTGCACCATTCAATCAATCTATATGAATAATCACTCACCATTAGATCCTTATCTTATACCTTTACTTAGTAACTAAACATTATGCACCTATCCTCATCTCATTTCTTCTTGACTTCTTAGAGAATTGTGCACCATCAATCTTTCTCAAACTTTAACTTATGTATAAATGACTATGGGAACCTTACTTATCTACTCGAGTAGCCATTTTTGAACATTAATAACTTATTCTATGCTTAGATTCATAACCTCAAATTTGGACCCTATGATCTCCTTACATAGGATAATCCATCCATATAATAAACTACTCTAGAAACCTTTATAAATGTGAGATATATCTCCATTAAAATGCATTCTCAAAATCTTTAATCACAGATCCAACTATGCTTAGAACTTGTATAGGAGACTAACTTTTCTCCTACATAACTTTTTCTACACTTTAGTGCATGATCTCAAATTTATCACAAATCATCTATGCTCAAAACTGAATAAACACATAAAGTATGGGAAAACACAGTCAAACTACTTGAGAGCCCGACTTTACACATGCATATATTTTGACATGTTTTGTCACATTATATCAAATTTAGCACATAGAAACTAGGCACAAAAATTAACAAACCCATATGTCATTTTGTCCATACACCACACATGTGAATTATGATATCATCAACATGATTACTCAGATATGCTTAAACCCTTTAAAAATTTGGCTAAGTATGAAAACTTAATGAAATATGTCTAAGAAGCCAACTTTGCACCCTCATATCTTTGACCATGCTTCAACACATGACTTGAAATTTGGCACATAAGAACTAGGAATAAAAGAAATAAAACCATATGACCATTTTTTCATGACTCATCCACACATGGTAATTGTGACATCATCACTCTACCTACTCAAATTTTATACCACTAGACCCAAACTATCTAAATGAAAACTATGGACAATCAGATGAATTCAAATTATGTACATAAGTTCTCAAAGTAGATATAACATCTTATGGACCTCTTTCACATGCTCTAATCACCATAATCATCCCTAAACATCTCTAATAATTCAAAAAATAAAGACCAACCAAGCCTCCTTTAAGCATAATAGGACAAGCACATTGCACACTTTGTCATTATTACTTAGGCTATAAAAGCATATAATCCACTCACCAAGACACCTCTATGATGTCACCATGACATCAATTACAACTCTTCAACATCATCATCCAATTATGGTAACCTATTTTGAGTAGAAACTCTATGTCCAATGACTTTCTTTAATCATGATACATGAAATACTGGATGTATGTGAGTGGATGAAGGAAACTCTAACTTGTAGGCCAAATTACCAATTTCCTGCAAGATCTAATAAGGCCCATAATAATTAGGGGATAAATTTTTATCCTTTTTCTGTTACTTCAAGGACATCTACTTATATGGCTATAAGCAAACAAATACCCAATCACCAATGTCAAAATGCTTATCACTCCTATGTTGATATACTTACTACTTCATGCAATTATAGGCCATGGCTAAATTTTCAAGCAAACTTTTAAGGACCTCATATTCATAGTGAATATGTTCCTTAATTTCACAAACCTTAGGATGTACCTTCAAGGTTGAAGTGATGGATGGTGGTATCCATACAAGGCCATAAAGAGAGACATTTTAGAAGAACTATGAATAGAAGTATTATACCACCATTTAGCAAGGCAACCAATGAACCCATTTATCATGTTTATAAAAAAAAAAAAAAGAGATGTCCTTATATACATTTGTTGACTACTTCAATTTCTCCATCTGATTGAGGATGATAGGATGATCTATGAGCCAACATGGTACCCAAACATGCAAATAATTCAATCCAAAAATTACTAGTGAAAATGGGATCTCTATCAATGATAATGATCCTAGGAGTATCATGCAGTTTTTGAGTTATAGTGATAAATTCATAAGATAATATACTAACAACAAAGGGATGTGATAAATAACAAAAATGAGTATAATTATTGAGACAATCCACAACAATCATGATAACATTCTGACCATCAAATCTCATTAACTATGTAATGAAATCTATATAGACCTCTTCCCAATGCTAGATAAGTATGGATAAAGACTGCAAAAGACCTAGGGTTTTGATGGTTTCACCTTTATTTTTCTGAAATATCATACTTTTAGCCATATATTTTTGGGAATCCCCCTTGAGTCCTTCTCAAAAAAATTTCCTTCTTGATTTATGATAGGTTTTAAAAAATATTTAATGACCCCCAAGTGATGTTGCATGAAGTTCTTGAAGGATTTTTTGTTTTAGAAGATAATTCTTACATAGGTATAATATGTATTTATACCATAATGCATTACCCTTCCACATGAATTTTTAAAATCCACCCAAAATTTCTTGAATATTCCAAATCAAGTCATGGGTAACACTATCATTTTTCTATTCTAATCTTTCTTCCTCTATCCAATCTTCCTACTAAATGGTCATGGCACATAGCAATGCCTCAACTGATTCATCCCTCCTAGATAATACACCTAACACAATATTTTCCTTGCTTTTCTTATAGACTATTTCAAAATCATAGCCTAACATATTAGTTACCTATTTCTATTTTTATTCTGATTACAACCATTGCTCTAAAAACTATTTGAGGATATCATGATTAGTATTTACCTAAAAGTGATGACCCATCAAATAAGGTCTCTATTGTTTGACTACATGTAAAATGGCCACCATTTCCTTCTCATAGATGGGCTTGAGCCAATTTTTACCCTTCATTTGGATACATTCAAATACAAGTGGTTTACCTTCTTGCATGAACACATCACCCATACCATATCTAGATACATCACATCTAACCATAAAAGTCTTAGAAAAATTAGGAGTGGCCAACACTAGAGTGGTGCACAGAGCCAATTTCAATTTCTCAAATGTTGTGATAGCTATGTTAGTCCACTATAAGGATTCTTTCTTAAATAAATAGGTGAGTGGGGCTACAATTCTACCATAATTTTTGACAAACCTATGATAGTAATCGGTTAGTCCCATAAATCCCCTTAGTTGCTTGAGTGTCTTAAGAATGGGCCAGTCCACCCTTGCTTGAATTTTTTTAGGATCCATTTTCACTCATTCATGTGAAACCATATAACCCAAATACTCAACCTCACGATATCTAAAAGTACATTTGGAAGATTTAACATACAACTAATGTTATTCTAGAATTGAAAGTACTTGTTTCAAATTCTGTAAATGGTCTTCCCAAATTTTTACTATAAATAAGGATATCATCAAAAAATATTAGAAAAAATTTCAGTAAAAATGGCCTAAAAATATTATTCATCAAACTCTTAAAGGTGGATGGTGAATTTTTTAGACCAAAAAGCATAACCATTAACTCATAATGGCCTTCATGAGTTCTAAAAGCTATTTTAGGTGTCTCTTCATCATGGATTTGGATTTGATGATACCCAAAATGTAGATATAACTTGGTAAAATAAAGAGCACCATTCAATTCATCTAACAAATAATCAATGATAGGAATAGGAAACTTATCTTTGATAGTGTACTTGTTGATCTCTTTGTAATTGGGGCACATCCTCCAAGTGTCATATTTCTTTCTCACGATGACAACTAGTAAATAATATTCACTTTGGCTATGGTGAATGATTCCTACATCCAACATCTCATGTATCATCTTTTCAATGTCACTTTTATAGGAATAGAAATACCTATATGGAATGATGTTGGTGGTGTACTACTATTAATAAATTGCATGGCATGATCATGCATGCAGTTGGGTGGAAGTCCTTTTGGCATGTCACCAAAAAAAACATAATGGGCATCAATCACTTGTTGTATATTAAAAGGTGTAGATGGCTGATTTGGCTAGAATTAGATGAAAAACAAGCAATCCACAAATCCTCTATCACCATTTCAAAGAATCTTGGTTATTTTATGGGAGTTAACAAGTTGTGGAGATTTATCCCCTAATCCACTTAGCTCAAATGTCCTTCACTCAAAATGAAAGTGCATGAATAATTCCTTGAAATTCATCTCAATAGTTCTCAAAGTGGTGAGCCACTGTACTCTTAGAACAATGTCAGCTCCACCCATGGGAATAAAAAACATAGGAGAATCTAACAGGTAGTCTCCCATGGCTAGTTTAATACTATGGTATTTTTTTTAATCACTGATAGTACCACCATCTGCAATCATAACCTAAAATTTTGGAACAAGATAAATGAAGTAGTTCAAATGAATAACCAACTTATTATTGATGAAGTTGTGTGTGCTCTTAGAATAAATTAATATAGTGAACTTATATTTCTTAGGTAAACCTCACACATTAATAGTTTGGGAAGTACTAATACATAAAAGGGTATGATAGGAAATAGTAGGCTAAGAATCTTCATATTCCTCCTCAGGTCCTACATCCTCATCATGTGCTTCCTCATTGGCACCTTTGATGTAAAGTAACTTATTTTTATCACATCGATGCCATTTGCTCCATTTTTTGTCTCACCCTTAACACAACCCTTTGTCTCACTTCTCCTCAATTTGTTGAGGTGTCAATCTAGTGGGTTGAGAAAATGATAATGCTTAAAGGTATGATCATGACCCATAGTGAATGTTTTCCATTTGACCATCTTTTCATTCTACCATACATTGCCTTAGGATATATTCTAATATATATTATGGATTAAACATCCTAACCTCCAAGTGGATTCTATCTTTGAGTCTACCCAAAAAAAGATCAGTCAAATTTGTCTCAGTGATGTTTTCCACTTGTAAGGATAGATTCTAAAATTGATGAATATAATCCTACACAGTTCTTGTTTGATACAATTTGGATAATTGGCTAAAGTAGTTATTAGAGACGTTATTATGATAATGATCCAACAAAACATTAGTTAAAATAGACCATGTAATATGACTACCATTCTTTTTCTTTTGAGCACATAACTACTAATACCAAATGAACTACTTAGGTTCCAGATATAGAGATGCCACTATCACCTTTTGAGAACTAGGAGTTTGGTGAAGATCCAATAAATTCTAAATTTGGGTAATGAAATTGAGAGAATACTTACCATAAAATTTACACATGTCCACTTTTGGAAACATCAATTTCACACCAAGATTGGAGCTATTAGTGTTGAGAGGAAGAGGACCCGAATGATGAAGTGGACGGTTATTTGACTGTAACTTAGATGAAATGGCAACTAATTCCATATTGATATGATGAAATTAAGTGTGCACCCCATTAATCTCTTTATTAATCCCTAAAATATGAGTTTGAAGTGTAGCAAAATCATCCTACCATACCAAGCACTTTATGTTACCATGAAGCTAATAAATTGATGGATCTAAAGTTCTAGATTCCATATCATCCCTAGGAGTCTTAGGAGTTTATTTCCCCCACTTTTTTTCCTAATTAGTAGGACCCATAATGCACAAAATGTAGGAGGGGTTTTTACACAAAAAAAGTGTACCATGAGACTGTACCATTGCAGTCACTTCACCAATATGAATCTAATGATTACTTTTGTGTACTAGGGTGAAAATTTTTGACACAAAAATGTGTACTGGTAGAATATACTATTATGATCATTTCATCGAGATGAATCTAATGAATGTAAATAAATAAATGGAAAGTTTTTCAAAAATAATTTTGGAAAATACTACACTAATAGAAAAAAATAATTCTTCCTAGATTACAAGTTATGTTTTTCACTTGTTTCATTTGTAAAAGTCATGCTTTGCCAGATCTAAAAAAAATGCCACAAGAAACATTCCCAAATTGAATCTCTAATACCAATTGTAAGGTAATTACTTATATTTTCACATAGAATAATTATATATCAAATAAAATAATAAAATTTAAGAGTTCACACAATAATAATTAACAATAGATAAGAATATTGGATAATATAGTAGAGCCACTGCAAGGGGACAACCTCTACAAAAATGCAATAAGATCAGAATACTTAACATGATGATCAAAGATTAACCACTACCTCCTATATATAGTTTAATTATCCATGGTTATTTCATATGTTGACCTAACTAATAGCATATAGAAATGTAACGAGAATATAAAATAGGTATGTAAGCCATAAGTTGGCCACAAATATCCCTACACATGCCAAAGGTTAAGGGTGTAACATTGACAAGGCAAAAGATTTATTATACCATTTAATAGATTTGGAAACACTATTGAAATTGTGTGGAATTATTCCAATACTGAAGGAAATAAATTGTTTAATGAAACATATTTAGGAGAGATCCATTTATATTTTGACTTTATAGGCTGAGAAAATGAGTATGTCAATCTCTATATATACTATACACTTTGAATGAAAAGTTTTAAGGCCCTATTTTTATAATTTGGAAATGTTTGATAGATTTAAAGAACCCTAAGAGTTATTTTAACTAAATATCAATGATCATCTTTGTGTCATTGTTAATGTCAAGGAGATACTAATACACACTTTATATAAAGCTCCTGATCTTGTGGGAGCTGAATCTGAAAAACTATTTGTAACACATATTCTATATGACACTGTTCTATTTGAAACTTGGATAAAACTATGTAGAATTTCCCAAAAATTATCTCTGAATGTTAGATATAGTTTTCAAAGGGATGATTTGTTGGAGGCCATGGTAGTTGTGAATCACATTTTTTAGAATAATAATAATAATTAAAAGAATATTAGTAATTTATTTCAAAAATATATGGGTTATCTTGTAAAGTATTTTGGTAAATTTGTAAAAGTGAATGGAGAATAAATAAAAGGTATGTTGAGAAATGATTTATTGACATCCTAGTCAATTAATTTTAGAATTACAATGTTTGAATAATATCATCTTCTAATTGAACCAATAGAAAATAGGGAAATTACACAGTTATGGAAAAAACTTTATCCTAGTAGTATACTATAGAAAATTCTAAGTGAATATTTTTTATTATATGAGCTTTATTGAAAAATGATTATGGGCTTAGTGGAAGATGAAAGAGTATTCAGTGCATTATCATTCATAAAGTCAAAACTTTAAAAAGGATTGGATAAAAAATTATAAACGTATTTTAGATTATATGTTTCACATTATGTTGTGGATATGTTTCCTTATGAAAGAGATATGGAAAAATGGAGTTATCTAACTGAAAGAAGAGGCATCAGTAATATAGTGACAAATAAAGAGGATGTAAATAATGACATTGACTATGGCACTAACATGACATATGCAAATGTCACTAGCAATGATCAAGTTTTTGTAGTATTGTTTCAACTACCAGACTATTAGTTTCGAGTTTTTGAATTCCTTTTTCATATAATTTTCTAATTTATTTCTAGTGACTACTATTAAATGCATTCATATTTTACTTTATCTAATTGGTTGTAACTAATTTTCTCATGTTTATCATAGAATGCAATAATTATTATACATTTTCTAAAATTCATTTTCTTGTTTCTTACTAAGTGATGAATGTAAAAGATTAATATGATGTGATTGTGCTAGGGGGAACACTATAGGCTATTATCACAAAAAATAGAGGACTTAATTCATTGATTTCAACTCCTTAATATGGTTCTCTATGTCTTTGATACATATTTTTTATAGATCTATTTTTTATATATATGTGATGTATTTATTGGACCTTCATAGTACCTCATATATTCCTTCATATAGTGATTAATTTGTTTATTTCCATTTATTTGACATGTATTTTCTCATAATTAATGTGTCTACAATGTGTTTGATGTTTTTCTTGTGTTTGATGTGGACTAGTTGCATTCTCTTATGTGCCTTCAATGTATTCATGTATTAATTTATTTAATTGTTTGTAAGTAATTTTCTCATGTTTATCGTAAGATACAATAATTATTATATATTTTCAATTGTTCATAAACTATAATAACTATCTCAATGCCAAATCACTTTCCCGGGGATCTTTAAAAACCTCTCCAACTTTTCCAAATGTTAAATTAAACCCATACAATAATATATATGTCTATTAAGGACTTCATTTACAAGTTTTCTCAAATTTGATCGACTATGTTAGCTTGAGAAAGAATATGAAATATCTTTTTTATTTAACTAAGAAAGGGTTTAGAGTCCTTTACTAGTGACAAATCAAGTTCTCATACATCAAATAAAACCTTACAAAAATACCCTTGTTTTTTTATTATAGTGAATATTAAAACTGATTCTTCTCAAAATGAAGTGATAAAATTAAATATAACATTTAAATCACATATCAATGAATATTAATGACACTCATGTCATATAGGATACCTATTTCTTAATAAGATTTTCCTACTTAGTCTTATTTTGTCATAATTTCAGCAATACATAATTCATAGATTTGTAAAGACCTTACCTCTGCTATATACCAATTTTCATTTGAATAAAATTGATTTAATGAGTCCTTATCTATATAAACATCCTCATAACATTAAACAAACCATGAACCTATTCTATAGGTCATGATCACAATCATTCAAGCATCTTTTCAGCTTTGATGAATCCTCATTATTATTGACTATCACAATACTATCTTCAACATAGACATGTAGGTAACACAAATGAGACTTTCTAATGGCCTCAAAGTCATTTCAAATCATGATTTATTCAAGAAACGCTCAAAATATAATAAATAAGAGATATTCTACACAAAAAAAACTCACTCTTTTATCATAAGATGCAATAATTATTATACATTTTATGAAATGCATTTCCTTGTGTTCTAAATACAAAAGATTAATATATTGTGATTGTGCTAGGGGGAATACTATATAAAGGAATATATTGAGATTAATCCATTTACATTGAGATGTGAGTTTCACAAGTGCATTATAAATATCAAAAGGGAATCTAACACTGTACAACAACATAACATTCAAATTGTATGGGTTCAGTATTGTATGGGTTCATCAAAAAAGTGTGGAAATATATTTTAAAAGTTGTTACTACCCATCTAAGAATCCTGATGTTCTTTTTTTCTGGAAATTAACTCTTCCCCATATTTGGTGGGGCATATGGAAAGAAAGAAACAATAGAATTTTTAGAAGTAAAGAACTTCCAGGATGGGTGTTGGGTCATAATATTATTAGAGAAATAAAGGAGAATTTTTCATCGCAAAGGGATCCTAATCCAACCTTTAAAATTGATAATCCCTTAAGATCTGAAAGGCCTAATGTGAAAACTAAAAATCCTAGATTAGGTGTTAAATGGAATGTCCCCCCTTGTGGATGGATCAAAGGAAACTTTGATGGAGCTGCTAAAGGGAACCCAGGAAAAGCAGGGTGTGGAGGAGTCTTGAGAGATCATGTGGGAAATGTAATTGATGCTATTGCTATTCCTATGGGTAAGTTGAATTGTCATATTGCTGAAGCTTTTACAGCCCTTCAAACCATTAAATTAGCTGTTGAATTAGGATATTCTAAATTATGGCTAGAAGGTGATTCCCTGAATATCATTAATATCTAAAATAAAAAAAATCATTTTCATGGTCTATAGAGGCAATGGTGATGGAAATGAAAGCCTTAATTCAAAAATTTGAGAAAGTAACCATAACCCATACTTACCGTGAAGCCAATGGAGTTGCTGATTGGATAGCAAATCATGCAGTTCGAACAAGACACAAGGTGAGATGGTAGGATACATTAAATAAGAATGTGGATCTTAAAGTGCTCATTAATTATGACGCAATTCATTCAAAGGAGGGAAAGATCTGCTTGGAATAGAAAATTAATGATTTGGCGGAGTGGCCTCACGGAGGAAGGATTACATTCATTAAACAAAAATATTCTAGAGAACGTGAAGTGGGTTTTGTATGTGCCAAAAAATAGGTGAGTTACATTAGAAGTTGATATTAGTTGGTCTCATTGCTCAGTAATCAGTGTTTGGGTGTTATTGGATAACTCTATGGCTTGAAAAATGAAAGGTGAACCAAGGAAGCATGAACCTAAAAGTTGCAAAGATTGGAAGGCAAAACAAGATGTCTGGAAGATCCTTTAGAGAGGAAAGGTTGCGAGCTACTTGGAATGGCTACATGGTTCAAAACCCCATATAACGATGGCTTTTTTCAAAAATTGGGTCGACGACAGGGTAACCCTCCATGGCATCACGGTGAAGCTCACCGAGGAATTCATAGTGGAGGTCACGGGGCTTCTAATGGAGGGTATAAAATTTTCTAAGCAGACCAGCATATCTAATGAGGCATTTAGCAAATTCCCAAATACAGATGCTGAGGAGCAGCAGTTGGAAAAAAGTGGGGATTTCTTCGATCTAGAGCAGATTAAAAGAATCTGGAGAGACATTTTATGTTGCATCCATGAGTATTTCATACTTGATGGAAGAAGCAAAAGAGTCCATAAATTTCATTTTGTCTTTCTTAATCATTTTAGGCACAAAGTTAGAATCTCCTTTCCTTTCTATTTGTGCTTCTCACTGCTCCAAAGTTTGTTCGCTCATAGAAAAAAGGAGTCTCGTCCTATAATACATGAGGGATTAATCCTAATAATAGAAGGTTTCTACAAAAACAAGGCCATTATCCTGAATCCTTATTCAGACAAAAATAAGGACTCATATAGTAAGAAGAATGAAACAGTAAAAGGGAAAGAAAAAGCTAAACCCAAATCCTCTAGCTTCAAAAAATAGATTGTTGATGAGGAAACAGAGTGGGAAAGCACTGAAAAGTTTTGAGGAGGAGAGTATGGAGGAAGAGGAAGGAACAAAAAGTGGGGATTATAGCTCTAACGAAGAAGGAGAAGATAAAATTAAGAATGAGAAATAAGGGGCCATTATAGAGGAAAAAATTGAAAAGAATAACTATGATCTTGAGGAAAATTATCAAGTGCTAGAGGAAACTGAAAAAGATATGGATGTGTTATTTGAGGATCTTGCTTCGAAAATAGAGAAGGAACATCTAGTTCAGGATGCCTATCATGCAATGGAAACTAGAGAACAAGTAAAGGATGATCTTATCAACAACAAAAGCCCTATTGAAACTAAGGAACATAAAATAATGGAAAGGGAGGATTATATGGAAAAGGATGAAGATAATCCAAAAGAGAACACAGAAGATTTAAGTGATAGAGGGCAGAATGATAGGAGGCATCCCTTTATGAATATGGCCAAATGCAAAGCAGACGTTATCCTTCAAGTTGACTCATGGATGTATAAGGAGATAATGGGCCTCAAGAAGAAAATGGAAATATTGAAACGTAATCAAGAAGCAGATTGGAATAAAATCAATAATATGGAAATGCAGATGAGGGATATACCTATCAAACTTAAAGACTATGAGAACAATCTAAGAAGGCTCATTAAGGAAAGCAGAATGAAGATGGAGGAGGTAACTTCTAGCATATGTGCATCCGCTGTGAACATTGGAAAATGAGAAAATGAGGAAATTAAATCCTTAGAGGGGCCTAGCAAGAGAACCAGATAGAGCTCAAGGAAGAAAGCAATGCAAGAGGTTGCTTCATCGGTGGCTATATCTATACAGGACACTATTGTGATTGTTAAGGAAGTGGTGAAGATGATTTTAGAATTAGAAGAATAGGATCTTTGAGTTCTTACAGTCCTGGTCCCTTTAGTTGGATGTTATAACTGGTTCCATTTTCTGGTTCTTTGTTTTTTTTTCACACTGGAATTTCTAGGTCTCTGTAAAACCTTGAGTCTATCTTTTGAGGATATTGTATTATGGTTTTAGGTCCATGTTTAACCTGTTTTTGATACTGCTTAGCAGTAGGTGATAGGTTTCACTTGTAAACATTATTGTTATATCCTTCATCCTTTGTTTTAGGGTTTTGGGGTCCCTTCAAAACCTATTTTTACCTTAATCTAAAACATTTAAATTAAAATTACAATCTACATGGTTCATCCAGTAATTAAAACTGAACAAAATGATCAATGCATATTAAAACTTTAAATTATCATTAAAAATATATTTTTCAAAATAAAACATTATTTATAAATATTATAGAATATATCCTCAACTACTTAGCTACTTCCACTTTCTCATCACTTTCTTAGCTACTTTCCCAAACAAAACATCCTTTATGCCATTGTTGTCCTTCAATATCCCCGCCTTTTCAATATCTTTTGCCATAGAATTAATACAATAAAGATTTTCCCTTTCTTCTTTTCTAACAGCTCCTACAGAGAGTAGACTTGGATTGGCAACTATCTTCTACTTAAATAAGGCATCAGGATCCCATTCTTGCTCTTTAATGATTTTTTACAGTGTTTTATTATATTTATTCAATATAAGAAGATTCTCCTTGAATTGAATGGTAGATAAAAATATTTTTCATGTATTTTTAGATGCACATTGATGACCTTGGCTTATTTTTTCAAGTTCTCATAGTTTCCCTACAATTTAAAATGAAATTTAATTAGATGTGAACAAAAATAAATATGAAATGAAATTTGATTAAAATTAAGATACATTACCAAATATTTTTCCTTCCCCACATTTGTAATCACAATAAGGTTGGTGTCTTTTCTCATTTATTAATATATGCCTGGGATTTTGCATTCAAATTCTCCAACCTATTAAGCACAATAGTTAACACATTATCATTTTAACTATTAGAAATAGTAAATGAAATTGATTTATCTTTGGAAAACAAAGCATCAATCTTTGTAGGTTAATTTTTTTCTAATGAAAACAAATTTTCTTGCTGGGAGTGGTTTTGATAATGGGCATTTATTTCCTTTATCAATGCCTTCACCCGAAACTCCCACACATGTAAATTTTTTAATTCATCAATTAATTTGTCCTAAATATTAGCAGCATTACTATCTGATACAAAAAATTTCAATGGAAAAGATGTAATGTCATCATCATATAGGATAAAATTCTCTATTAGGGTGGGACAGTGTAGTGAAGGTTCCTCCTGAGTAGTCACATGAACATTTGTTGATGCTCCCTAGATAAAATTATATGGATTGAAAGAAGATCCAATAACATTACCACTTTTAATCCCTAGATATTCCTTGTCAAGTTCATTCTCATACAAAGAAGTCAATCCCTACATACTTGATACACCTCCAATAGAGAAAGTGGGGAATTGGGAACATGATAATTACAGTGTTGAAGTTGTTTCTCTGCTAGTTATTGGTGATGGTTGTAATGGAAGAATCCTCCCCCTTCAGTGAAATAATTTCAAGGGTGGGGGTGATGGCATAATTTTCCTCATAGATTGAGGATTCCCTACAAAATGCAAATTATTTTAGAAAAAAATAAATTTTAAAAATAAAGTTATATGCTAATTTAAAATTAAAGGTTTAGTACTTGTATTTGGAGGCAGTGTAGCCTCCAATCTATGTGTCATATTTCAAGTGACATGGGTATTTTGAGATGGTAAATTATGAGAAATTTTAGTCTAAAAAAATATAATAAAAACAAAAACAAAAAAAAAATCAAATGTAAAATACCTTCCATTAAGGGTTGAGAAGGCATAGTAAATGTTATAGTTTATTTCGGTGGTGGTTTTTATATGATCTAATTTACTACCAAGCCAACTGTAACAATAAAATAAATAACTAAAATAATTCACTTTAAAGTTAAAATACCATTTGAAATTTTTAAACAGAAAAATTGCATGTGGATACAACCCCAAAGAGGCTATTGGACATTTTGAAAGCTGAAATGATTGCAAGGATGTTTTGTAGACTTTAAATATGCAGATCCTTCAAATTCATGCTATCCTTTTAAGGTAGATTATTTTAATGAGACAAGAATTCTTTCCTATAAAAAATAATTTTAAAACATTTATTAATCTTTACCTAGGTAACCGTTTAAAGAATAAACAAATATTAAACCTTAGTTCAACAAATAAACAAATAAACTAACCTCTTGTTCCTCTAGAGATAAAGTGTTTGTGCTCATATTTAGATGAATCAAAGTTATAATATATGATTTTCAAATATCATATAAGGTCTCATAGTATAATTCTAGAACAAAATTTGAACAAGAAAGAGTGTAACTAGGATTGGTACAAGCATACTTTAATTCAAGCCTTATTCTAGCAAAAATAAAGGAACACCAATCATATCTCAAATTCGTAAGAGTACAAACAATGTAAACCAATGCCAAATAGGGAATATCTACTGGTTTTCCTTAAATTACTATTTTGGCTTAGAAGCATTGAACCATTGCTTTAAAAAAAGGGTTAGTAATATCTTTGATGTGGAGGCCCCTCTTTTGATTATCTGAAATGAAAGAAAAATGAGGATTTTACATCACAAAAGTTTAATTTTGAATACAAAAACAAATTTATAATTACATACTGGTTTAACCAATGTGCAAGTTGAAAGCTAACACAAAATAATTCTTGTCCTCATATGTCATCATTACTTTCAAACTCATTGGGGTTGCATTGTGAAACATAAGACCTGTTAGATTGTGAATCTCTTCTAGTAAGGTACCAAAGAAAATTGTTTTGGATTCCACATTCATGGTGAAGATTTTCTCTTTATGGTTATAATAATACATGAGCATTTTTATTAGGGTAATGTCTATTTCATACTGGGGCATGTACAATAGGCCACTAAAGCTACATTCTAAAATCCAATCATTATATGCATCTAGCTGACCCACAAACCTCAAAATGTCTGGGCATAATAGGTTATTGAAAATGATTTTTATTTCCATGGATAGGGAATTGATGTGGGTGGGGGCAAAGAGGGATGAGAAATATCTTCTATAAAATGTTAAAAATGAGGGTATAGGGTGAGTATTTATAGAATAGGGGGAAAATAGGTAACTAGACAATAAAATGGTCACACAAGTCACCCAAAAACATGGCCTAGTATTACCATTCAACACTGGATGCTCAAAAATCCATCTAACACAACCATCTAATGATAGACATCTGATGTACACCAACCACCATGCACCATTTGGCTCTACTAAATGACATAGTAAATTGACACAACCAAATGAAATAGTCATTCAACACAGCCATTTGGCACAATAAAAATACACAATCATTTGGCATAGTTGAACAATAGATCCATTCATCATAGTTGAATGACATAGTCATTGATATGGACATCCATCACAAACATCTAGTATAGACATTTTTTATATCTTTCTATTAAATTTTTTTAGTGTTTGTATTATGGTACAACTGAACTATTGTATAGTAAAAATAGGCAATAGAGGATTCACCCTCTCCCATAGAGGATTTACTACACCTACGAATCAAATTTTCCATGTAATAGATATTAGATTACACTATTTAATGAAATCTATATATGGTTGAGAATAAAATGAACCTAATAATTATTCAAATCCTAAAATATATATAACATAACAATTCATCTAATCTTCATTACATTTTTTATAACCAAACTATTGTACATTATATTAATCTAAAAAATATATACAAATATATGTAATGATGTGCTCATTATAAGTTAATATTAATTCAAAACATTTAAAGAAAATAATTATTCATTATTATTTAAAAAATAATATAATATTTAAAAGTTTTAAAATGAGATATAAAATTATTTTAAAATAACTATTCAATTTAGTTATTTTATGATAAAATTTCAACATGGAATGGAGTGGGAGAAATAGCAATTTTTTGAATAGACCAAGTGGACATGAAGTTGTAGGGGAGACTGAGGAAGGAGAGGATGATGATGGTGATGGTGATGAGGAGAGTGAACTATATCTCCTTTTGGTGGCCCCTATATTGGATCTTTGCACTTTCAAAAAGCATAAAAGATAGTTTCACTAAGTGGTTCAATGCCTTCGGGTATAACACTCAAAAGGCAGAGCATAATCCCATAGCACATTTGGTTTATGGTCAAAGGTGTTCACATGGAAAGGGGAGGAGAAATATATATCAATTGAATAAGTCTATATCCATTTCAATAGCCTTAAAATCTTTGGTGGCTTTAAATCTTAATAGGGAAATGGCCTTGTCTTTTCTAGTTAAGAGTAGCTATGGGAATGGTTCTTTCAACTTCAATTCAATGGAATTTATGAAATATTATTTAAAATATCTTCTATTTTGGAATTTTAGTGCTTCTTGATAGGTGGCTAACATTTGGATATTGGTTTAAGAAAAGTTCCCAACTTTTCATTGTTTGGAAAAACTGAAAATAAGGCATATTGGTTTCCTAGGGGTATTGGTTTGAATACTCTGGTCTAGGAGGAAATATGCAATGATGCTAGTATTAAGTGGAATTGGAGATCCATTATCTTGGGTCAAAGTTTTAAAAATTGTATTTTGTCTTTCTCAGTCACCAGGGATGATTTGGTTTATGTTGTGCATGTCCCTTTGATGGAAATATCCTTGATCTTTTGGACTATTTTGTTGGTTGACCTCTATCTGGGTACAAGTTAGGGGTCATCCATTTTTGAATAAATACCACAATTTGGGCCTAATTTTGATCTTTTTGATATGTCATTTTATAACCCTAAAAGGTAGATATGGTACGGCTCAAAAATAAGTAGAGATGGATTTGGGTATTGGATTTATTCCTAAGTGTGTAAAAGAGGGGATTCTTGTAACATCCCTATTGGAATTGAATCAAAATAATGTGATATATTTTTTTAATTTAATAAAAATATTCTTTCATTATATTTCACCATGAAAATATAATTAGTGATTTAATAATAACACTCTAAGTATGTTAACTATAAAATAAGCATGTAATATAGAACATATTACTGATCACTAACATCATATGAAACAAAACATAATTGAATAAGGAAAGTAATAACCAATTTTCCAACCATGATTTGTACATACATAAAACCCCTAATATCAAATTACAATGAGTAAATAGGTACATTTCATTATAAATAATGTCTTAATAATAATAAATTCAATACAAGATACAAGGATCCATAGAGCATGAGTTCCTTAAACTCTAGTAACTATGGTAATCTCAAGTGTAGTATCTAAAAAAGTATTATTTTAGGGAGGGAGAGCATAATCTAAATTTTTTTCCACACTAAACCTATACCATTTATCCCCCTCATAATCCCCCAAATAGGGAATGACCCTCCCTTTAGAAATGGGTAGATAGTGACGGTGTGAGAGTCAAGAGAGACAAGCTAGTAGCCATGTGTTGTAAGATTTATAATAAATTATGTTTACTATTATCACAAAATATTACACCTTGGAAGAGGGTGTTCAATCCTCTTCTATATTTTGGAAACATGGGAATGCTTCTAGGTATGTGGGTGTACCTATGGTGGAAGTGAGCCTCTATATTTAAGGGCTAGCTCCTTGAATATATCTTGAAGTACTTTCACCTATGATAATGATTTTATTATGGGGGGAAAGGGATAGAAGTTTCATGAAATAACACTATTATAAAAGGGTGGTGCACCAATATTTGTTTCACATGAAAATTGTACTTCTTTCATAAATAAACAATGCCTACAACACTAACCTAAGAGTCTTAGAATGCACTAGCATTAGTGTTTCAATATGAAAGTAAGATGCATAAATATTATCCAAGGTAAGTAAAACCATAGATTAGTTACAGATACTAAGTATTATATACACTTAATACATATTCATACACTTAACTACATTTCATATGTCCTACTAGACTAAAATCACTTGTATCAAACATGGAAGGATTGAGAGAAAGCAAGGATAGATTGATATCACTTAGCTATTCACTATACATATCTTCACATACTTTAAAAAGATGAGATATGAACTCAAAATAGTTTTAATTTATTATTTTAAGGTAAATTAAAATGTCAAAATTAGTAGGGCTTTACCATACATGGTGTGGTATTAGATTACAAAGGCCAAAATGGTAGCTATTTATAGAACTGGAGAAGGACAACATAATGTAGTAAAGAATCTCAAAGGTCACAATGCCACATGTCAAGGCATGAGAAATAGTTATATTTTATGGAAATGGAGTATTAAATATACCATGGTTGTCTCTTAAGACAAATTTACATATAAACCATGACAAACTATCCAAAAAATGGTGTAGAGACTCTTCACCTAGCCTTTTTTGAAACTACCTTCATCATGGATCATCTCTCGAGTATTTAAAAATAAATTATGAGAGTTAACACATATGTTATGATAGTAATCGACATTTTTTTATCTACTATATTTCTTCTATACACTTGTATTTACTATATTTAGTCATCCATTTGTCTCCTAGACTTTGTTCTTCACATTTGGTAGTCACTATTCATCTTGGATCTCAACTGAGCTTTCATGGTGAGTATGAGTTTAAATTATTTTATATTCTACATAATCCTTTGATCCTACATGTTTTCCTATTTTTAATTACCTTTCCATGTCACTCATTCCATTTTTAAATATGTCTATCATAGTTTGGACATGTAGCCTTGTCTTGTTCATATGGAATCTGATCAAAATTTCTCTATCGATCTCCTTTGGAGTCTCTTTGAGTAAAATTTCAACATTTGTCATTGGTATATGACCTATGAATCCAAGATTATGACACTTTGTAGCATTACATGTTTTCTCAAGATGCTTTGACTCTTTGACTCAATGCATACCATTGGATCTTATTTGTATGACTCAACACGTGCCATTGATCTTAGATTTATTGAATGACATTTCACCACTTGATAGCTCTGCATTTGATTTTAGTATCCTTTGAATCTTTGATCCTCACTCACACCATTTTATCTCCACTACATAATCAAATGTGCACCATTAATCTTGGGTCCCAGTCTTTAAATATAGATCATTAATCTACCTTATACGTAGGAATACACACTGTTGATCTACCCCAAGGACCTTTTTGACTCATTGACTACCTACATGCCATTAGATCTAATGAAAACATGAAATATACTACTACCTATTAACCTTGAGTTAAACCTTAGGATCATTTGAATCCAAACGGCCATTTCATGAGGCTTAAACTTGACATCCCTGCACATGTCTATATCTTCTAGTCCAACTTCAAATGCTTATATATTGAGATAGAAAGCTCATCAAGACATAAAAATTTTAAAGGATGATCTAGGCACCAAAATCATCATGTCCATGTAGTATTTTTATCCTGAAAGGTTTTCTAAGAAAACCTATAAAATTATTAAGCAAACTTATCTGTTCATTCTTGTGTGACATGCCATGAAAGTCTAACCCCTTAGATGACTCCAAATGACATAAGAAAAAATTATATCATGACCAAGGTTAGAATGACATTAAATGACATAAAAAATATCACAATACACCCTACAACACCATGTTCTATCCCCATATTAAGTATTGACTATAGGGGGTTGACCCATTTTGACTTGTGATAAAAAATGGTCAACATTCTTGATGATTTCCCAAGGGTGGTATGCTTGATATGTCAAGACTAGTTGCCTAATCCTATCTATTGGAATATGTATTCACTTGTACATATGTTTTACACACAAATTTACCTAAAATAACACACCAAACAATATTAAATAATAATAATAATAATAATAATAATAATAATAATAATAATAATAATAATAATAATAATAATAATAATAATAATAATAATAATAATAATGTCTTCAACTAGAACACTTAGGGAACACAACACACTCAACTGAAATAAATCACACACCTAATATAATATTTACAAAACTAACCTTTACCCCTCAATAACAAGGTTTCAAATGTATCCCATTCACATGTATAGGAATATATTCTCCATTCATCCTTTCTAATTGAAAAAGCAATCTTTTCTTGCACTTGATGATGACATATGGTCCACTCCATAGGCTGTCAAATTTGGTATGTCTTCCTATTTTTTCTCTATATTCATCCCATTTCAATACTATGTCACCTTCTTGAAATTATCTTAGAGTTTACTTCTTATCAAAATACCTCTTCATTAATACTTGGTAATGTTCCATATCTTGATGAGCATTATCTCTAGTCTCTTACAGCTCCATTATTTCTATTAATCTTACCTCCATTGGAGTGTTTTCAAGAAACTCTAATTAATGTGCCAAATCTAATGTAGGTAACTCTTGAGAGATAAACAACCTATCCTCTCTTCTATAGACAAGCACAAAAGGAGAATTCCCTACTAACCTCTTCGAATTTATCTTATCAACCCATAAGGTTGTCTTCAATTTGGTTTGTCAAGCCCTCTAATTATGCTCCAAGGTTGTTTTGATGATTTTGATTAGATTATTATTAGTATATTTAACCAACCCATTACCTTGAAGTTAATAATTAGATGAAGTAATCAAGAATATTCCATTACTATTTTCCTAATAAGTAGTCTTAACACCCATAAAAGTAAGAGCATTATTTGAAACAATAGTAAGAGTCTCAAACCTTGTTATGATACTCTCATATAACTCCAAGATAGAATTCTCATTAGCTTCATTCAATGCTACTTCCTCAACCCACCTTGTCAAATAATTATTTTTTGTCAGTATCCATTTATGACCAACACTTGATGGGCGGTTTATCATGCCAATGAAATCAAGACCCTATTGCATGAAAGGTTGATCCACTTGGATAGGCTTCAAAGGAAGAGTTACTAGCTTCTATTTTCCCATAAAGAAAACACATTATACACACCTTATCACACAATCATGGTAGTCCTTGAAGAGGCTAGGCCAATAATATCCTTCCCTCATGATCTTGGTAGTTGTGGTTCTTGGGGAGAAATGACCTCATGTTCTTCCATCATGGAACTTCTCAAGTAACACTCCAAATTGGTCATTATCAATGCACCTCAATAATACACCATTAATATCTTCTATAAAAATCACACCATATCCAAGGAAAAAGTAAATATATTGCAATATAAAATATCTATTTTTAGATCTACTCATATCATTAGGATACTCACCACTTTGAAGAAATCTGATCACATCTTGTGTCTAACTCTGTATATGCAAGGAATCAATTGGTTAGGAGAAACCACTATTGATTAAAACCTCTTATTTTGACTCGTAAATATCTAAATATAGATGTTCATAAAAGGCCATTACCTCTTATTATCTTTGTTATTTTGATATCGACATCATATTCCATTACCCTAGTGATCCACCCTGTCCTCATTTCACTAAGGTCTTTACTCAAAAGAAACTCCTTGGTATTAGGAAGAAAGACCATAACATGAATTTTATTATTTGAAACCATATGCCTAAACTTATTTATTCTTCTTACAATAGCAAGGGATTTCTTCTCAACAAAGGTATACTTGATTTCATAATTTTCCAAACCTTGACTAAGGAATGCAATTAGTTGATCTACACCCTCATCATTATTTTGAATTATCATAGCTGATATAGTGTCAAGGTTAGAAAATGAATACAAAAATAAGTCATTATAAAAATTAAGATTCACAAGAGTAGGAGCTTGTGTAATTTATTTCTTAATGGCTTCAACATTTTTCTTACGTTCCTTAGTCCAAGAAAATACCTAATTCATTTTTAGAATGACTATGATAGGTTTCACCAAAGATGCAAAACTAGGTATGAATCTCCTTAAAAAATTTGTCTTACCTAATAACATTTGGAGACATTACTTACATAATGGAAATTATATGCCTAAAATAGCCTCTATTCTTTTATGATCAATGGCTAAACCATCTTTGGAAATAATGTGTCTTAAGAGCTTACCTTCATAGACAACAAAGATGCATTTTTTTTGGATTAAGAGATAATCCATAATACCTACATATTTAAAAAACTTGTCTTAAATGTTGAATATGTTCATTTCATCTTTATAAAACACTTTTATATCATCTAGATAAACCAACAACATCTCATTGATCAAACCTTTGAAAGCCATGTCCATTACTTTTTGAAAGGTAACACCAATATTTGACAAACTAAATAGCATATTTCTATAAGAAAAATTCCCCCATTTATTATTTAATTTTGTCTTAAACTGATCGTCCTCATTCACAAGAATCTAATTATAACCTGAATATCCATTTAAGAAATAAAAACATTGAGATCCTAGAATAACTTGCAAAATCTGTTCCATTTAAGGTAGATGATACTGATCATTAAGTGACACCCTATTAAGATATCTAGAGTCCACACAATTATTATCTCCCCATTATTATTTATAATAGGCAAAAGGTTAGATACCCATGTTGAATTCTTGATAGGAAAGATTATTTTAGATTCAAGGATTTTACTGAGCTCTAACCTCATGAGTTGCTCAACATTGGGATTGATGGGTCTTTATTTTTGTCTAACTAGTTTAACTCGAGGTTATAATTCAATGTTATGGTATGATAAACAAGGATAAAATAATTTTAGGTGCTTAAAATCTAAATAAAATATATCATGAAATTATTTACACAACTCTATGAATGCTTTCTTCTCTAATGTAGAACATACCTTGCCTAATTTGAGACGTTTATCTTTGAAGATAAAGACTCTTTCATAGTTATCCTCTTTTGTAGACATACTCACTTTTTCATTCTTATTTTTATAATTCTCATTGAAGATAACTTATAAGTTCACCATACCCTTAGGTATGCTATTTTTCCTTAGTTGGACAATTTGGTCACCAAATTCTTCTTGGAGTCTACTTTGATTCCTTAAAGAAAACTCAACCTCATTTTGAAAGAAGCATGCAATGTGTTTCTCACTATCAAACACTTTCCAAGACACTTAATTATGAGGTACATAATTTATGATAATAATCTCAATGTGATATTTCTTCCCCTCTTCTTTTATGATAGTTAGAGTATCAAATTGAGCTCATATGGTAGCTAGTCTATCAACATGATTATTTTACTCCCTTGGAATTGATTATATGTTGAATGCATTTAAGTCTTCAAAAAAATCAAATATCCTATGCTTATATGAATTAAACAAAGGGTTCTTGGCAGCAAACACATTCCTAACCTAATGAGAAACTAATTCACTATATCTATATACTCGCAAGTTCTTGATTCCGTTTCTCCTTGCCCATTGAAGGCCATGAATTAAGCTTTTATACTTAGCCACATTAAAATTACAAATGAAATGGAATATTTATGAATCATAGTAATATTATTTATATGGGGAGACCAACATAACACTAGCTCCTGCACCAACCCTACTTCTTGAACCATCAAAAAATATCTTCCATATCTCATCATCTTCACCTTCTTCTTTGGTAAGTAGAGGTGTTGGTATTCCTTCTTCATGTATACAATATACTCATAGATCAATTTCCTCCATAAATTCTTAAAGATCATGATAATAAGTATTAGTTCCATATTTAGAAATAAATAAATCATAAATTTCTTCAATCTTAGAATAAGTACCATGATCTATAATATAATCTTTCTCTTCATGAACAACATAATTCAAATCAGAACTTGTCTCAATGTAGGGCTCAATATGAAACCTTGTAAGACGCTGAGTCCTTATGGTCACCTCAATTTCATATCTTATTTTAAATTCCAATAAATACCAATCAAATGAGATATATAAATCTATTTTTGTTGTAAATTCCCTTGATAGGTAGATTTCAAAGTGAACTAGGAGGTCAACAACTATATCTTCAAGGATAAGAAAACTAAGACAATCATGCAATAAACCTTTCATATTTTTTATCAGTCCTATCATCTTGGTAGGTGTACCATCTATTTGAGGAACTCCTTTGTTATGAGGCTCATACTTTAGGCCCAATTTATTAGATACCACTTTGGGTATGACTGAAGTAGAAGCTTCACTATCAACTATGCAGTTATGGACTAGTTTGTCATCCACTATGAGAGTGAGATAGAATGGTGGAGGTTTATCATCCCTAGTAGATAGTTAAAAAATAGTTTTATGATCATTTATAAAATAAACATGACCATGAATTTAATTTTAAGGAGGGACACTATTAGGGATAGTAGATAACCATTTTTGTAGGAGTTCTTTTTGACCAAGCATATGAAGAACATCTCAAAGGGAAATGGGTGTTTTAGTACTCTTAAATGAATATACAATGTTTAGAGGAGACAAACATACTTTTAATTGGATTCTTGGAGGCAAGTAAGTGCTTGGAACCTAAGGAGATGGAGTGCCTTGAATAGTCCTTCCAATATTATAATTTGGAAGATGTGTAGAGTTATTTGGGATTGCCACACTTGCAACCATACCTTATTACTTTATATGAGGATTGAATGAACTTGTAGGCACATTAATATCACCACCTAAATCCTTTCTCTTGGCCTCTAGTGTTGTATATAATAGAGGTTCCTTGATTAAATGCAAAAGTTTTCTAAACTAGAATATTGGTGAAGATCTCTCCTTAAGGTTATCCACCTTCACTTGTTTGCATCATGATTTCATCCTTAGTTGATAAGAGCAATTTAACTCCTTGAGAAATAATATCTTGATATCTACCTTAATTAGCATCTATAAATTGGTATTGTTGCCAATTTTATCCCTACATAATGTTGTTATTCACATGTATCATCTCTCTTGCATTTTTGGTGGAGTTAGAATTGTACACATTGGTAGGCCTATTACAGTTACGTTGTTACTGACTTCTTCCTCTTCCAAATTGCTAACCATTTTATTATTGATAGGGGTAAAGATTTTGATAGTCACTTTGTTTCATATTCCCTCTCCCAAGCCTAGCTTCAAACCATTAAATATATGAATCTTTGTCCATGGAATTATCTTCATTCTTAGGAGCATCTCTAGACTTGGTGTTAACATTGGGAATGTGGGCCACATTTGGAGTATTAGCAAAATTATAAGATAACGGAGGCATATAAACCTTAGGAGGAAATTTTATAGCTTGGATGAGACCATTATTAGCTTTTATATCAAGATCATGTGCTTCAATAAGATTGGAACCCCAATTTTATTGAAGCATGATAGCAGTTTTAGTACCTATGGATCTCAAGTAGGTAGGGAACATAAAACTAGGAGGTAGCCTCATAGGAGGAGGCAATCTATTTGAAGTCTTTTGAAACCTCTCATTAAAGTAATGCATTATTTATTTGGATCTTCTTTTGATCACATTGAGTTGATATATGAGAGAGGTATGGTCACTTTCATTTTTGAATCTTGAGGTTAACAACACTCCAAACTCATCCCATGATGTGATGCATCTAAGTTCTAGAGTCCTATACCAATCAAGAGCCTTCCCTCTAAGGGACATGTTAAGGATTCTAATGGAAATTTTCTCTTGAGTGATGTTATGGAAACTAAAAAATTTGGAGACACCGTAATGTGTTCATTATGTGTAACATGACTTTCACCATTGAATATGGGTACACTTTTTGTAGCTTTAAGAAGAAGGACATCATATACTTGAAGGTGAATTAGATTTTTAGTATTGAAGGTAGGGAAGGAATGAGGTCAAGCCAAATATTATTAAAACTCTTAAAACTACTAAATTTCTTCAATCTCCTCCTCTCTAGAAAAATTTACTGGTTCTCCAAAGGGTAGATAAGGCTATAGATATTGAACTTCAAGAGGAAGTCTAGCCTGAATAGGTGAATTAATGGGGTTGAACACTATAATAGAGGATGACCTAGTGATAACCATGAATTATGAAATAAATTTTATAATATGGGAATGATCTTAAACCAAATTTTACCTTTATAGAGTCACAAAATATAGAGTATCATACCAATTTGTGACTAATGTTGTAAAGATCAGCATTCACCTCGAAAAGTTATCTTTAAGATATTGTGTCCCATCGGGTGTGCCAAAAAAATTATCACCAAATATTTCAACCTATAAGAGGGTGTTCAATCCTCTTCCATATTTTGGAAACATGGGAACACTTTTAGGTATGTGGGTGTACCTTTGGTGGAAGTGAGCCTCTAGACTTAAGGGCTAGCTCCCTAAATATATCATGAAGTACTTTCACTTATGCTAACTATTTAATTTTGGAGGGAAGGGATATAATTTTCATTAAATAGACATATTATAAAATGGTGATGCACCAAGATGTTTTCCACATGACCATTGTACTTATTTCACAAAGAAATAATGCCTACAACACTAGCCTAAGAGTCCTAGAATGCACTAGCATTCTAGGTTTCAATATGAAATTAAGATGCATAAAGACTATCCAAGGTAAGTAAAAGCATAGATCAGTTGTAGATACTAAGGCTCATTATACACTTAAGATAGATTCATACACTTAACTAAATTTTGTATGATCTACTAGACTGAAATCATTTACATCAAGCATGAAAGCATTGAGAAAAAGAAAGGATAGATTGATATCACCTAGCTATTCACTATACATCTCTTCACATACTTTAAAATTTTAAGATATGAACTCAAAATAAATTTCATTTATTATTCTAAGGAAAATCACAATGTCAAAATTAGGAGGGATTCACCATACATGGTATGGTATTAGATTATAAAGGCCAAAATGGTAGCTATTTATAAAACTAGAGAAAGAGAACAAAATGTAGTAAAGAATATATAAGGTCACAATGCCACATGTAAAGGCATGAGAACTAGTTACATTGTATGGGAATGAAGTGTGAAATAGACCATGAATGTCTCCTAAGACAAATGCTTGTATATCCATGACAAACACTCCAAAAAATGATGTAGAGACTCATCAGCTAGCCATCATCATGGATCATCTATCAAGAATTTGAAACTAAATTAGGAGAGTTGACACATAGGCTATAATAGTCATAGACATTTTCCTAGCTACTAGATGTCTTATAAACACTTGTATTTACCATCTATTGTCATCAATTTGTCTCTTGGAATTTATTCTTCACATTTGGTGCTCACTATTCATCTCAAATCTTGACTAAGCTTTCATGATGATGTATGAGTCTAGAGTATTTGATTTGCTATACAATACTTTTATCCTACATGGTTACCTTTGTGGCATTCCCTTTCCACATTTCTTTTTCCATTTTAAAATATGTCTATCATCATTTGGACATGTAGCCTCATCTTGTCCATTTGGAATCTGATCAAAATTACTCTATTGATCTCCTCTAGAGTTTCTCTAATTTGAATTTCAATGTTGGCCATTGATCTATGACCCAAGCATCTGATATTATGAAACTTGGTATTATTTCATGCTTTCTTAGGATCCTTTGACTCTTTGACTCAACTTGTATCATTAGATCTTATATGCATGACTCAATGCATGGCATTCATCTTAACTTTATTGAATGACGTTTTGACACTTGGTAGATTTACATTTGATCTCAGGATCCTTTGACTCTTTCACAATTGCTTGCATTATTCTCTCTCCATTACATGATCAAATATGTACCATTGATCTTAGGTCCCAGTCTTTAAATGCAGATCATTGATCTGCCTTGTATGTAGGAACACGTACCATTTATCTTCCCTAAAGAACTTTTTAACTCATTGAATTCCAACATGCCATTAGATCTGATCGAAATAATTGAGATATTTCCAATTTTTTACCCTACATTAAACCTTAGGATCATTTAAATCCAAATGGTCATTTTATGAGGCCTGAACTTAATGTCTTCATGCACATCTATCTTTGCTAGTTGAACTTTAAATACTCACATCTTGAGACAACAAGCTCATCAAGACACAAAATTTATAGAGTGTGATCCTAAAACTAAAAGAATCATGTTTATGTAGTATTTTTGGTCTAAAGATTTTTCTAATCACACTTTTAAAATGCATAAGCAAACTGATATGTTCATTCCTATGTGACATGCCATGATGGTCTAACCCCCTAAATGAGTCCAAATGACATAATACTAAAGTAGATCATGATCAAGGATATAATGGCATTAAATGGAATCAAATATACCATAACACACCATATGACACTATGTTTTATCCCCATATCAAGTCTGAACTTTAGGGGGTTGATCCATTTTGACTTGTGATAAAAATGGTCAAAATGTACCATAAATAAAATACATTCTCACATGATATGGCACACATATGTAAATAATACATATGAAACGATAATAGCTAACTAAGCATCACTTTGGAAAAAGTTTTTAAATGTTTATTGATCTTTGGGATCAGTTAAATTTATATATACCACTTGCTTCAATTACCTCCATCTCAAATTAGTGATACTAAGTAAGCTAGTGAAGTCCATCTCACTACTTAGTTAGTACCAACAATGCAATATTTGGTTAATATAAATATAACCAATAGATTAATAAAAATAACTTCCTATTATCATGTATAAAACATGCTTAACATGGGAATGATCAAAATGCATACATCTAGTCTATCAAACATATGAATGAATCTCCACTATATTATTTATCACATAAATGATAAGTATAACAAGTAAAATTTATACTAACAGAGTATAATTTATATTTAGAATACATAATTATAATTTACATAAGTAGATTCAAATATAGTACATTTTATTATGAACAAAAATATCATAGTCTATTATTTATATGTACAACTACTCAATTACAAATAGCCAGTCATAATAATTTCATAGAATAAAATAACTCATAAACCAATTTATATCTCAAATGAACATAATATTTCATTTATATATCTTTTTATGTTTTAGGA